>JAIGNY010003079.1:0-92500 GCA_020152595.1 Chiridota heheva
CTTGTTCTGTGAAGTGTGTGTTGTAGTTTCTCTTACTTATTATTTATCATCTGTTGTATTTTCCTTTTAAAGAACTGTCAATCATTTGTAAAAACATTGGAACTTAAAGCATGTTGAGGATTAAATAAACTTACGACCAGAAATTGTAGAATCTTTCTATTGATGTTTCATTTTATTCGCTGAGTGCAGTTTGTGTTGCCTTTGTTATACAATTAAGCCTAGTATTATCAACCCGTAAGATTAGGACTATCTTACATCAGTGGCAGTGATGGGATAGTCAAAATCTTATGGTTTATAATGCTAGGCTTAATTATATAACAAAATCAACACAAACTGCACTCAGTGGATAAAATGAAGCATCAGAAAAAGATTCTTCAATTTCTGGTCGTAAGTTTATTAAATCCTCAAGATGCTTTAAGTTTCAATGGCTTTACAAATGATTGACAGTTCTTTGAAAGGAAAATACAACAGATGATATGTAATAAATAAGAGAAACCACAACACACACTTCGCAAAACAACCACACGGACGAGACTGACTCAAAGTGGATAGATCATACGCACTTCTAAGTAAACAACTAGCCTGAGTGGATAGACCTGAACACCTCATCAGATCTAACCATCTGATTAAAGGAAAGTAACATACTATGTAAATCAAACTAATGGTGACACTTCAAGGTAATTGGATGTCAAAGGTCTCATGATTAACCTTGCTTTACCTATTAGACTAAAGCATCTAAATATGTAAATGTATGTAGATGAAGTCTAACAACTGATGTACATGAGTCAGACATGTGAAAATTATGCAAACAAAGAATAAATATCCAAAGCCTAACGTCATCTATTCTTAGACATACATTCGTGACGTAAATAACTCAAGAAACTTCTGTAACTATGATTTGGTAAATCTGGAACTACAACTATAACACCAATTTATATAACTAAAATACAACTTCAACTCATAAACAATCATAACAATGTAACTCAGCTTAATAAAATAAATCCTCATCAAGGATAAAACATTGATTGAACACCTCAAGGTATACAATTGTACACCAAAAACTTTAAAATATATGATTTATAAATATCCATTCAGAAAACATCAAAATCAAAGACTCTTACATTCAAGATTCTTACATTACTGTCGTAGGCTACATATTTAAGCTACCCTACGTATGCTGTTTTCTTAAGTCAACCTACATATGCTGCTTACTTTAGTTACAGTATGTATGCTGCTTCCGAATTATGCTTACTTAAGTTACCGTGAAGTTACCATGACGTATGCTTGCATACTGATGTTACCGTTACCACATATATGCTGCTTACTTAAGTTACCGTAGGTATGCTGCTGACTTAAGTTAACGTATGTATGCTGCTTACTTATGTTACGGTATGTATTATGCTTACTATAGTTACCATAAGTATATTGCTTACCTAAGTTATCCTACATATGCTGCATACTGAAGTTACCGTACGTATTCTGCTTACTAAAGTTACCGTAGGTATGCTGCTTACTTAAGTTACTGTCAGTAGGCTGCTTACTTAAGTTACTGTACGTATGCTGCTTACTTAAATTACCGTACATATGCTGCTTACTTTAGTTACCGTATGAATGCTGGTTACTGAAGTTACTGTACATATGCTGCTTACTGGAGTTACCGTACATATGCTGATCATGTTACCGTACGTATGCTGCTTACTTTAGTTACCGTACGTATGCTGCTTACTTAAGTTACCGTACGTATGCTGCTTACTTAAATTACCGTACATATGCTGCTTACTTAAGTTACCATACGTATGCTCCTTACTTTAGTTACCGTACGAATGCCGATTACTGAAGTTACCGTACATATGATGCTTACTTAAGCTACTGTAAGATATTCCTAATCTATTCTTTGTTTGCATAATTTTCACATGTATGTCACATGTACATCAGTTGTTAGACTTCATCTACATACATTTACCTATTTAGATACTTATGTCCAGTAGGTAAAGCAGGGGTAATCATGGGACCTTTGGCATCCAATCACCTTAAAGTGTCACCATTAGTTTGATTTAAATAGTATGGTACTTTCCTCCAACCAGATGGTTAGATCTGATGAGGTGTTCAGGTCTATCCAATCAGGATAGTTGTTTACTAGAAAGTGCATATGATCTATCCACTTTGAGTCAGTCTCATCCGTGTGCTTGTTCTGTGAAGTGTGTGTTGTAGTTTCTCTTACTTATTATTTATCATCTGTTGTATTTTCCTTTTAAAGAACTGTCAATCATTTGTAAAAACATTGGAACTTAAAGCATGTTGAGGATTAAATAAACTTACGACCAGAAATTGTAGAATCTTTCTATTGATGTTTCATTTTATTCGCTGAGTGCAGTTTGTGTTGCCTTTGTTATACAATTAAGCCTAGTATTATCAACCGTAAGATTAGGACTATCTTACATCAGTGGCAGTGATGGGATAGTCAAAATCTTATGGTTTATAATGCTAGGCTTAATTATATAACAAAATCAACACAAACTGCACTCAGTGGATAAAATGAAGCATCAGAAAAAGATTCTTCAATTTCTGGTCGTAAGTTTATTAAATCCTCAAGATGCTTTAAGTTTCAATGGCTTTACAAATGATTGACAGTTCTTTGAAAGGAAAATACAACAGATGATATGTAATAAATAAGAGAAACCACAACACACACTTCGCAAAACAACCACACGGACGAGACTGACTCAAAGTGGATAGATCATACGCACTTCCAAGTAAACAACTAGCCTGAGTGGATAGACCTAAACACCTCATCAGATCTAACCATCTGATTAAAGGAAAGTAACATACTATGTAAATCAAACTAATGGTGACACTTCAAGGTAATTGGATGTCAAAGGTCTCATGATTAACCTTGCTTTACCTATTAGACTAAAGCATCTAAATATGTAAATGTATGTAGATGAAGTCTAACATCTGATGTACATGAGTCAGACATGTGAAAATTATGCAAACAAAGAATAGATATCCAAAGCCTAACGTCATCTATTCTTAGACATACATTCGTGACGTAAATAACTCAAGAAACTTCCGTAACTATGATTTGGTAAATCTGGAACTACAACTATAACACCAATTTATATAACTAAAATACAACTTCAACTCATAAATAATCATAACAATGTAACTCAGCTTAATAAAATAAATCCTCATCAAGGATAAAACATTGATTGAACACCTCAAGGTATACAATCTGTACACCAAAAACTTTAAAATATATGATTTATAAATATCCATTCGGAAAACATCAAAATCAAAGACTCTTACATTCAAGATTCTTACATTACTGTGCGTAGGCTACATATTTAAGCTACCCTACGTATGCTGTTTTCTTAAGTCAACTTACATATGCTGCTTACTTTAGTTACAGTATGTATGCTGCTTCCGAATTATGCTTACTTAAGTTACCGTACGTATGCTGCATACTGATGTTACCGTACGTATGCTGCTTACTTAAGTTACCGTAGGTATGCTGCTGACTTAAGTTAACGTATGTATGCTGCTTACTTATGTTACGGTATGTATTATGCTTACTATAGTTACCATAAGTATATTGCTTACCTAAGTTATCCTACATATGCTGCATACTGAAGTTACCGTACGTATTCTGCTTACTAAAGTTACCGTAGGTATGCTGCGTACTTAAGTTACTGTCAGTAGGCTGCTTACTTAAGTTACTGTACGTATGCTGCTTACTTAAATTACCGTACATATGCTGCTTACTTTAGTTACCGTATGAATGCTGGTTACTGAAGTTACTGTACATATGCTGCTTACTGGAGTTACCGTACATATGCTGATCATGTTACCGTACGTATGCTGCTTACTTTAGTTACCGTACGTATGCTGCTTACTTAAGTTACCGTACGTATGCTGCTTACTTAAATTACCGTACATATGCTGCTTACTTAAGTTACCATACGTATGCTCCTTACTTTAGTTACCGTACGAATGCCGATTACTGAAGTTACCGTACATATGATGCTTACTTAAGCTACTGTAAGATATTCCTAATCTATTCTTTGTTTGCATAATTTTCACATGTATGTCACATGTACATCAGTTGTTAGACTTCATCTACATACATTTACCTATTTAGATACTTATGTCCAGTAGGTAAAGCAGGGGTAATCATGGGACCTTTGGCATCCAATCACCTTAAAGTGTCACCATTAGTTTGATTTAAATAGTATGGTACTTTCCTCCAACCAGATGGTTAGATCTGATGAGGTGTTCAGGTCTATCCAATCAGGATAGTTGTTTACTTGGAAGTGTATATGATCTATCCACTTTGAGTCAGTCTCATCCGTGTGCTTGTTCTGCGAAGTGTGTGTTGTGGTGTCTCTTATTTATTACATATCATCTGTTGTATTTTCCTTTCAAAGAACTGTCAATCATTTGTAAAGCCATTGAAACTTAAAGCATCTTGAGGATTTAATAAACTTACGACCAGAAATTGAAGAATCTTTTTCTGATGCTTCATTTTATCCACTGAGTGCAGTTTGTGTTGATTTTGTTATATAATTAAGCCTAGCATTATAAACCATAAGATTTTGACTATCCCATCACTGCCACTGATGTAAGATAGTCCTAATCTTACGGTTGATAATACTAGGCTTAATTGTATAACAAAGGCAACACAAACTGCACTCAGCGAATAAAATGAAACATCAATAGAAAGATTCTACCATTTCTGGTCGTAAGTGTATTAAATCCTCAACATGCTTTAAGTTCCAATGGTTTTTACAAATGATTGACAGTTCTTTGAAAGGAAAATACAACAGATGATATGTAATAAATAAGAGAAACCACAACACACACTTCGCAAAACAACCACACGGACGAGACTGACTCAAAGTGGATAGATCATACGCACTTCCAAGTAAACAACTAGCCTGAGTGGATAGACCTGAACACCTCATCAGATCTAACCATCTGATTAAAGGAAAGTAACATACTATGTAAATCAAACTAATGGTGACACTTCAAGGTAATTGGATGTCAAAGGTCTCATGATTAACCTTGCTTTACCTATTAGACTAAAGCATCTAAATATGTAAATGTATGTAGATGAAGTCTAACAACTGATGTACATGAGTCAGACATGTGAAAATTATGCAAACAAAGAATAAATATCCAAAGCCTAACGTCATCTATTCTTAGACATACATTCGTGACGTAAATAACTCAAGAAACTTCCGTAACTATGATTTGGTAAATCTGGAACTACAACTATAACACCAATTTATATAACTAAAATACAACTTCAACTCATAAACAATCATAACAATGTAACTCAGCTTAATAAAATAAATCCTCATCAAGGATAAAACATTGATTGAACACCTCAAGGTATACAATCTGTACACCAAAAACTTTAAAATATATGATTTATAAATATCCATTCCGAAAACATCAAAATCAAAGACTCTTACATTCAAGATTCTTACATTACTGTGCGTAGGCTACATATTTAAGCTACCCTACGTATGCTGTTTTCTTAAGTCAACCTACATATGCTGCTTACTTTAGTTACAGTATGTATGCTGCTTCCGAATTATGCTTACTTAAGTTACCGTACGTATGCTGCATACTGATGTTACCGTACGTATGCTGCTTACTTAAGTTACCGTAGGTATGCTGCTGACTTAAGTTAACGTATGTATGCTGCTTACTTATGTTACGGTATGTATTATGCTTACTATAGTTACCATAAGTATATTGCTTACCTAAGTTATCCTACATATGCTGCATACTGAAGTTACCGTACGTATTCTGCTTACTAAAGTTACCGTAGGTATGCTGCGTACTTAAGTTACTGTCAGTAGGCTGCTTACTTAAGTTACTGTACGTATGCTGCTTACTTAAATTACCGTACATATGCTGCTTACTTTAGTTACCGTATGAATGCTGGTTACTGAAGTTACTGTACATATGCTGCTTACTGGAGTTACCGTACATATGCTGATCATGTTACCGTACGTATGCTGCTTACTTTAGTTACCGTACGTATGCTGCTTACTTAAGTTACCGTACGTATGCTGCTTACTTAAATTACCGTACATATGCTGCTTACTTAAGTTACCATACGTATGCTCCTTACTTTAGTTACCGTACGAATGCCGATTACTGAAGTTACCGTACATATGATGCTTACTTAAGCTACTGTAAGATATTCCTAATCTATTCTTTGTTTGCATAATTTTCACATGTATGTCACATGTACATCAGTTGTTAGACTTCATCTACATACATTCACCTATTTAGATACTTATGTCCAGTAGGTAAAGCAGGGGTAATCATGGGACCTTTGGCATCCAATCACCCTAAAGTGTCACCATTAGTTTGATTTAAATAGTATGGTACTTTCCTCCAACCAGATGGTTAGATCTGATGAGGTGTTCAGGTCTATCCAATCAGGATAGTTGTTTACTTGGAAGTGTATATGATCTATCCACTTTGAGTCAGTCTCATCCGTGTGCTTGTTCTGCGAAGTGTGTGTTGTGGTGTCTCTTATTTATTACATATCATCTGTTGTATTTTCCTTTCAAAGAACTGTCAATCATTTGTAAAAACCATTGGAACTTAAAGCATGTTGAGGATTTAATACACTTACGACCAGAAATGGTAGAATCTTTCTATTGATGTTTCATTTTATTCGCTGAGTGCAGTTTGTGTTGCCTTTGTTATACAATTAAGCCTAGTATTATCAACCGTAAGATTAGGACTATCTTACATCAGTGGCAGTGATGGGATAGTCAAAATCTTATGGTTTATAATGCTAGGCTTAATTATATAACAAAATCAACACAAACTGCACTCAGTGGATAAAATGAAGCATCAGAAAAAGATTCTTCAATTTCTGGTCGTAAGTTTATTAAATCCTCAAGATGCTTTAAGTTCCAATGGCTTTACAAATGATTGACAGTTCTTTGAAAAGAAAATACAACAGATGATATGTAATAGATAAGAAAAACCACAACACACACTTTACAAAACAACCACACGGACGAGACTGACTCAAAGTGGATAGATCATACGCACTTCCAAGTAAACAACTAGCCTGAGTGGATAGACCTGAACACCTTCATCAGATCTAACCATCTGATTAAAGGAAAGTAACATACTATGTAAATCAAACTAATGGTGACACTTCAAGGTAATTGGATGTCAAAGGTCCATGATTAACCTTGCTTTACCTATTAGACTAAAGCATCTAAATATGTAAATGTATGTAGATGAAGTCTAACAACTGATGTACATGAGTCAGACATGTGAAAATTATGCAAACAAAGAATAAATATCCAAAGCCTAACGTCATCTATTCTTAGACATACATTCGTGTGCGTAAATAACTCAAGAAACTTCGTAACTATGATTTGGTAAATCTGGAACTACAACTATAACACCAACTTATATAACTAAAATACAACTTCAACTTATAAACAATCATAACAATGTAACTCAGCTTAATAAAATAAATCCCCATCAAGGATAAAACATTGATTGAACAACTCAAGGTATACAATCTGTACACCAAAAACTTTAAAATATATGATTTATAAATATCCATTCAGAATACATCAAAATCAAAGACTCTTACATTCAAGATTCTTACATTACTGTGCGTAGGCTACATACTTAAGCTACCCTACCTATGCTGTTTACTTAAGTCAACCTACATCTGCTGCTTACTTTAGTTACAGTATGTATGCTGCTTCGAATTATGCTTATGCTGCTTACTTAAGTTACCGTCATATGCTATGCTGCATACTGATGTTACTTAATTTTTTACGTATGCTGCTTACTTAAGTTACCGTGAGGTATGCTGCTGACTTAAGTTAATATGCTGCTTACTTATGTATGCTGCTTACTTATGTTACGGTATGTATTATGCTTACTATAGTTACCATAAGTATGTTGCTTACCTAAGTTATCCTACATATGCTGCACACTGAAGTTACCGTACGTATTCTGCTTACTAAAGTTACCGTAGGTATGCTGCTTACTTAAGTTACTGTCAGTAGGCTGCTTACTTAAGTTACTGTACGTATGCTGCTTACTTAAATTACCGTACATATGCTGCTTACTTTAGTTACCGTATGAATGCTGGTTACTGAAGTTACTGTACATATGCTGCTTACTGGAGTTACCGTACATATGCTGATCATGTTACCGTACGTATGCTGCTTACTTTATGTATCCCGTATGTATGCTGCTTACTTTAGTTACTGTTTATGCTTACTTTATATATGCTGCTTACATTACCGCTGTTTATTATATGCTTACTTAAATTACCATTTATATGCTGCTTACTTTAGTTACCAAATGGATGCTGCTTACTTAGGTTACCGTACGTATGCTGCTTACTTTAGTTACCATACGTTTGCTGCTGCTTACTTTAGTTACCGTACAAATGCCGGTCACTGAAGTTACTGTACATATGATGCTTACTTAAGCTACTGTAAGATATTCCTAATCTATTCTTTGTTTGCATAATTTTCACATGTATGTCACATGTACATCAGTTGTTAGACTTCATCTACATACATTTACCTATTTAGATACTTATGTCCAATAGGTAAAGCATGGTTAATCATGGGAACTTTGACATCCAATCACCTTAAAGTGTCACCATTAGTTTGATTTACATAGTATGGTACTTTCCTCCAATCAGATGGTTAGATCTGATGAGGTGGTAAGGTCTATCCAATCAGGATAGTTGTTTACTTGAAAGTGCATATGATCTATCCACTTTGAGTCAGTCTCATCCGTGTGCTTGTTCTGTGAAGTGTGTGTTGTAGTTTCTCTTACTTATTATTTATCATCTGTTGTATTTTCCTTTAAAGAACTGTCAATCATTTGTAAAAACATTGGAACTTAAAGCATGTTGAGGATTTAAATAAACTTATGACCAGAAATTGAAGAATCTTTCTATTGATGTTTCATTTTATCCGCTGAGTGCAGTTCGTGTTGCCTTTGTTATACAATTAAGCCTAGTGTTATCAACCGTAAGATTAGGACTATCTCACATCAGTGGCAGTGATGGGATAGTCAAAATCTTACGCTTTATAATGCTAGGCTTAATTATATAACAAAGTCAACACAAACTGCACTCAGTGGATAAAATGAAGCATCAGAGAAAGATTCTTCAATTTCTGGTCGTAAGTTTTTTAAATCCTCAAGATGCTTTAAGTTCCAATGGCTATTACAAATGATTGACAGTTCTTTGAAAGGAAAATGCAACAGATGATATGTAATAGATAAGAGAAACCACAACACACACTTTACAGAACAACCACACGGACGAGACTGACTCAAAGTGGATAGATCATACGCACTTTCAAGTAAACAACTAGCCTGATTGGATAGACCTGAACACCTTATCAGATCTAACCATCTGATTGGAGGAAAGTACCATACTATGTAAATCAAACTAATGGCGACACTTCAAGGTGATTGGATGTCAAAGGTCCCATGATTAACCCTGCTTTACCTATTAGACTAAAGTATCTAAATATGTAAATGTATGTAGATGAAGTCTAACAACTGATGTACATGAGTCACACATGTGAAAATTATGCAAACAAAGAATAAATATCCAAAGCCTAACGTCACCAATTCTTAGACATACATTCATGACGTAAATAACTCAAAAAACTTCCGTAACTATGATTTGGTAAATCTGGAACTACAAGTATAACACCAATTTATATAACTAAAATACAACTTCAACTCATAAACAATCATAACAATGTAACTCGGCTTAATAAAATAAATCCTCATCAAGGATAAAACATTGATTGAACAACTCAAGGTATACAATCTGTACACCAAAAACTTTAAAATATATGATTTATAAATATCCATTCAGAAACATCAAAATCAAAGACTCTTACATTCAAGATTCTTACATTACTGTGCGTAGGCTACATACTTAAGCTACCCTACCTATGCTGTTTACTTAAGTCAACCTACATATGCTGCTTACTTTAGTTACAGTATGTATGCTGCTTCGAATTATGCTTACTTAAGTTATGCGTGATTACCATACTGTATGCTGCACTTTAGTTACTGATGTTACCCCACGTTTGTTGCTTACTTAAATTTTCATATGTATGCTGCTTAATTAAGTTACCGTGGGTATGCTGCTTACTCAAATGCTGACTGCTTACTTAAGTTAACGATGTATGCTGCTTACTTATGTTACGGTATGTATTATGCTTACTATAGTTACCATAAGTATATTGCTTACCTAAGTTATCCTACATATGCTGCTTACTGAAGTTACCGTGACGTATTCTGCTTACTAAAGTTACCGTGGGTATGCTGCTTACTTAAGTTAGCTGCTTACTGTAGGCTGCTTACTTAAGTTACTGCACGATATGCTGCTTACTTAAATTACCGTACATATGCTGCTTACTTTAGTTACCGTATGTATGCTGGTTACTGAAGTTACTGTACATATGCTGCTTACTGGAGTTACCGTACATATGCTGATCACGTATGCTGCTTACTTTAAGTTACCGTAGTTACGTATGCTGCTTACTTTAGTTAACTGTACCGATGTATACCCTGCTTACTTTAGTTACGTGACGTATGCTGCTTACTTAAATTACCATTTATATGCTGCTTACTTAAGTTACCAAATGGATGCTGCTTACTTAGGTTACCTTTCTACGTTATGCTGCTTACTTTAGTTACCGTTTGCTGCTGCTTACTTTAGTTACCGTTTGCTGCAAATGCCGTACATTACTGAAGTTACTGTACATATGATGCTTACTTAAGCTACTGTAAGATATTCTAATCTATTCTTTGTTTGCATAATTTTCACATGTATGTCACATGTACATCAGTTGTTAGACTTCATCTACATACATTTACATATTTAGATACTTATGTCCAATAGGTAAAGCATGGCTAATCATGGGAACTTTGACATCCAATCACCTTAAAGTGTCACCATTAGTTTAATTAACATAGTATGGTGCTTTCCTCCAATCAGATGGTTAGATCTGATGAGGTGGTCAGGTCTATCCAATCAGGATACTTGTTTACTTGGAAGTGCATATGATCTATCCACTTTGAGTCAGTCTCATCCGTGTGGTTGTTCTGTGAAGTGTGTGTTGTGGTTTCTCTTACTTATTATTTATCATCTGTTGTATTTTCCTTTCAAAGAACTGTCAATCATTTGTAAAAACCATTGGAACTTAAAGCATGTTGAGGATTTAATAAACTTATGACCAGAAATTGAAGAATCTTTCTATTGATGTTTCATTTTATCCGCTGAGTGCAGTTTGTGTTGCCTTTGTTATACAATTAAGCCTAGTGTTATCAATCGTAAGATTAGGACTATCTCACATCAGTGGCAGTGATGGGATAGTCAAAATCTTACGGTTTATAATGCTAGGCTTAATTATATAACAAAGTCAACACAAACTGCACTCAGTGGATAAAATGAAGCATCAGAGAAAGATTCTTCAATTTCTGGTCGTAAGTTTATTAAATCCTCAAGATGCTTTAAGTTCCAATGGCTTTTACAAATGATTGACAGTTCTTTGAAAGAAAAATACAACAGATGATATGTAATAGATAAGAAAAACCACAACACACACTTTACAGAACAACCACACGGACGAGACTGACTCAAAGTGGATAGATCATACGCACTTCCAAGTAAACAACTAGCCTGATTGGATAGACCTGAACACCTTATCAGATCTAACCATCTGATTGGAGGAAAGTACCATACTATGTAAATCAAACTAATGGTGACACTTCAAGGTGATTGGATGTCAAAGGTCCCATGATTAACCCTGCTTTACCTATTGGACTAAAGTATCTAAATATGTAAATGTATGTAGATGAAGTCTAACAACTGATGTACATGAGTCACACATGTGAAAATTATGCAAACAAAGAATAAATATCCAAAGCCTAACGTCGTCAATTCTTAGACATACATTCGTGACGTAAATAACTCAAGAAACTTACGTAACTATGATTTGGTAAATCTGGAACTACGACTATAACACCAACTTATATAACTAAAATACAACTTCAACTTATAAACAATCATAACAATGTAACTCAGCTTAATAAAATAAATCCTCATCAAGGATAAAACATTGATTGAACAACTCAAGGTATACGAAATTTCATAAAATATGATTTATAAATATCCATTCAGAATACATCAAAATCAAAGACTCTTACATTCAAGATTCTTACATTACTGTGCGTAGGCTACATACTTAAGCTACCCTACCTATGCTGTTTACTTAAGTCAACCTACATCTGCTGCTTACTTTAGTTACAGTATGTATGCTGCTTCCGAATTATGCTTACTTAAGTTACCGTACGTATGCTGCTTACTTAAGTTACCATACGTATGCTGCTTACTTTAGTTACCGTACATATGCTGCTTACTTAAGTTACCTTACGTTTGTTGCTTACTTAAATTTTCATATGTATGCTGCTTAATTAAGTTACCGTAGGTATGCTGCTTACTCAAATCAACTTACATATGCTGCTTACTTGTTACGTGACGATGCTGTTGCTTAAGTTATGATTATGCTTACTTACTTATGTTACGGTATGTATTATGCTTACTTAGTTACCATAAGTATGTTGCTTACCTAAGTTACCCCTACATATGCTGCTTACTTGAAGTTACCGTCGTATTCTGCTTACTAAAGTTACCGTGGGTATGCTGCTTACTTAAGTTACTGTCAGTAGGCTGCTTACTTAAGTTACTGTCGTATGCTGTTGCTTACTTTAGTTACGTGCAAATGCTGCTTACTTAAATTACGTACATATGCTGCTTAAGTTTACTTTAGTTACCGTATGAATGCTGGTTACTGAAGTTACTGTACATATGCTGCTTACTGGAGTTACCGTACATATGCTGATCATGTTACTGTACGTATGATGCTTACTTTAGTTACCGTATGTATCCTGCTTACTTTAGTTAACGTACGTATGCTTACTTAAATTACCATTTATATGCTGCTTACTTAAGTTACCAAATGGATGCTGCTTACTTAGGTTACATACATATGCTGCTTTACTTACAGTTACCATACGTTTGCTGCTGCTTACTTTAGTTACCGTACAAATGCCGGTTACTGAAGTTACGTACATATGATGCTTACTTAAGCTACTGTAAGATATTCCTAATCTATTCTTTGTTTGCATAATTTTCACATGTATGTCACATGTACATCAGTTGTTAGACTTCATCTACATACATTTACCTATTTAGATACTTATGTCCAATAGGTAAAGCATGGTTAATCATGGGATCTTTGACATCCAATCACCTTGAAGTGTCACCATTAGTTTGATTTACATAGTATGGTACTTTCCTTCAATCAGATGGTTAGATCTGATGAGGTGGTCAGGTCTATCCAATCAGGATACTTGTTTACTTGGAAGTGCATATGATCTATCCACTTTGAGTCAGTCTCATCCGTGTGGTCGTTCTGTGAAGTGTGTGTTGTGGTTTCTCTTACTTATTACTTATCATCTGTTGTATTTTCCTATGAAAGAACTGTCAATCATTTGTAAAAACCATTGGAACTTAAAGCATGTTGAAAATTTAATAAACTTATGACCAGAAATTGAAGAATCTTTCTATTGATGTTTCATTTTATCCGCTGAGTGCAGTTCGTGTTGCCTTTGTTATACAATTAAGCCTAGTGTTATCAACCGTAAGATTAGGACTATCTCACATCAGTGGCAGTGATGGGATAGTCAAAATATTACGGTTTATAATGCTAGGCTTAATTATATAACAAAGTTAACACAAACTGCACTCAGTGGATAAAATGAAGCATCAGAGAAAGATTCTTCAATTTCTGGTCGTAAGTTTATTAAATCCTCAAGATGCTTTAAGTTCCAATGGCTTCTACAAATGATTAACAGTTCTTTGAAAGGAAAATACAACAGATGATATGTAATAAATAAGAGAAACCACAACAAACACTTCACAGAACAACCACACAGACGAGACAGACTCAAAGTGGATAGATCATATGCACTTCCAAGTAAACAACTAGCCTGATTGGATAGACCTGAGCACCTTATCAGATCTAACCATCTGATTGGAGGAAAGTACCATACTATGTAAATCAAACTAATGGTGACACTTCAAGGTGATTGGATGTCAAAGGTCCCATGATTAACCCTGCTTTACCTATTGGACTAAAGTATCTAAATATGTAAATGTATGTAGATGAAGTCTAACAACTGATGTACATGAGTCAGACATGTGAAAATTATGCAAACAAAGAATAAATATCCAAAGCCTAACGTCATCAATTCTTAGACATACATTCGTGACGTAAATAACTCAAGAAACTTCCGTAACTATGATTTGGTAAATCTGGAACTACGACTATAACACCAATTTATATAACTAAAATACAACTTCAACTCATAAACAATCATAACAATGTAACTCAGCTTAATAAAATAAATCCTCATCAAGGATAAAACATTGATTGAACACCTCAAGGTATACAATCTATACACCAAAATTTACAAAATATATGATTATAAATATCCATTCGAGCACATCAAAATCAAAGACTCTTACATTCAAGATTCTTACATTACATATTTGTCACGTATGCGTAAGTCAACTTACATAGGCAACATACTTAAGCTACCCTACGTATGCTGTTTACTTAAGTCAACATACATATGCTGCTTACTTTGGATACAGTATGTATGCTGCTTCCAAATTATGCTTACTTAAGTTACCGTGCTTACTTAAATTACGTATGCTGCTTACTGAAGTTACCGTACATATGATGCTTACTTAAGCTACTGTAAGATATTCCTAATCTATTCTTTGTTTGCATAATTTTCACATGTAAGTCACATGTACATCAATTGTTAGACTTCATCTACATACATTTACCTATTTAGATACTTATGTCCAATAGGTAAAGCAGGGTTAATCATGAGATCTTCAACATTCAATCACTTTGAAGTGTCACCATTAGTTTGATTTACATAGTGTGGTACTTTCCTCCAATCAGATGGTTAGACCTGATCAGGTGGTCAGGTTCATCCAATCAGGATAGTTGCTTACTTGGAAGTGCATATGATCTATCCACTTTGAGTCAGTCTCTTCCGTGTGGTTGTTCTGTGAAGTGTGTGTTGTAATTTTTCTTACTTATTACTTATCATCTGTTGTATTTTCCTTTCAAGAATTGTTAATCATTTTTAAAAACCATTGGAACTTAAAGCATGTTGAGGATTTAATAAACTTACGACCAGAAATTGAAGAATCTTTCTATTGATGTTTCATTTTATTCGCTGAGTGCAGTATGTGTTGCCTTTGTTATACAATTAAACCTAGTGTTATTAACCGCAAGATTAGGACTATCTTATATCAGTGGCAGTGATGGGATAGTCAAAATCTTACGGTTTATAATGCTAGGCTTAATTATATAGCAAAGTCAACACAAACTGCACTCGGTGGATAAAATGAAGCATCAGAGAAAGATTCTTCAATTTCTGGTCGTAAGTTTATTAAATCCTCAACATGCTTTAAGTTCCAATGGCTTCTACAAATGATTAACAGTTCTTTGAAAGGAAAATACAACAGATGATATGTAATAAATAAGAGAAACCACAACAAACACTTCACAGAACAACCACACAGACGAGACAGACTCAAAGTGGATAGATCATATGCACTTCCAAGTAAACAACTAGCCTGATTGGATAGACCTGAGCACCTTATCAGATCTAACCATCTGATTGGAGGAAAGTACCATACTATGTAAATCAAACTAATGGTGACACTTCAAGGTGATTGGATGTCAAAGGTCCCATGATAAACCCTGCTTTACCTATTGGACTAAAGTATCTAAATATGTAAATGTATGTAGATGAAGTCTAACAACTGATGTACATGAGTCAGACATGTGAAAATTATGCAAACAAAGAATAAATATCCAAAGCCTTAACGCGTCATCAATTCTTAGACGTACATTCGTGTAAATCAATAACTCAAGAAACTTCCGTAACTATGATTTGGTAAATCTGGAACTACGATAAAACTATAACACCAATTTATATAACTAAAATACAACTTCAACTCATAAACAATCATAACAATGTAACTCAGCTTAATAAAATAAATCCTCATCAAGGATAAAACATTGATTGAACACCTCAAGGTATACGTGATCTATACACCAAAATTTACAAAATATATGATTATAAATATCCATTCGAGCACATCAAAATCAAAGACTCTTACATTCAAGATTCTTACATTACTGTCGTAGGGCAACATACTTAAGCTACCCTACGTATGCTGTTTACTTAAGTCAACATACATATGCTGCTTACTTTGGATACAGTATGTATGCTGCTTCCAAATTATGCTTACTTAAGTTACTTACTTAAATTTATGCTGCTTACTGAAGTTACCGTACATATGATGCTTACTTAAGCTACTGTAAGATATTCCTAATCTATTCTTTGTTTGCATAATTTTCACATGTAAGTCACATGTACATCAATTGTTAGACTTCATCTACATACATTTACCTATTTAGATACTTATGTCCAATAGGTAAAGCAGGGTTAATCATGAGATCTTCAACATTCAATCACTTTGAAGTGTCACCATTAGTTTGATTTACATAGTGTGGTACTTTCCTCCAATCAGATGGTTAGACCTGATCAGGTGGTCAGGTTCATCCAATCAGGATAGTTGTTTACTTGGAAGTGCATATGATCTATCCACTTTGAGTCAGTCTCTTCCGTGTGGTTGTTCTGTGAAGTGTGTGTTGTAATTTTTCTTACTTATTACTTATCATCTGTTGTATTTTCCTTTCAAGAATTGTTAATCATTTTTAAAAACCATTGGAACTTAAAGCATGTTGAGGATTTAATAAACTTACGACCAGAAATTGAAGAATCTTTCTATTGATGTTTCATTTTATCCGCTGAGTGCAGTATGTGTTGCCTTTGTTATACAATTAAACCTAGTGTTATTAACCGCAAGATTAGGACTATCTTATATCAGTGGCAGTGATGGGATAGTCAAAATCTTACGGTTTATAATGCTAGGCTTAATTATATAGCAAAGTCAACACAAACTGCACTCGGTGGATAAAATGAAGCATCAGAGAAAGATTCTTCAATTTCTGGTCGTAAGTTTATTAAATCCTCAACATGCTTTAAGTTCCAATGGCTTCTACAAATGATTAACAGTTCTTTGAAAGGAAAATACAACAGATGATATGTAATAAATAAGAGAAACCACAACAAACACTTCACAGAACAACCACACAGACGAGACAGACTCAAAGTGGATAGATCATATGCACTTCCAAGTAAACAACTAGCCTGATTGGATAGACCTGAGCACCTTATCAGATCTAACCATCTGATTGGAGGAAAGTACCATACTATGTAAATCAAACTAATGGCGACACTTCAAGGTGATTGGATGTCAAAGGTCCCATGATAAACCCTGCTTTACCTATTGGACTAAAGTATCTAAATATGTAAATGTATGTAGATGAAGTCTAACAACTGATGTACATGAGTCAGACATGTGAAAATTATGCAAACAAAGAATAAATATCCAAGCCTAACGTCATCAATTCTTAGACGTACATTCGTGACGTCAATAACTCAAGAAACTTCCGTAACTATGATTTGGTAAATCTGGAACTACGACTATAACACCAATTTATATAACTAAAATACAACTTCAACTCATAAACAATCATAACAATGTAACTCAGCTTAATAAAATAAATCCTCATCAAGGATAAAACATTGATTGAACACCTCAAGGTATACGATCTATACACCAAAATTTACAAAATATATGATTATAAATATCCATTCGGAGCACATCAAAATCGAAGACTCTTACATTCAAGATTCTTACATTACTGTGCGTAGGCAACATACTTAAGCTACCCTACGTATGCTGTTTACTTAAGTCAACATACATATGCTGCTTACTTTGGATACAGTATGTATGCTGCTTCCAAATTATGCTTACTTAAGTTACCGTACGTATGCTGCTTACTGAAGTTACCGTACATATGATGCTTACTTAAGCTACTGTAAGATATTCCTAATCTATTCTTTGTTTGCATAATTTTCACATGTAAGTCACATGTACATCAATTGTTAGACTTCATCTACATACATTTACCTATTTAGATACTTATGTCCAATAGGTAAAGCAGGGTTAATCATGAGATCTTCAACATTCAATCACTTTGAAGTGTCACCATTAGTTTGATTTACATAGTGTGGTACTTTCCTCCAATCAGATGGTTAGACCTGATCAGGTGGTCAGGTTCATCCAATCAGGATAGTTGCTTACTTGGAAGTGCATATGATCTATCCACTTTGAGTCAGTCTCTTCCGTGTGGTTGTTCTGTGAAGTGTGTGTTGTAATTTTTCTTACTTATTACTTATCATCTGTTGTATTTTCCTTTCAAGAATTGTTAATCATTTTAAAAACCATTGGAACTTAAAGCATGTTGAGGATTTAATAAACTTACGACCAGAAATTGAAGAATCTTTCTATTGATGTTTCATTTTATCCGCTGAGTGCAGTATGTGTTGCCTTTGTTATACAATTAAACCTAGTGTTATTAACCGCAAGATTAGGACTATCTTATATCAGTGGCAGTGATGGGATAGTCAAAATCTTACGGTTTATAATGCTAGGCTTAATTATATAGCAAAGTCAACACAAACTGCACTCGTGGATAAAATGAAGCATCAGAGAAAGATTATTCAATTTCTGGTCGTAAGTTTATTAAATCCTCAACATGCTTTAAGTTCCAATGGCTTCTACAAATGATTAACAGTTCTTTGAAAGGAAAATACAACAGATGATATGTAATAAATAAGAGAAACCACAACAAACACTTCACAGAACAACCACACAGACGAGACAGACTCAAAGTGGATAGATCATATGCACTTCCAAGTAAACAACTAGCCTGATTGGATAGACCTGAGCACCTTATCAGATCTAACCATCTGATTGGAGGAAAGTACCATACTATGTAAATCAAACTAATGGTGACACTTCAAGGTGATTGGATGTCAAAGGTCCCATGATAAACCCTGCTTTACCTATTGGACTAAAGTATCTAAATATGTAAATGTATGTAGATGAAGTCTAACAACTGATGTACATGAGTCAGACATGTGAAAATTGTGCAAACAAAGAATAAATATCCAAAGCCTTAACGTCATCAATTCTTAGACGTACATTCGTGACGTCAATAACTCAAGAAACTTCCGTAACTATGATTTGGTAAATCTGGGCCTACGACTATAACACCAATTTATATAACTAAAATACAACTTCAACTCATAAACAATCATAACAATGTAACTCAGCTTAATAAAATAAATCCTCATCAAGGATAAAACATTGATTGAACACCTCAAGGTATACGATCTATACACCAAAATTTACAAAATATATGATTATAAATATCCATTCGGAGCACATCAAAATCGAAGACTCTTACATTCAAGATTCTTACATTACTGTGCGTAGGCAACATACTTAAGCTACCCTACGTATGCTGTTTACTTAAGTCAACATACATATGCTGCTTACTTTGGATACAGTATGTATGCTGCTTCCAAATTATGCTTACTTAAGTTACCGTACGTATGCTGCTTACTGAAGTTACCGTACATATGATGCTTACTTAAGCTACTGTAAGATATTCCTAATCTATTCTTTGTTTGCATAATTTTCACATGTAAGTCACATGTACATCAATTGTTAGACTTCATCTACATACATTTACCTATTTAGATACTTATGTCCAATAGGTAAAGCAGGGTTAATCATGAGATCTTCAACATTCAATCACTTTGAAGTGTCACCATTAGTTTGATTTACATAGTGTGGTACTTTCCTCCAATCAGATGGTTAGACCTGATCAGGTGGTCAGGTTCATCCAATCAGGATAGTTGCTTACTTGGAAGTGCATATGATCTATCCACTTTGAGTCAGTCTCTTCCGTGTGGTTGTTCTGTGAAGTGTGTGTTGTAATTTTTCTTACTTATTACTTATCATCTGTTGTATTTTCCTTTCAAGAATTGTTAATCATTTTTAAAAACCATTGGAACTTAAAGCATGTTGAGGATTTAATAAACTTACGACCAGAAATTGAAGAATCTTTCTATTGATGTTTCATTTTATCCGCTGAGTGCAGTATGTGTTGCCTTTGTTATACAATTAAATCTAGTGTTATTAACCGCAAGATTAGGACTATCTTATATCAGTGGCAGTGATGGGATAGTCAAAATCTTACGGTTTATAATGCTAGGCTTAATTATATAGCAAAGTCAACACAAACTGCACTCGGTGGATAAAATGAAGCATCAGAGAAAGATTCTTCAATTTCTGGTCGTAAGTTTATTAAATCCTCAACATGCTTTAAGTTCCAATGGCTTCTACAAATGATTAACAGTTCTTTGAAAGGAAAATACAACAGATGATATGTAATAAATAAGAGAAACCACAACAAACACTTCACAGAACAACCACACAGACGAGACAGACTCAAAGTGGATAGATCATATGCACTTCCAAGTAAGCAACTATCCTGATTGGATGAACCTGAGCACCTTATCAGATCTAACCATCTGATTGGAGGAAAGTACCATACTATGTAAATCTAACTAATGGCGACACTTCAAGGTGATTGGATGTCAAAGGTCCCATGATAAACCCTGCTTTACCTATTGGACTAAAGTATCTAAATATGTAAATGTATGTAGATGAAGTCTAACAACTGATGTACATGAGTCTTACATGTGAAAATTATGCAAACAAAGAATAAATATCCAAAGATTAACGTCATCAATCTTACAGTAGCTCAATAACTCAAGAAACTTCGTAACTATGATTTGGTAAATCTGGGAAACTACGACTATAACACCAATTTATATAACTAAAATACAACTTCAACTCATAAACAATCATAACAATGTAACTCAGCTTAATAAAATAAATCCTCATCAAGGATAAAACATTGATTGAACATCCAAAGTAAGATCTAGCAAAATACAAAATATATGAGAGGAGCACATCAAAAGTAGAAGATGGTGAAGTCATCCACTTAAGCTACCCTAGATGGGTCAACATACATATGCGTTTGATGCTGGGGCCAAGGTCATTCCCGATGTCATTAATGCTCAGGTTGAAGAGAGTGGGGAGAGGATGCTGCCTTGGGGACGATACCCTCTTCTTATTCATTATGCGGCTTGGAGAGGGTGAGGCCACTTTATACGAACTTGGAACTGCCTGGTGAGAGGAAGTTTTGAATAAAGATGGGGAGGTGGCCTCTGAGGCCAATGGTGTGAAGTTTCCGGTAATGCCGTATTTCCAAGTAGTGTTAAAGCTTTCTCGAGGTCAAAAATATGGCAATGAGGTGTTCCTTTTTGCAAAGGATTCCCGGATAGCGGTGTCGAGCGTAATTAACTGGTCTAGGTATTTGCTTACTTATACGTTTTGAAGCCGCTTTGGTGAGGAGAGAGGATTCTGTTTGCTTACTTAAGTTACCGTACGTATGTTGCTTACTTAAGTTACCGTATGTATTATGCTTACTTTAGTTATCATAAGTATGCTGCTTACTTAAGTTGTGGGGACTGACCTTATAGTCCACCGGTTTGGATAACATGGTGTGGCCTGGAAGCTGCTGTCACCCTGAGGGTCCTGTAGATGAAAACATAAGAGGATCTCTATGAATACAGGCGTAACTAAGTAAATAGGCAGAGTGTGTGTGCTAGTATAAGAATATGCTTCAATACAATAAAGATGTAATGGTAAATAAATACAATGGGGCCCATGTTGGTATACCTAAATTACCAGAGAAGCGAGATGTTGCAGGTAAAGTAGTTGGATATGCCAGCACTAGTGTTAGGAGTAGGATATACCAACAATCTAAGTAAGTTAGGAACATTCCAAGTTAAGTTTGGAATGTAATGCTGGTTGGTCGATTGACCGAATAAGTAAATGAGCAGACAAGACTACCCGAGTGGTCGGCAAGGCAGGTGATGCTCATGAGCTGTGCAGAAGATACCCCGTAAATAATTAGGTACACAATATGCATTGGCTTTACCGTAGGCAGTAATGCCGCGGCCAAAGCACGGGACCTTATGAATGCAATAAGTAATGTATACCAAGCAGGCGAGTTAGCTTTATATTATAACATGTATATCATAACTTGTAACGGTAATAGAATCACAAGGCAAAGGTGCATGGTATAAAGACATGATAACCATAAGTACATAGAAAGGTACTAAGAGAATATAAAGGTACTTAGGTAAAGTAAAGCAGCTTAGCAGGCGAAATGGTGCCATGTATCCTACTCTACAAAATAAAATTGTTACACCTTTATCTATTAGGGGAGGCCAAAATAGTTCTAAGCCACCCAATAAAATTATTGGTGGGGGGGTGTGGGGGTGTGGTAAGGGGCATGGCCCTGAGGGCCCCACAACACCAGAAGAATATATGAGGTTTAGCAGGTCTTAAATTTAACCACGAAAAGAAGGAAGGGGGGGGTATGTATAAAGAATAGTCATTTATGGTAAAAGATTATGAAAAGCATTATAGGAGAAGATATTAGGGAGAACAATTAGGATAACAACATTTCATCTTTGACATACAAAAGCAGGTCCAAGACTCAGGCTGGTGGGGGTGGGGGATGGGGAAGGAGGGGGAGGGGGAGGGGGAATGGAGATACTGTACCCAAATATATACTGAAAAAAACCCCATCTATGGTGTTGTTGCTATGGCAATGTTCGACAAAATGCCAGTCCAGAACCAACTAGTATTTATGTCCGGGCTAGTTGATTTACAACTTGATATGCCCGCCAGGCAACCATAAATTGATCGAAACTTAATAGAGTGAATTTCTCTTTAAAATTTAATTCATTACACAGATTAAACCTACTACAATATAACTGATGGAAATGCCTAACTTAAATCAGGCTAATATTCCATTCATTTAGCAGCCAAAATATTTTGTTACAAACCTCACCGTAACAACATCACACATGTACATGCACCCATACATAGTCTTTGCTAAGACTGGAAATCAGTTAATTTTCTCTCTAAATTTTCCTCTTATATTTTCATCTTATTCCGTTAAAATTTGATACTGAGAAATTTTCTGAGGTGAGGAATCCAGAAAGGGACATTGATAACAGTCCAAGGACAATTCTTAATGGTGCAAGGAATGTGTGAGCTTGAAATTTGAATTTTATTATATTTATAGAAATTTAAAAGATCACTTTTCGCAAGGTTATGTCCATAATTAAAAAGCCTGGTAGAAGCCTGTAATACTGTACATATATGTACCTCAAAACTAGATCCCAGTCAAACATGGGAATGGTAACTTCATTAGTTTTCATTTTACAACATTTTAAACTTTGACATGGATTTGCATACAGGACAAGTATAGCTAAAACAATTAAGAAAATGAAAATGTATTGAGCTTCAGTAATTGTATTTCCAAGTCCCAGTGTTACAACAAAACTGAGGAAAAGACATCAAATGTCTTCCAAAATAGCTGACTAAGAATTGTCATCATAAGGTGGCCAAACAAAATCTTGGATGCACTAACACAAATACTAAAGTGAGAAAAAGGAGATAAAACTGGATTAGGCACATTCTCAAGAGAGACCAAACAATTTAGGTAACACTGCTCTCACATGGCAACTTGATGGTTTGGTTTGGTTTGTTGATGTCTAATGACACCACGACAGTCAGTCAAATGAGCCAAGAGGGTGTTAATCAATTATGGTGTAAGATTTAAGATAGAGCAAGTCTGCTTTTACCACAAGTAAGTACTGTATTGCTATGAGCAAGTCTGTTTTTACCACAAGCAATACTGTATGGCTAGGAGCAATCTGCTTTTACCATGAGCAAGTCTGCTTTTACCACAAGCAAGTACTGTATTGCTATGGGGAAGTCTGCTTTTACCACAAGCAAGTCTGCTTTTACCACAAGCAAGTACTGTATTGCTATGAGCAAGTCTGTTTTTACTATGAGCAAGACTGATTTTACCACAAGCAAGTACTGTATTGCTATGAGCAAGTCAGCATTTACCATAAGCAAGTACTGTATTGCTATGAGCAAGTCTGCTTTTACCATGAGCAAGTCTGCTTTTACCACAAGCAAATACTGTATTGCTATGAGCAAGTCTGCTTTTACCATAAGCAAGTCTGCTTTTACCACAAGCAAGTACTGTATTGCTATGAGCAAGTCTGCTTTTACCACAAGCAAGTACTGTATTGCTATGAGCAAGCCTGTTTTACCACAAGCAAGTACTGTATTGCTATGAGCAAGTCTGCTTTTACCACAAGCAAGTACTGTATTGCTATGAGCAAGCCTGTTTTACCACAAGCAAGTACTGTATTGCTATGAGCAAGTCTGCTTTTACCATGAGCAAGTCTGCTTTTACCACAAGCAAGTACTGTATTGCTATGAGCAAGTCTGTTTTAACCACAAGCAATACTGTATGGCTAGGAGCAATCTGCTTTTACCACAAGCAAGTACTGTATTGCTATGAGGAAGTCTGCTTTTACCACAAGCAATACTGTATGGCTAGGAGCAATCTGCTTTTACCATGAGCAAGTCTGCTTTTACCACAAGCAAGTACTGTATTGCTATGAGGAAGTCTGCTTTTACCACGAGCAAGTCTGTTTTTACCACAAGCAAGTACTGTATTGCTATGAGCAAGTCTGCTTTTACCATAAGCAAGTCTGCTTTTACCACAAGCAAGTACTGTATTGCTATGAGCAAGTCTGCTTTTACCACAAGCAAGTACTGTATTGCTATGAGCAAGCCTGTTTTACCACAAGCAAGTACTGTATTGCTATGAGCAAGTCTGCTTTTACCATGAGTAAGTCTGCTTTTACCACAAGCAAGTACTGTATTCCTATGAGCGTGCCTGTTTTACCACAAGCCAGTACTGTATTGCTATGAGCAAGTCTGCTTTTACCATGAGTAAGTCTGCTTTTACCACAAGCAAGTACTGTATTCCTATGAGCGTGCCTGTTTTTACCACAAGCAAGTACTGTATTGCTATGAGCAAGTCTGCTTTTACCACAATGAGCAAGTCTTCTTTTACCACAAGCAAGTACTGTATTGCTGAGAAAGTCTGAGAAAGTCTGTTTTTACCACAAGCAAGTACTGTATTGCTATGAGCAAGTCTGCTTTTACCATTAGCAAGTCTGCGTTTACCACAAGCAAGTACTGTATTGCTATGAGCAAGCGTGTTTTTACCACAAACACGTACTGTATTGCTATGAGCGAGTCTACTTTTACCATGAGCAAGTCTGCTTTTACCCCAAGCAAGTACTGTATTGTTATAAGCAAGCCTGTTTTTACCATGAGCAAGTCTGCTTTTACCACAAGCAAGTACTGTATTGCTATGAGCAAGCCTGTTTTTACCATGAGCAAGTCTGCTTTTACCACAAGCAAGTACGGTATTACTATAAGCAAGCCTGTTTTTACCATGAGCAGGATTACTAAAACTGTGATCCATTCAGATGACATGTTTTTGAAGCTACGGTATGTTATGTCAAAATAGGTTTCTTATTTTGTCAGACATATGCAAATTCTGAATAGTACTTGTAGCACTAATAGTTAATAGTTCATTGCAGTTTGCTTAAGAAACACAAATCGTCTCACAAAACAATCCATACACAATGGAACATATGGAATGATTTATCCTGAGATGTATTCAAATGTTCATTGGTATTAAATCACACCAGAGCTGCAGTCTGAAATATCAAAGAACATGTGTCTTCTACATTTAAAATATATTGAAGGTGCCATGAAAAGGCTGTATGGAAAGAAAAAGGTTGAACATGGAAGTTAATGAGCTTTACAGTTCATATTCATCCATGGCTCTGCAATAATCTTCAAGTGTGAATGAGGCAGAGTAATATAGTAAGGAGAAGTTGAATTTAGTTGACTTATGCCAAGCAAGAAAGATAAACAGAAACTTCAACTGTTGGTTAATTTAGTTTAATGCTAGTTAACCCTTACTCTCCCAAGGTTTCAAAAATAGAATAAGCTATTTCTGAAATTTTTGGAAAGAGGATTTTTTCAGCACTTTCTGTTCCATTTGTACCAAAACAAGTTCGACTTTTATGAAAGCTAACATGTTGAACTTTCCAAAAAATGTGCATATTTCCGAACTCAAATATGCAAATTAGGTCATTGAATTAGCATATTAGGTCTCCAAACATTCTATCTTTGTGACACGCTTGTGCCTTGTGGCTAAATAGCAAAAAAAAATATGGATAGAATTTCTAAATCGTCCTTGGAAAGACCTTTTATTTGATACTATTCATGGATTTTTAGAAATCAGAAAGAAAAAAATGACGCAAATATAATTTTTTTTGTACATTTTGACCTAAAAATTATCCCCCAATTCTGTGAATAATCTATCTAATAGTGTATGGCACTAAATTTTCCAAAAAAATGCATTTTCCCCTTCTATGATGTCCAAAACTAATAAAATGCAGAAAAACAAGATGTTCACATCATCATTTGCAAAAAATAAAATCAGAAATTATGCAAATGATATGCAAATTAGGTCATTTACCTCATTTATTATGCACAAAACTGTTTTTTGTTTATTTCTGACCTAATTTCAGCCATTACAAGCTTCACAGCTACTTTTATGTTGATAGACTATGCTGATTATCTATTAGACACTTACTTCTGTTCATTCCACATGGAATTCATAAGAAATGTTTGCCGAAAAGGTCCAAATTTGTAAAGTCTTCTGCTATACCTTGTTGCTGCAAATAGAATTTAAAAAAAAAAATTGCAACTATATTCATTCAACTTATTTTAGTTTGGCCTTCCCATAACCAGTTACCGAAGACCTCGTGTCGATCCTGGTCACTCTCCACCAGTACTTCCCACAGATGATAGTCTTTATCGGCTGCAGGGATGACCTTCGACCGTTGTATCTCCTGCAGCCGAGCGTTCCGCTCTTCCTCCCTGGTTTTGAAGGCAGCTTTTTCCGCTGCAGTCGGATTTTCTTTGAGTGGTGATGGTGGCGAGACTACAGCGCAAGGCCTGAAAGGGGCCTGGGCTCATCTTCAACGGTCTGTCCCTCTTCCTCTTGGGTTGGGGAGTAGCGGCCGACTCGTCCTCTTCAAGCATACGCATAACATGTTATCGCATAACATGTTATTGTGGTTTCTAGTAGCGGGTGGCTCGTCCTCTTCAAGCATACGCATAACATGTTATCGCATAACATCTTATTGTGGTTTCTAACCTGCCCCACAATTTTGTGGTAACCGTGGGGACAAACTTTTACAGCCGGGAAGCCCGGGGGTTCATACAGGGGTCCAAAATGTTTGTTTTATCGATCTAGTCATCACCACAACAGTGGCATAGCCAGGGGGAGGGGAAAAGGATCATGGTCCCAACAAATGGGGCATCAAAATAATGTACCAGTACTAGGCCTATATACAAGCATTTTCCTCTAAATGGGCCTGGGGCACCCCCAACATGTGTATTTTGCCCTAACATGGGACCCCTACTCCACTTTCCTCCATAAAATTGTGATTTCGGCCCCTGAAATAATGGAGCTTGGATTTTGTGAAATTGGGAATACACATATTTCAGTAGGCCTAAATTTACAATTTTGCTATTGGGAAATACATATATTTCAGTCCATTTAGAAATGTTATTATTGGGGTTCAGCTTTCATTTGTTTCATCCAGGCTATTATAGAAAGGACCTAAATCCTTCATCCCTGCTAATTTATCATTAGAATTCTATAAGCCTTATTTTATTACTACACATTTACAATGTAGTACTTTCGCTATTTTTGGAAGAAAACACTCACCAACTCTGTAATTTGGAACAGATCGCTATCCATCTCAGCAGGCTCTATATTCTCCTCTTCCTCAATCTAGTCGAGTTCTGGTACATCTTCTTCATCAGAAGTACCTTCCGACCCCTCTGAATCATCATTATTCTGAAGAAAACATAGGCACGTTCGACGTTGTATCTCGCCATTTTGTTGTATTGAATGTGCGAAGAAAAAAAAAAAAGACGCGAATTGACGTCATCATCAGAGACCTTTTAGGCATGTAGAGGGGGTGCATCTGTTATTGTGATAGTTCGTCTGAAAGATTTATTTCTCCTCTACCCGTAGAGATTTTAAAAATTCCAATACAATATTTGGGCCAGTTTTTATGATTCTTTTGTTAAAATAAAGGTCAAAAATGGCCCCAAATCACAAATTTTGGCATATATTTTCTTCAAAAAAACACAAACATTGACCAAGTACAAGTAAAAATCGTGTAGCAACCAACAATTCAAACTATCTTTATACTTTACCTGAAGAAAAAAAAAAATGCAAAAATATTCATGTATGACATTCGTCTTTATCAGCTTTATGATTTTCAGTTTATATTGACCAGTAAAATACCAAATACAAAGAAGCTGGAGTCAAAAGAGCAAAGACAATCAAACAGACAAAGCAGAAAAGAGATATTTACAAAGCAGTTACTTTAATACTTGTATGAAGCTCAGAAATTTTGAAGATAAACAAACTCATGTCAAAAATCACTGGTGGGTGGACAAATTACTTTCATATTCATTTATCACACCCTGCATCAGTACCTGGTAAATTTTCAAAGATGTTAGAAATAAAAGATAAAATAACAGATAATTCATAGAATACCACGTTGATTGGAAACAGTTAATACGGCTTCAGAAGGAAACAATCACGTGTAACAAATCTTTTGGAATAGTGAAATCACCTGACAAGTAAAATTGATAATGGTGAACAAGTGAATGTTCGTTATTTGGATATGAGCTTTTGATCTTGTGCTTACACAGTATAAAGGTAGAGGCTAACAATGTAGAAGGAAAGCTATTGCCGTGGATAACGGAATTGTTAAATAATCCCTACCTAAGGGATGTGATGAATAATCAAACTACTTTTAACAACAAAAAAGAAGAAAGAGGCCCACTGTAAAAGTTTATAATAGCACTACTCAAGACAAGCAAAAGTGATGGAAATAATCAAAAGGAACTTACAGAACAGAAAAATTATCATCAGTTTGCATAAATCATTTTTGAAATCAATAGTACACTACAGAGTTCAGGTATGGAAACCATATCTCAGAAAGGATAAAAATTTGATTGAAGGGAAACTGAGCAGTACAGTACCAATGCAAGAAGTTTGACAATTACGCCAGTAAATTTAGCGCCGGTAAGAAAACACTGTGAACGCGTCCAAGCGTCAAAAGAATCCGCAGGCGTACACCACTAAATCGAACAACTAGCGTGCTTACCAATAATAACAAAGCTTGATGTTGAAAGTATGAACGAGATCTGACAACAATACGTAAGATATACCACATGGTGAATGTAAACGAGAATATTAACCATATCGGTCACCGTTGTTCATAAACACAGGCGTGATTTGAAAGAGAAATTGAAAGGAAGGCACCCCCTCCACCCCTTCCATTCGACTGTTTCCGAATTTAAAACTTTTGTAAGATTATTTTTTGCATCTTAGCGTGATTTTGTCCCCCCAAACTTTTGACATTGCCCCACTTTCGGTAGGAAAATTCTGCCCACTTTTCATGTTGGTATGCGTCATGAGCCTGAATTTTACTTTGTTGGCTTTCACGAAAGAGTTGGAAAAGTCAGAATATTCAAAGGCGGAGCCTACTATCCCTATATGGTCGGTCATAGGCATAGGGCTATTCTATACATACTTGAGGTCATTGCAGGTACTTCAGTTAAAGCTCTTACACAGCTAATAAATTTATGATATTTATTTGATTAAAATTTTATTTGAATTTTATTTTATAAAATTTGTAAACATCTATTCTCTGTGTATATGTCTGTACTTAGCAGAACTTGTATGCAAATCCATATCAAAGTTTATAATGCTGTAAAAACAAACCACTTTGAAGTAAAATCTAGTTTGATGTATAGTATATCGTACTGTATAGGCCCCTACTGGTAATGACTTTACAAAAGTGACCTTTTAAAGATCAGTTGTTATTAAACTTATTTCTTGATAGTCTGAGAAAATATCTGCCACTCATGCTGTAGGCCTATGTGATAGAATGCAAAAATTCTTTCAAAAATGGGTTTGAAATAACTAACGGGTTTGTGACATATGGCTGAAATATTGGAAAAGGTAAGCATTAGGGTTTGCTTGATCGCACAGATGAGAATAAAGATACGTTTAAATAAAGCAGTTCCTTTTGCATAAATTCGCACAGATACATAACATACAGGAATAAGAATTTATCTACAATAAAAGATTGTTGACCTATTGATAATTTGTAACAGGACACAATCTCCTCAACTATAACTCAATGATGGCTTGAGATATAATGCTCATTCTTTTTTAGGACTGTTTTTAATACCCATTAATAATAATATAACCTGGTAGGCCTACATAATTTACAACAAAAACAATCCAAAACTTAAAAAAATATGCCCAAGGCCTTGATAAAACTAATTACATTTTCATTACATCTGGGCCTACCACTGAAAAAGTAACCTTAGTTCAAGTCAATTTGTCATCAACAATAATTGTAGGCCTACACCTACTAACGAGTCATTTATAGCATACTAGTAACTACTAGCGCCATGTGGTAGGCCTAGTATAGTAATTAGTATGCGGTAGGTCTATGCCTAAATTTGCAGAATGTCCTGCATTCCTGTTATTCGTTAATCTTGACCAACACTGGGTCAATGGTATTCAATATAGGCCTACATTTGCTTAGTGAGATAACATCCGTATGCCCTACATCATGCTACGCACTACCTACATTATCATGCAATACATATTCGCAGTCATGATACTAGCGATACTAAATAGTATGGTCAGATGTTTATCTGACTAACATTTGCTAGGCGTCAAAACAAAAATTCGTGTTTTCTCCTATGACCGTAACGATAGTGCCCCTTTGGATATTCATTTGAGGTGAGCCTAATTTATGTAGCCTAATCTTAGTATAATTATTATAATATTATACTATAGTCTAGCTTGCCATTATCCATTAATGCTATTGCTAGGAACGCCAATGTGCTGTCGTTATGGGTCCTACCTGGTAGTCTTCTCACTCACGTCTCACTCTCAGTGTTGGATGATTGATTGCATCAGACTGCATTTTTACTCCATCCTCTCCTTTTCCACCTTCTGTCAGACACGCATTGGAAATTAATTGCATAAAACTTAGCCTGTCACTCTCCGGTACGTTCGATCGACTGTACTGCACAATTGTTAATTTTCCCGCGGCGGGTTAGAATTAAAATTACGTCATTTCCGCTTTTTAAATTTTGTTTTTTTTCAAAAAAGTTTTATTGATGCCCAATCAGGGCCCATGCAGTGGCATAGCTTTTTGGGAAAAAAGTTATCGCAGATCAGAGCAATGTGCCTTTTGATTTACTGCATGAATGGTTCCAATATTGATCAAGAAAAGGGATCTCGGTGTTGTCTATTGCGATATTTTGTATTGTGTTCAATTGATGATAAACTTGTTTGTTTGTTTGTACATGACTTTTTTTTACTGTGACTTTTGGGTGCATAGTAAGTGTGCAGGCATTAGTAATGTAGCTTACAACACCCTTGCATCATCAACCGATGATTGGTTTTGTTCGGCTCCTTGGCCTGTGTGGACTCCAGTGTAGGAGATCTGAATCGGTTAAGTCGGCAAAAATCCTTCAAGAGGACATGAACGCCAACCGAGATCTGATAAAGCAGTACAGTGTGACAATTGTGATCAATGGATCCACACTAAGTGTTGTCGTTCATGTCCTCTAGAAGGATTTTTGCCGACTTGACCTATTCAGATTCAGAAGTGCTGCAACATGGATGACTCAAAATACAGCGACCTCATGCATTCTAGCTGTAGGCCTACCTGGATATGTGATACTTGTGACTTCATGAACTTCTCCGATTCTTTCTTTTCAACTAACAATTCCGTGATCAATTGTACTAACTCATATGAGGCACTTCAAACTTATTCTTCCGGCCTTGACTCAAAGCCCAACCACCATCCCGATGTCAAATTGAAAACTAATCTAAAAAAGGTAAAAAGGAAGGTTCTAAAATGTCTTGTTATCAGCTTTCAAAGTGTTCGAAACAAGAAAGCCTCCATTGAAAGTCTTATAAAAGGCAAAGACCCAGATGTCATTATTGGCACTGAAACCTGGCTAAGTTCCGAAATCAACAACTCTGAATTTTTCCCCGACAACTATACAGTCATTTGCAAAGATAGAAGTACACATGGTTACGGTGGTATATTAGAGGCAATAACAAATGACCTAGAGCTCACTAAACTAGACTCTGAGATCATCTGGACCAAATTCCAATTCCCTAAGGAAAAACACATGTATGAAGGAACTTTTTACAGGCCCAGTCACAATGACCTTACTAGCCTTCTTGAGTTGAGAAAATCACTACAAAAGTTAAAGAAAAATGCTGACAAAAAACAGTATTATTCTTGCTGGTGATTTCAACCAACCTAACATTGACAGGAACAAAAAAAATATTTCAGGTACTAACGCTTCCTCCGAAGCAGCCAAAATGCTGCTTGAGGTGGCCGATTCATTCAACCTCACTCAAATGGTGCAGTCACCTACCAAAAATAACAACATTCTTAATCTTGTATTTACTAACAACTCACCAGCTGTTAGCTCAGCTAAAGTCATACCCGGTATAAGTGACCATGATATTATAAGAAAACGAAATATACGCCTCTTAAGATTCACTTCTTTATTGCTTGGATGGCGTGGGGTAACTGCCCAACATCTTATTAAACATAGATAACGAAAACTCTTCATAAAAGCATTAACAAAAGGAGTGTGTGGTAACAAAGAGAATAAGCCTAGTTGAAATTCCTAACTACAGAACTGAAGTATGATAAAGAATGCTGTTAGAAAGCTGGTATGTAAATAAACTAGAACTCCCGCTTAACTGAAAACCCTTGACCTTAAAACTTAAGACCAATCAAATACAAGAATAAAGTTAGTTTTATAACTCTCTAGATAAATTAAATAATCACTCTTACAATATTGTTGAACTGACCCTAAACATCTCCCCCCGTAAGAAGTTGCCTAAACGTAAAATCTATTTAAGGAAAAAGGCTAACATAGAACACATAAAAGAAGACCTGTCTAAACTTAAACTGCGATATTATTTTTAATTCAATAGCTCATTTATTGAGGTTGATGAAAAATGAAATTTCTTTGAAAAGGAAATTAAACTGATTATTAAAAAAAAAAAAACCTCACAAATTCACCTCAACTAACTAAATCTACCTTGGTTCACCCATATCCAACGCCGTCTCTGTAAGAAAAAACATAAACTGTTCAAAAAAGCTAAGAAAACTCAACAAATCCATGACTGGAATATTACATATAAAAGCTTTAGGAAATTTGTCCGTAAAAACATCAAAAAAGCTAGAAACAACTTCATCTGTAATAAACCTAAAATTCCCTAAATGAAAACCCTAAGGCTTTTTGGTTCTACATAAAAAGACTTGAGAGTAATTCCGTGGGTGTGTCAGACCTTATGAATAACGGTAAACTTTATAGTGACAGCACTATGAAAGCCAACATTCTAAACAATCACTTTTTCAGCGTTTTCACAGAAGAAGATACCTCTCAAATCCCTGTAACTAAACCACTCACCACCAACAAAATAAACTTATAATTACTCCAGAAGGTGTCAAAAAGCAACTGCAAAACCTAAACCCAAACAAAGCCTCAGGTCCTGACAATATACCACCATGGTTCTTACACACACATGCGGAAGACTTTTATGAAATCCTAACTGATCTCTTTCAAAGCTCTGTAGATAACTATCCCAAACAAGTGGAAGAAGCATACATATGAAGCGTTTTTAAAAAAGGTGATAAACACGACCCAGCTAATTACAGACCAGTCTCTCTTACCTGCGTGTGAAGTAAAATCCTTGAGCATATGATCCACTCACATGTGATGAAATTTCTTGATGAGCATAATATCTAAACTGATCTCCAACATGGCTTTCGAGCAAAAAGATTAAGTGAAACACAACTTCTCTTAACAATAAATTATATTTTTAAACGAATTGACCAAAACAGTACCATCTCTATGGCTATACTCGACTTCTTAAAAGCGTTTGCGAAAGTCCAACACCAACGTCTGTTATCCAAACCTTCCGCATATGGCATCGATGGAAATCTACTGGCCTGGTTTGCATCCTTCCTCAGCACGAAGCGCATTCAGCGCGTTGTCTGCGCTGGCGAAATCTCAAATCCTAAACAAGTTCTATCTGATGTACCACAAGGTACCGTTTTAGGTCCTTTACTCTTCCTTTTATATGTCAATGACATCCCTGATAATACAAACAGCACGGTTAGACTGTTTGCTGATGATTGTTTTGTGTATAGAACAACTGATAAATCCTCTGGCCAACAAATCCTCCAAGATGATCTAAATAAACTTGAACGATGGCAAATAAATGGCAAATGAATTTTAACCCCTTTTATTGCTACATCCTCACAATATCTCCTAGATAATGCTATAAATCACCACTTTATACCTTGTGCAACCAACCGCTAAAACATGTCAACTCCCACCCGTACCTAGGTGTTGAAATTGATAATAAACTCAGATGGAATAAACATATACACAACATCACCAACAAAGCAAACTCTGTACTTGGTTTATTAAGACGTAACCTCTCAAACTGTCCCACTGACGTTAAAACCACTGCATGTAAAGCTCTAGTTCGGCCAGTACTTGAGTATGCATCAGCAGTTTGGGACCCCCATTATAAGATTGATTCAATTCAACGCAGAGCAGCCAGTTTCTGTATGGCAGACTACTCTTATAAATCCAGTGTCACTAGCATGCTTCATAAATTAGATTGGCCCCTAGGCTGCTAATACAAGAAGAAGGAACACCTGTCTAAAAATGCTATATAAAATCAATAACAGTCTTGTCGCCATTGATAAGATAACCTGATCTTAAACGCAAGAATTAATACAAGAAATAACCATGATCTGAATTTTCACGTTCCTTATGCTAAAAAGAATGTTTATAAATACTCCTTCTTTCCTCAAACACTTAAAAATTGGAATGCTTTACCATTGGACATTGTACATGCACCAAGTTTATACTGTTTCAAAGCTAAACTTGCTAAGCTTGTCAATTGATTTTTAATTTTTTTCATATGTATATATTTTTTCTCATACTTTTGCTACGCTTGGTTGGCGTTCATGTCCTCTAGAAGGATTTTTGCCGACTTAACCTATACTGATTCAAATTCAGATGATCCTTCCTTACTGGAACTTGGCAAGACTCCTATATTGAGCATAGACGCCAAGCTATAGCCTGCATAGCAGATACCAAGTTCGTGCGACCGAGATGGAAGTGGATAAACACCGGGTTTTACCCTACTCTTTTCGAAAAGTGTTCAGAGAACCAGATAGGTTGTGACTGTCCTACCATCGGGACCGACGGCTTAACGTCCCCCTCCGAAGGACGGCGAGCACCATTCAACCATTGCCACTTTTTTCAACAGCTGAATGAGGAGCAGGAGCTGCAAACGACTTACTTATATATATATATATATATATATATATATATATATATATATATATATATATATATATATATATATATATATATATATATATATATATATATATATATATATATATATATATATATATATATATATATATATATATATATATATATATATATATATATATATATATATATATATATATATATATATATATATATATATATATATATATATATATATATATATATATATATATATATATATATATATATATATATATATATATATATATATATATATATATATATATATATATATATATATATATATATTTTTATATATATCTTGAATTTATATATACTTTATTATTATTGCAATTCATTTTTTGTTGCAAGGATGTAAAATCCATCTTGAATTTATATGAAGTACTTTAATTTTATGTTTGTTTATGATTTTAATTTCCCTCAATAGGAAATATTGTTATAAAAATGTGCATCATATTGCTGTTGAAGCTTACTCGTTTTTGTAGGCTTTCTTGAAAAACAGTTCCATTACGTAGTGCGGCAACTTAACTAGAGTCCAGGGGCCCATGGGAATTTTCGCGTTTTGCAGCAATGTTGGGGTGAGGCACTGCCCTCTTGACCTAAAGTATATAAGGGGGTGCTCAACAAGCAGAAGATGCTCTTTTTAAGCTTGATGGCGGACCCGGCTGTACTGGAGACACCATTATAAAACTTATATGAAGTCTATGTCATTCTTAAAGCTTTAAAAATGATACAAAAAATTACTCACTAACATATATTACATAATATATTGAAGTTGTTACATACATTTAGCATTTATTTGACGCAATTAAGACATGTCATTTTACCAGAGGCACCGACACCGAGGACCGTGGTGGCAGCTAGGGAGCATGCCTCCAATATTGTGTAAGCAGCACATTTCTCAAGAAGTCTTTTACCTATTCCCTTGTTACACGGTACTGGTGAAAATGAGCACCATTAATACCGACGCAAATGGTACCGGTAGTACCAAAGTATCAGTATTTTTACACGTGACTACCCAAAAATGGCAAATATGAAATATAACGTACAGTACCATAGAATTGTACACCAAAAGATATTTTCTCATTACAAGGGCCTTCCGTTTTAAACATGAAAACATAAATATACACCTGATCTCTAAGTTAATAAGATCAAACTAATCGCCCGATTACACCTCCAGAATCTCCGTCATTCTGTTTGTTAACACAAGTTTGCAACTTGCGGTGAAAGTTTATTTAACTCCAAATCTACAACACTGTTTGTTTATTTGTTTAATTTGTATTTTATTTATTTCAGTGTGAGTGGGGGGGGGGGGGGAGGCGGGAGGGGATATTACAAAACCACGCTTAAAATACAAGGCATCGCCATAAAAGTATCCATTTGGGGAAAAAGTGAGGATGGGAAACCCTTGCTCTCCTCAAATCCCACCCATGCTCAAACCATATGAAGCATTGGGCCACCAGGCAAGATTCCTCCACTTTTTCAAACACTGACAAAAGCGCCTTTTTTTTAAATGAAAAGTGTCACTCAGTTGCTGCACAAGTTTATATCGATATTTACGAACGATCTGACTTGTACGTTTTACTGGTACACCTGCTGGGTATTTCAATGTAGTCATCTTGAACACATATGGTTGGAATTTGGGTCAGTCGCGGAAATTTCGAAATGACCAAAGCAGTGATACATTTTTACCGAAAATTCAATAAAAGAACGCCACATATTCCGAATCGATCATCATATATTGTCTCAAAGAATTGGAGATTTTTTGGAACATTGATTAGTCAATGATTGAAAATAATCACAAATTTGTTGAAATTCGGCCCTATCATGCTACGTATGCCATATAAACAAACTCAGCTGATCGCTTTGTTTTTACTCCGGCGGCGCGCAATAACTTTGCGGTCTGATGACCTCAGGTCACGAAGTTCTCGGATATCCAACCAAGTGAATAGGACGAATGACGTCACGCTCTCTGGCTATACTTAAAGGTAAATACCAGAGAGTGTGACGTCATTTGGCCTATATATTTAGCCTATATATATATATAAGCCGAAGGCCGAGAGTAGAACCTATACTTCAGAGCGTGATACTTTTTAGTTCGTCCTCCACCCATGCAGCCATGTTGGTTCCAAGAGAGGGCAATAGAAATAGACAAACTGCTAATTTAACCTACAAAAGTATGAATTGAAATTATTTACACACTAAGATTAATTATATCTATCTTAGTTTTAATCATGAAGATTTACCTTTCATTTTATTTCTAACAAGAACCCCAAAACAACGAATTATTTTTACAGTACATGCAGGACGACAACACTTTAGCGCAGCGTTAGATTGTAGACAGGCATGTATTGCGCTTACTAACTTAGGCCTAAGTATATTTAAAGAAAAATACTACACAAACAACTTTTTTGATAAGGGATAAATGATCAAAACTAGTAGATGTCTTGAACAATTTCAGTAGACCTTAAATAATGTGCTATCATAATTGTGCCAGTTGTTGTTGAAGTCTGATCTGAAGCTAACGCCGTACGTATGCCGTTAGTTTAACCTAAACTGACCGACGTAAACGCTGACAAATATGGGCAATAATTTCAGTTTTATTTAGGAAAAAGAATAACTTGCTTATAAAATCTTATTTCATTTAGATATGTACGTAGCGATTAATTGCTTTTAAAAAGCGTTGCTGTGGTAATCATAGGCCATTCAGTAGCCAGGCTACAGTAATGTAGCGTTAGTGTACTCCGGCCTGGACTACGTTGTGTGAAACCATTTGCAATTTGGTAGCCTAACGTTAGGTATTGATGTGAGAAAACTTCAAGCCTTCAAGTTCCTCATCGATTTGTTAATTAGAATTTGTAACAACATGCTCATTTCAAGCTTATAATATTACTTTTTATTTCGTTGCAATTTGTTGTTTACTTTTGCTGTTTTGTTATTAAGGGATCATCTTTATTTTTCCACAGACTCAAGAAAGACGGCTTCCAGATCATTTATACATGTTATGGTAGAGTTGGGTGAAGTTAGCTATAGTATTAGTCACATACTCACTGTACACGCGCATCTACTATGAGACATTAGTTATGTGTACACTAACAACATTTACTGGATTAGAATACATTGTACAGTAAGGGCTATGTGTATCAATAAACGTCAGCAGTCATTAACAAAAAAAGAAAACGTCAGCTAATTAAAAACAAAAGAAAATAGTAAATGTCTGTCTTGATACGTAGTATAGGGCGAGTGACGCCACGCTCTCTGGTTAAACACGCTTTTAAATTGTCTATCAAAACCGAGTTTAGCTGGACGTGATTACTCCAGTGCTTTGCCCAATCAACTTCTGGGGGAATTTTCCCTTTAGTTACCAACCAATCGACGAGAGTTGCTGGATGAAAAGCAACAATGCCAGTGGCGCAACTAGAGGTCTAGGGCCGTGTGGAATTTAGGGTTTGGGGCCCTATAACCAGATATTGCAGTGTCATTAGTCGTGCCCCCCCCCCCCAATCTTGAATTTTGCTCGGGGCCCGTGCTGTTTACCCATCCTATTGTTGCGCCACTGAACAATACGTATACGTAATTACCAGAGCGTGACGTCATTCGGCTTATATTTATTTACATTAGTCCTGCATGTACTGTAAAAAGAAATGGTTGTTATGTGTTCTTCTTAGAAATAAAATGAACATTAATCTTGATTAAAAAGACATATATGATTAAAACTAATATAATTATGATTGATCTTTGTGTGTAAAGAATTTCAATTTTTATTTTTCAGGTTAAATTTGCAGTTTGCCTATTCTTTATTGTGTGCAATTTGTGATGTCCCGACATATCTGCTGCCCTCTGTTGTTACAAACATGGGTAGTGGACGAACCAATAAGGGTTTCGACTCTCAGACATAAAATATAGGCCGAGTTACGTCATACTCTCTGGTTTAATCTTCAGGGCATGTCAGTTGCAGTCACTGAAATTGTAAACAACAGTGCGCGCGCGTATTACCTTCATATAAAATGCCCGTATGATTAGCGTATTGATGTATTTTTAGTACGCTTGATTCCAATCTCTGCATAAATTGTACAAACGGTCTGCGGCCAATAATCCCACAGTATTTGATTGGCAACGATTACCCCAGTGTGCGATTGCCGATTCATAATTGAAATGATCTATACCGACCATGCGGCTAAAAGGACTACTTATAAGTTTGATCTTTTGTGGGATTTTTAGGGCATTGGCCGCGCCATGTTTTTGGTTATGGGGGAAAAGACAGGAGCAATTTTGTCTTATGGTAGGAAAAAGCCTATAAATCGGAAAAAATATGTCACTTTACCACTTTTTTGTGGGGCAAGTGGGGACAAAGCGATCTCATGGGGAACCATGATTGCTTATTTAGCAAAAGATTAGTTGGAAAGAAACAATTGAGGATTTTATACTGAAACCATCTAATCTTGGTATCATTGCTGCAATCAAAAGGGATGGAACAGAAAAGTCTCCGACATTGCTTGTGAGACGGCTTTGTTCTTGCACTTTTGGCCACGATTGCTTACGACTTCACAATTATACACATATAATAATACGAAGAATTTAACTGTTTGCTTTTACAAACACTTTAACGAAATATTGATTAAACTTTGATCACTGCTTGTGATACGACTTTGCCCTTATAATATTGGCCATGATTTTCTACTTCACAATTATACAAATATAATAATACGAAGAAATGAACTATTTGCTTTAACACACACCTTGACGAAATATTATAAACTTTAATCTGGCTTACAGCTCCTTCATCTTATTGGCATACCTTATAATATCTTCATATAACCCAATGCCCCTTGAATCGTTAATTTACTTCTGGTCATGGTCACAAACAATGTTATGAACCGGTATAAGGGGTGAAAAAACTATACGCGTGAGTCATTTCTTTTGAGTTAAACAATTTTCTACAAATCTAATATCAGTCTACTATATTCATTTAAACAGCTACAAATGTTCAAGGAACTCTAGACCGAAAAGCAAGGGCGCATGTTTTTGCGATACATTATCCGCAACAGACACATACACTTCATGTCTATATCCCACATGAAACGTGAGGGCAGAGCGGTCACTTGAATATCCATATTTACCAGAATGTTGCTGTACAGTTGCATGCTCGATAAGCATTTGATTTTTGAGGGACCCCGCCCCCCCTAAAAATACGCCCTCACTGTTCGGTCTAGTGCACTTTTAAACGGAAAAAATGGTGTCATAAAATCAAAATGTCTTGATAGAGGTAATAACGTTATAGGCATATATATATAATATATATATATATATGTATATATATGTAAATATATATATATATATATATATATATATATATATATATATATATATATATATATATATATATATATATATATATATATATATATATATATATATATGTATATTATATGTATATATGTAAAACCTATATATCACTGTCGATTCAGCTCTTTCTTCCAGCAATTCATCGTAGATTCCACCAGCAGATATCCATTTTCATCTCATCACCCACATATACATATATGTGGGGGATGAGATATTGTAGCCACTTTGTTGTATAGGCAAATAACTGCCTATAATTCCTACAATACATGGTCACCCCCTCCTCCACTCCCCCTCCTCCCCTTCCCCTCCTACTCATATGATGACCTCATATCAGGGGTTAGGGGTCATACGTTTTTGGAACGGGACAAAATTGTGTGATTTTTGCGTCTGTGTGTGAGGGTGTGTGCGTGTGTGAGATGGCTTCAGTATGCTTACCACTCCAGATGGCTTCACTTTGCATGAATATATTGTAAATGGCTCCACATTGCATATCCCTTAAAACAGCAAAGTTGAATGCCAAATGTTTTTGTGTAAAACCTTGCAAGACTTCAGGGAATGAGTTCCCAAAGTATTATAGATGCCATGAGATATCTACATTGGAAAGTGGGTGGTCCCACTTTTAGGTTAAAAACAATGGTCTCACTTCCGTTGATACACGTGATTGTGTGTGAGGGTGAGGGCGTGTGTGGGTGTGTGTGAAGTTTCATGCATACTGCATAACGTCATAACAATATGGGAAACTTTTTTTCATTGTGTTTGTCAGAAAAAAAAGGAATAAGTGAAAGATTAGTAAGATAATTTTTATATAGTAAGTCACAGGCAAAAATAACAGTAAGATGAACAAGAGAAATAAAAAATATAAAGAAATGAATCCGGCAGGAAGTTGAACCCATAATTGTTTGTTTGAAAAACAACTTTCACGCTAAGAGAAAAACCACCTGAGCTATAATATCTGTAACGTACAGTGGAGATTTTATGTATAATTCATCGTGAAATAAGTGCCACTGAATCGTGGAGCAATTGGTTGAAATTTCAACCAATTAAAAAATTTAAATCAAATTATAATTATTGTATCCATATGACGATTTTGCCTCTTTAGTAGAATAATGCTTTCAAATACTATCATTTTCATGCGTATTATCAGTTCTTGAATAATTACAATTGAATACACTTTTTTTGTTCGGAAGGTACACAGGTCAAAAGTACCTGTAAAAATGACAAATTGTTATTTCATTCACCTCATGTAGTCCCTTGCTTATTACTATAAAAGGTAATGATACCTTATCTATAAAGTGTCTACTAACTGTGGTGTAGCGGTTATCATACCTGTCTACAGACCACGAGGCCTGGGTTCAAGCCTGGGTTGGGTAGACACGCCAGTGCACCACAACTGGTTATCAAAGGCCGTGGACATTGACTTGGTTGTCGATATTATGTCTTTCCGTACGTCGTACCTGTGTTCTCGTCCGGGTTGTATTAAGCGTTTCGCGATAGCATTGTTACTATCATAACCGAATACTCAGGTAAAGACCCCCTCATTGTAATTGTGTGTTCACTCGTCGTGGTCGTCGTCAATCTATGAAGCCCACGGATCAAAACAGCCCTAAAGGTTACCATTAATTAAACTTGTGTAAACAGAACAATTATAATGCTCTAGTTGTAACAATGAATCTAGATCAGCCAGAGTATAAAGTAGTCATGCATTATCTTCTTCTGTTTAAATGTAACCTGTAAACTATTTATGATTAAGTTCAGCATTATTTCAGTCTTACCAGAGGAAGTGTTCAATCTATACCTGATTTTTTTGTATTTCTAGTAGGTCTTCATAATCCTCTCTAATAATGACAGGCATAGGTTGAATTTAAGGTGACAAGGGAAATTTACCCCTTTGCCAAATTCATATCTCTTGTATGGTGATTTTTGCCGCGTCCCACCACTTTTGAAAGGCAAAATTTGATTTTGTGACTTTGCCACCCTCCCCCTCTCCCCCACACTTTTAGTAGGTAAATCCCAGCCATTGTGAGAGGACTCTTAGCAAATCTTATAGACCTTTTCAAACTGAGTTTAGCCGAATGAGAGTTCTTCAGTACTTCAAACAATCAACTGCAAGGGGAATTTATCTTTTTGTTTCTCAACCAATCAGGTGCATGTTTAAGAAAACATTTTTGGCAGCAATATGCATGCATATTACCTTCATGTATAATGCACATAGGAAACATGCTCTTGAAACATTTTTTCCTACGCTTGGCTCCATACCGTGCATGAATTGTGAAGATGCCGGGCCAAGATTCCCCCAGTATTTGATTGGTCAATAAGATTCCCCCAGTATACAATTGGTCCATTATGGACACGTGGATCGGCCATGTGACATTATTTAAATTAGTTTTTAATTACCGATTCATTTTGAAAAGGTCTATAGCAGGATGTGACATTACTGGCAATGTTGCCATAGATGATAATCACTACACATCTTTGAAAATAAAACTGATTATATCATATCATTAAGCTTTTTGGTCAAAAAGGGAGGAACAATGTTACACCCCCCAATAATTTGGCTTGCCGGCTAATTGTTTTGGTTCATCGGCGAATCATGGACTTTGAATTTCAGAGAAGATCTACTTTCAAAAGAAAAAAACTGGCGTACGATAAACATGAACAAAACTGTGTCGGTAAAATACCAAAATTATAATAAAAAAGAAAAAAAGGAACTGGGGAACAATTGTTGAGGATTTTCCCTCTTAAAATATCAATTCCATTTGTAACATAAAAGTGCAACATTGTACAGAAGAATGGTGACAATCTCACTCAAAACCACATCCGTCATTTGTAAACAGATAAGCTTTTTTTTTGTAAACATTCGCACAATCATGGAGATCATGGAGCAGGGCTTAATGTGCACGATTTTAGATATAGTGGTGCAGAATTTAGTTTTGGTTAAATTTCGAGAGATTTCTTTCTGTTCAAGTTCCTTGAAAACTCTATATTTCATAAGACAATAATGTAGGGTTTTTCAAGTTTTTGAAAGCCCTGCTCGGACTGAGTTTCAACCTTTGCCACTGCAAACAATATAGAGGTTTCTGGACTATTGTTGTACTTTAAGCCCCCTATGCAAGTTTCTCCTTTGCCCTATCTCTCGGGCCCAGCCGGAAACTATACAATTATGGCGTGTGGTTCCAAATTAAAGATATATCCACTGATTTTGTTCAAATTTCCTATTTTTTCAGTGTTTAAAGTTGAAAACCCAAATGTTTATGAGATGATTTTATTGTCAGAATTAGATTTATTTCTTCTCCTCACATACCCTGATTAGGTGATCATTTAAAAATGAAAGATCAAAAAATGTTCTATCATTTTTGGCCATCAAAAACATGAAATTTTCAAAATGGACTACTACAGGGACTTTCCCCATGAGCCTAGGGACCCTTTAGTTACGTACTAGTTTCTCCTCTTGAATGCTGTGCCCCAAATCCCAAATCTGGTGACTCCACTGAAGGTCACCAGGGTGTTTTTGACTATAAGCTTAATAAAAGAACAATGACATCCAATGAGATCGATACATACATGCTTTATGGAATCATGAAATCATACTTTAGCAGCACACTTCAATAAAGTGCTCCCCCCCTCTTCTTTTCGATCCACTCGCATATACAAACATAGTCTTTTCAAGAACAAAATTGAGGACAAATAAATTGCTGATTGTAATTCATTTTTTAGAAATATTGTGCTCCTTTTCTAAACCAAAAGAGGCTTAAAATGTTTACTTTTCGAAAACTTTGCATTCAGAAATCGGAAAATATAGTAGGTCTTTATTTGGTAACATCAAAAGAAGAGTGATTAGCATGTAAAAGCATTACAAATCCATAGATTTCTACTTAGTTTTCATGTTTGTCTTCGTAAATACTCAAGTGATCTGAGAAGCCATTTATGAGCCCCTAAATTGATAAAACCCCAGAGCTTCGCCCACTGGACCCCCCACCGGGGCTTCGCTTCTGAACCCTACCGCAGAACCTTGAGCTGGCCCCTGAACCCCATGCCGTTTAGCTTTGCACTACGCGCAAAGCAATGATGCCTTACAGCATCATATAGTTATATAGGTATCACTTTATGTCAGCAAAATTTCCTTCACACCCCCCAATCACATCTTTCTCGGTATTCCCCTGCATATATGTATCAGGGAGAACTTTAGAATCAAACCTCCAAAGTGTTCATACTTGTACCAACTTTTCTAAATAACACAAACGATCTAAATTGATATATCTCCTTCCCACCACCATTTTGATATGTTTCTCTCACTACTTACAACACACATTTCCTCATACATCAAAAGTATAAGCTCATAACAAAATCAGAAGTGATGAAAAACAACCACTCCTGCTAGAAGTTTCAAATCACTGCTTGTTACAGAAATGTCATTTTCTTGATTAGTTTTGAAGTAATATAGCCAGACTTTGGTAGGAAAATGGGTAGTAATTCTGCTGTAAAATCAAATGTTATCTTACAGGCCTGTATCTTACTAATCATTGTAGTTTTTTAATGTATATTCTAATCTTAAAGATCAATGAACAGGTAGCAACATCTTGGTCTTAATTGGAGAAAATATGCAATAAAACATGAAAATAGCCAAAAAATCAGCATTTTTCATTTTAACGCCTTATCATGAAAAATTATGGAATTTTTATTGAAATTTTGTGACATCGACACGGGAAAACCAATGAATTTCCTTATATCAACTGATTATTTTTTCAATCCTTCACCAATTTTATTTGAATGGGAGATGTTGAATACACTTCCCGGGTTCCTATCCTGGTGGGTCTGCAATCAGTGAGTTCACAAGTGGTTATCAAAGGCCGTGGCCGTCTTGATATGATGTCCAGCACTGGATGTTTCGGAAATTTAAACCTTGCTATGCTATGCTATATGACGAATAGGTTTTGAATATCCATCATACCTGCAATTAATAAATAGGAGGAAAATACAGTTTAGTGATTTTTAATGACTGACATCAAGGGTGTAGCCAGCCTTTCGGATTGGGAGGGTCGCTGAGGAAAATATGTAGACCTTTTAGCATATTTTCTGGACCTTTTTACCATTACCATTTCACTTTTTGGGGAGTTGTATGACCCTGTCAACCTCCCCCTGGCTACACCCATGGCAGGAGCAGACTGGCACGTAAAAATCTACCTGTTGAGGTGGAGTGACTGGTGCTTCGACTGCCCTTAAGACACAAAAAATGATAAGTGTCACAACTCTTATTCGTTCATGTAAAGCATACAAATAATTTCATGCTTATTTCAATGCGCCAGCGGCCAAACTCAATTTATCTGAAAAAGTTGATTAGCGAATTGGTACCTGCGCCTCAGACATCTTGGGACTGGCACCTCGTTCCCATCGGTGCACTGGACCAGTGGGCCCCTGACCCATGGACATTTAGGACAGAATTTTAAAAAAATTACATCGAAGATTTTACATTAAAATTACAACTTTTACATTAAAAATTCTTCAAACTTTGATTAGCTGTAACTTAATAAGTACAAGGGCTTTTGACATAATTTAAAGACTATTCTGTTTAAAATTTAAAGCTTTCTGCTAAAAATCTCTATTTGTCCATATACTATTCTTTAAGTAATTTTCCCATCCAGTCATGTAGAATGTGTATCTTCATGTTCTCTGCATTTTTTGCTCGTCTTGAACTCTTTTGAGCACAATCTGCATTTGTAAGGCATCGATTCTCCATGATGGAAGGACAGGTGTTTGGAGAGGTGACCAGACTGTTTGAATCCCTTCCCACAATGCCTACAACAATACGGTCTCTCCCCTGAATGTATCAATACATGTCTCTGCAAAACGTGCTTCCACTTAAACGCCTCTGGACAATACGAACACTGATATGGTTTTCCTTTCTTGTGAGTTCGGAGATGATTCTTTAGGCTGCCTGGGGTACTAAGAGTTTTATTGCACACTTGGCATTTCAGTTTGTGGGAGCCATCTTCGTTATGACATTCATGGTGATCAAAATAATAGATATCCACAAATGATGCCTTACAGAGCTGGCAAGAGATAAGTCCATCTCTCTCATTTCTACCACACCCTGTGATTCCTGCTGGCTCGCCTGGGTACCTCATCGGAAATGATTCTGAGGAAAATTTAAAAAAGGGTGTCAGATTGGTGTAAAGATAATCAACATGTCAGCAAATGATATGACAGTCAGCAAATAACAAGACAGTCAGCAAATAACAAGTGTCAGCAAATTACAAGACAGTCAGCAAATAACAAGCATTAGGAATTTTTGGCCCTTTGACCCCTCCAACCCGACACCCGCGATTTTCTCAAAATCAGGGGTAATCCACATCATTTAACCCGAGAGACTCTTCACAATTCATTGACTAGCAACCAGCTATTGTTACACCATACACAACACAGGGGTAATCTATACCTTCGAGTGAGTGCGAACACACAATTACAATGACGGGGTCGTCGCCTGCGTATTCGGTTATGATAGTAACAATGCTATCACGAAACGCTTAATATGACCCAGACGAGAACACAGGTACGACGTACGGACAGACATAGCATCGACAACCAAGTCAATGTCCACGGCCTTTGATAACCAGTTGTGGTGCACTGGCGTGTCTACCCAACCCAGGCTTGAACCCAGGGCCTCGTGGTCTGTAGACAGGTATGGTAACCGCTACACCACAGTTAGTAGACATCTATACCTTCTTAACTGACAACATCTTTATAGTCTATTCACAGTTCACTTGTTAGCAACCAGCTACTGTTACACTGTACACAATAGGTCATTCATCTTGAGCTCAAGCTACATGACTGCTGTTCAATAAAGCGAATCAGATTAGTTACCTTTGCGGAGCCTAAATAAATAATGTACATTATATGCTTGGGAGGACTTTGTGCAAAACCCATGAGTGATTGATGGACCATTCCTCGTAAGGATGGTTATCTTATCATGAGAGAGTCAGCAAATAACATAACAGTCAGCATAACCACAAGGCAGTATTTTGATCCTTTATGTATGGATGATCAAGTAATATGGCAGTTATGATTTCTGATTTTGTTTTGAACATTTATTCAAGTCTGCTCACATCAACATTAAAAAGATATCTACACACCAGGGACCATGGAGCAATTTTTGAAGTAGGGGGGGGGGGGAAGGAGGGGGCTGAAGAACTAAATCTGTAAATGGCAAAAACAAAAGGCACCATCTTATTCATATTAAACCATGTACTAACTTCCAACCATCTATGGGTGTTTTACTTGACTTTATGAGGTCACATGACTTTGTTTACATCTTCATTTTGTAGGGCAGGAACACTGTCGTCTGCTGTACACTTAATTAGATTTACATACGTTTGCATGTAGTTATATAAGATTATCTCTGTGAGATAATTATGCCGGAATCTTGCTGTGCCGTTGGTTGCACTAGTAAACGTGTGCCGGGGAATAAAAAGTAGCTTTCTCGATTTCCATCTGATCCTGATCGATGTTGGTTTCTGCTGTACGACGCGACAGCTTTCAACCAACGCTTCACATAAATAAATTTCCGGTTATCAATTTTCATTACAGATGGCGAAAATTCTGTAATGTTTTTGATCAAACATATAGACCGCAATGTTCGTTCCGGCGGATGTGTGATCGATAACATCACAAATTTCTTGCTATCAATAAGGAAAATTGAAAAACGGAAGTGACCTTACAAGCACGACAGTGTTCATTTCTGAATTTATTTTAAGACGATATCTTTCCTTTGAGAAGAAAAATATGTAAATAATATAGGAAGTATGTAAATAAAGAGATTAGCTTCAGCAAACTAGGTTAAATGATTTTTTGTGACAACTGAGTAAAGACAGATATGATATCAGATATAATTTCCAATTAGCAATGTTTTTAAATGTCGTTTGAAAGATGGCAATTTGATAATGTCATGTAATGAAAGAATTTTAGGTCAGTTAAAAGGTTCATGGCATTCATCTTTGTTCTCTATGTTCAACTAGAATGGTAAATGCTGTCATGGTTCGCATGGCCATGCAAACTGACACCCATATCATATGAACCCGCCAATTATCAAAGTGGCATCCCATCCCACGTCCCACATGACATCCCATACCATCCCTTGTCTCACATGGCATTCCACTATATCTGCCACATGGCATCCCACCCCATGTCCCACATGACATCCCATATCCACATGGAATCCCACCCCATGTCCCACATGGCATCCCACCCCATGTCCCACATGGCATCCCACCCCATATCCCACATGGCATCCCACCCCATGTCCCACATGGTATCCTATATTCCACAGGGCATCCCATATCCCACATGGCATCCCATGTCCCACATGGCATCCCATGTCCCACATGGCATTCCATGTCCCACATGGCATCCCATGTCCCACATGGCATCCCATGTCCCATGTGGCATCCCATGTCCCACATGGCATCCATGTCCCACATGGCATCCCATGTCCCACATGTCATCCCATGTCCTACATGGCATCCCATGTCCCATTCCATCATATGTCCCACAGGGCATCCCATCCTATGACTCACATGGCATTCCACCCTGTCCCACATGGATCACACATGTCCCAAATGACATCCCCCCTCATGTCCCACATGACATCCCATGCCTTGTCCCACATGGCATTCCACCATATCTCCCATATGGCATTCCACCATAGTGTCTCACATGGCATTCCACCATGTCCTACATGGCATTTCACCATATGTCCCACATGGCATCCCACACTATGACCCACATGGATTCCATCCTACATGTATGTCCCACATTAATCCAACCATATGTACCACATGACATCCCTCCCTATGTCCCACTTGGCATCCCTCCATGTCCCACATCAGTGGCTTCCCACCTGATGTCCCACATGGCATCCCACCATATGTTCCACATGGCATCCCACCATATGTTCCACATGGTATCCCTCCCAATGTCCCAATGGCATCCTACTTTATGTCCCACATGGCATCACATGTCCCCATGGCCTCCTACCCTATGTCCCACGTAGCCTCCTACCCTATGTCACACATGGCATCCTACCTTGTCACACATGACATTCCATCCTATGGCATTCCACCATATGTCCTGCATGCATTCTACCACATATCCTACATGGCATTCCACCCTGTTCCACATAGCATCCCACCCCATATCCCACATGGCATCCCACCCTATGTCACACATGGCATGACGTCCCATAGGCTCCATAAGAAGTCTCATCCTAGCTATCACAGTCCCTGATTGAGCATACTATGTATGAAAGTGTCAGTTCATATAATAACTTATATGCAATTGAGTTGTTGAATAAGAAAAAAAGGAGGAGTCAAATAATTATGTCTGATATAGCCCTCGGTGTATACAACATGGTAAATATTATATCATATGACCCTCATGGTCCCCATCCATGTCCCACATGGCATCCCTCCCTATGTCCATATGCAATCACATCCTGTCACACTCCCTGACAAAGCATACTAAATAAAAAAAGTCTGGCCAGGTCATATACTGTAGCAACTTTATGCAAATGACTACAATAATAAAGGTGGAATTTAATAATCATGCCTGATACAACTGTTGGTGCCCAAATATTTTGAAGAATTTTAAGGATTATAAATCTCAAGTGCTATTAGAGAGACTTAAAGATCTTTGAAGAATATTGGAAAATTATATCATTTTACACTTATCTTCTAAGAAAATATCAAATGCTTTGTAGACTTTTATGGAAACTAGTCTTCAATCCTGTCTTAAGTATCTCTGAAAAACTAACATTTTATAAGGAAATTCTAAGCTTCCATAAGGATATCTGAAAAAACTTTAACTTCTTCTGTAGAAGTGAGGATCTCTGAAGAATATTGGAAAATTATATCATTTTACAATTATCTTCGTAGAAAATATCATGTTTAGTATACTTTTTATGGAAACTAGTCTTCAATCCTGTCTTAAGTATCTCTGAAAAACTTCAACATTTTATAAGAAAATCCTAACCTTCCATAAGATATCTGAAGAAACTTTAACTTTTTCTGAGGAACTCTGGAAAAACTTTAACATTTTCTGAGGAATTTTCAATTTTTTTTAACATTTCTGAGGAAATCTCAGGAGAAATCTGTGGACGGCCGGACGGACGTAATCGCCATTACATAGGTTCACATTATGCTTCGCATGCGAACCAAAAATCAGTAAAATTTACAAAGTTTGAACAAAAACAAAACGTTTCGGCATCATCTTACCCTTGTCATACCTATGTTATAATGTTACTGTGGAAATTTTCATGATTTTTGCAACTTGTAATGGTTTTATATGCTCGAGGACAAAAACTGCAAGCAAACGATTTTGTTTCTCCGTGTTGAAGTAACAAATGCCATGAGAGGTGCCCTGACTGTGTGAAGCTTCTATTACAATATCTACACATATACGCTCTCTCCAGAATGTTACAGCACATGATTTTGTAACACATCTTTCCTTTTGAAAGTTTCTGATACCCTGTCCCACATGCTGTCCCACATTTCATCCCATCCTGTCTCCCATGTCATCCCACCTTCATCCTAATTCCTACATCTACCAATCATTCTACCATCTTTCAGCCAACATTCTTTCCTCTAACTCCAATCCCCCCACTTCTATCAACTCAACTTGCCCCATTCACGTACCATCCCCCATTCACCTGCCATCCTCCGTTCAACTCCCATCCTCCATTCACCTACCATCCTCTAATCCTCAACATGCCCCATTCATCCACCATCCCTCATTTAGCTGCCATCATCCATTCATCTACCATCCCCCATTCAGCTACCATCATCCATTCACCTACTACCCCAAGCCACCTTTTGCCACCCACTCATCTCCAAATATACTCTTAAGCAACTCATTATTCCAACTTTCACTATAAGCTCCACTCACTCCATTGCACTACAGCCCCCTTCCCCCGCCTTAACTTAATTCTGATACTTCCAATAGAAATATGCTCAACTTTTTTCCCCTTATAAACCCAATAGGTCTGTTCTATCTACCAAATCAGAATGAAAATTCATTGCAGGTTAAGTTGGGAGTTTATCATTAGCAGTGGCATAGCCAGAAGGAGAGGTGATTGCCCCTACCTCCTAATATTTTAATCTGTCGATTAAGAATTTAATTCGTCGGTTCAGATTGGTGCTGCCATCGGTTCAACAAACTTTGACATTCCAGGTGCTTATTATGTTTTTAGATTTCAAAAGGGCACTTTCTTAGAAAAAGGTTCTTTGGTTATAATATATTAAGCATTTGTGCAATTTTGTATTTAAATACATGAACTAAGACACAGAGAGGGGAGACTTAGAGAGAGAGGAGGGGGGGGGAGAGAGAGGGGAGGTGATTGTCGGAGTGCACATGATACAGAACAGGCTCATTTTAAAAGTTTGACAAAATTTACACAAGTTTGTAGTAAATTATTGAAAGCCTTTCTTTTAGACGACCCATATTTTTCAAAAAGTGACGATAAACCTAACCATGTACAAACGTAAACGATAAAACTTTATATTTCCACATTATGCATTTTCATGATTTTGTGTTTTGTATATGGTGTATTAAAGCTCTCTTTGACATGAATTTTGACTTGTATGATATACCTTCTTACTTTGCATTGTGACATACGTTTTTGCCCTTAAAATGTCAATTTTGCGAGAGCTTCCGGAGGCTTTGCCCCTGGACCCCACCAGGGGCCATTAAGCAGGCCCCTGGACCCCACGCCAACAAGTGGAGCACTTCGATTTTGTGTTTTGTATATGGTGTATTACAGCTCTCTTTGACATGAATTTTGACTTGTATAATACACCTTCTTACTATGCATTGTTTGTGACATATGTTTTTGCCCTTGAAATGTCAATTTTGCAAAAGCTTCTCGGAGGCCCTTAAGCGGGCCCCTGAACCCCATGCCAACAAGCCAAGCACTTTGCGTTTTGGTTTTGTATACTGTGGATTATAGATCTCTTTGATATTAAGCAATATCTTTCCTTAGGAGAAATGGTCCGTCAATCATTCACAGTTAATGCACATTATTACCTCAGGCATTATAATACACAGCTATTTTTATCACCAGTTTGAAAACAAACTTCTCCCACTAAGACACCTAACACAGATGAGTGATTTCAATCACAAAAGTGCCTTGATTATTCAGCTCTGGCTTTGTGTAATCATATACACACAAATAGCCTTGGGCTACTTGGCTGTGCTTTGCTTGGGAATGAAGATAAACATTCAATTTGGAGTGGAAACACAATACACTGAACAGGAAGTCAGGTTGGTAATTGTCATATTTGAATTTTCAGGATTAGCTCAGGTGTCGGTACGCTTAAGACAACCTTTTGGCATGGACATGAATTTTGACTTGTATAATACACCTTCTTACTATGCATTGTGACATACATTTTTTGCCCTTGAAATGTCAATTTTGTGAGAGCTTCTGGGGGATTTGCCCCTTGGACCCCCTTTGCGCTCAAAGTGACACCTTTCGTGTCACCTCATCTACACCACTAAATATCATGTCAGTTCAATTAAATTCCCCCTTCCAATATGAAAATCCTGGCTATGTTACTAATCATAAGTCTATAATGTTTCCACTTTATTCTGGCAAAACCTTATTGCTCTTTCCCTATTCATTTTCAAAACATTTCATTATAATTTTCATTAAGTCATCAGTTCTATTATTCAACTTTTTTTTTCATCCGAGAGCAAATCCTTTAACTGCTGCTATTCAAGTCTGGAATGCATTTGTTCTCCTTTATATAAATTTCTTTTCATAAAAATAGTTGGAATTCCTTTCCTAGGGCAGCAATCGTTTGTTTCTTAGTAGCTAAACAATGCCGGAGGGACAATAGATGTGGACGGTCGGATGGATAAACGGTAAAGATGCTATACCCCCTCTTTCATAACTTCGTTGGCGAGAGGATAACAAAGTTTCTGTATCAGCTACCCCTGTCATACCTATGTTATATTATTACTGTGGACATTTTCATGATTTTTGCAACTTTTGATGGTTTTGAATGCTCGAGGACAGAAACTGCAAGCGAACGGTTTCGTTTCTCCGTGTTGAAGTAGCAAATGCCTCGTGAGGTGCCCTGACTGAATGAAGCCTTTATTACAATATCTACACTTATACGGTCTCTCTCCAGAATGTAACAGCACATGATTTTGTAACACATCTTTCCTTTTAAAAGCTTTTGAGCAAAAAGCACACTGATAAGGTTTAGAGTCTTGGTGCACTCGTAGGTGGTGCTTTAGGTTTCCTCGAGTGCTGAAAACTTTATTGCATATGTGGCACTGTCTTTTATCCACGTTCCCAGATTGTGAACAAACATGTCGTCCAAAAGAAAGCATATCAGGAAAATAGACAGAGCAAACTTGACACAGAAAAGATCCATCGGCCAGTCTCTCCTTTGAGTGGTTATTCCTGAGAGTCGCTTCTGGCCTTCCCCTTGGAGACAGCCCTGAGTGAACGAAATAGAGACAGTAAGCTTCAATCAGTTTAATCCTTCAAGAAAATCTTTACTCCTCAGTTTAAAACAAGCATCCAATAGAATATGAAATACATCCTTGAGAAAATGTTGCAGCAAAATCTAGGAATACAGGATGAGGAGAGGTCCCAACGCAACAGAACAACAAATTTATTGATTAGATGAGGAGAGGTCCCATCGCAACAGAACAACAAAGTTATTGATTAGATAAGGTGACGTCCCATCGCAACAGAAGTTATTGATTAGATAAGGTGAGGTCCCATCGCAACAGAACAAGAAAGTTATTGAATAGATAACGTGAGGTCCCATTGCAACAGAACAAGAAATTTATTGATTAGATGAGGTGAGGTCCCATCGCAACAGAACAAGAAATTTATTGATTAGATGAGGTGAGGTCCCATCGCAACAGAACAACAAAGTTATTGATTAGATGAGGTGAGGTCCCATCGCAACAGAACAACAAAGTTATTGATTAGATAAGGTGAGGTCCCATCGCAACAGAACAACAAAGTAATTGATTAGATAAGGTGTGGTCCCATCTTAACAGAACAACAAAGTTATTGATTAGATAAGGTGAGGTCCCATCGCAACAGAACAAAAGTTTATTGATTAGATGAGGTGAGGTCCCATCGCAACAGAACATGAAAGTTATTGATTAGATAAAGTGAGGTCCCCATCGCAACAGAACAAGAAAGTTATTCATCATAAATCAGGAGAAATGATTCCCATATAAAACAGTTTCTACATTAATTTTAAAAGCTGATGCAAAAAGCATTTTAAGAGAAAAGCTTCTATGCAGCAATTTCAAACTCCTATATTTCTTCAGGAAATGCCTCCAGAAACTATCATTCCCCTTTTGCAAACTTTACTTGAATACCTTCAACTCATGTACTTGAATACATAGATATAGGAATGTTAGTATGAAAGCTAATACCCTGAAATTCTATTGTAATACAAAGTTGTTTTTATTTCAGAAATACAGCAAATACATCACATGTACCCTTGTGACTTCATATGTACCCTTGTGACTTTGCATGTACCCTTGTGACTTCGCATGTACCCTTGTGACTTTGCATGTACCCTTGTGACTTCTCATGTACCCTTGTGACTTCGCATGTACCCTTGTGACTTCCCATGTACCCTTGTGACTTCCCATGTACCCTTGTGACTTCACATGTACCCTTGTGACTTCACATGTACCCTTGTGATTTCACATGTACCCTTGTGACTTCACATGTACCCTTGTGACTTCACATGTACCCTTGTGAAAGAAGCAGTTACTGAAACAAGACACCATGCCTGTAGCCAAGGAGAATATGTCCTGTGGCATTGTGCGGTAGTCACATTTTTGTACTACCAGTAGTGTTGCTTACTCACTACCAGTAGTGGTGCCACTACCAGAATTCCCTTAATATATGTTCCTTACTGCCCTTTCACTACCTTATGTTAGTACACAAAGCCAAATTCTCAATTCTATCTGAAAAAACCCCATAATTTTCAACAAAAAATTCCTGAAAAAATGATCCCTAGAATCACAACCCATGGAATAATTCAGGCTGTCGCTTCACCTTAAATATATTCTGTAATTATTTCAAAATGTCTCCCCCAATTTGTTCAATCGCTCTGTCTCCCCCTTTACTCCATGTGATTTAAACTTTGATCAGATTTCAGTCAAAGAGAAAAGATATCAGTCATCAGTGTAGTAATGATCTTTAAAGACCAGAAAAAGGGGCGCTCTTGTGTTGAGCGATTGCTATTAACTTCTTAATTTCCATGATGGGAATCAGATTAGTCCTTGGCTAAGCCTAAATATAAATATACATTATATGCTTGGGAGGACTTTGTATAAAACCCATGAATGATTGATGGACCATTCCTTGTAAGGATGCTTATTTCATCATAGGAAGAAAAACGATTTTCCACCCATCCCTCCCATACAATTTTCCACAAGAAGGGGCAAATAAATAGGTTTTTTTCAGGCCTTAACAAGCTTTCCCACCATAATTGATGTTATATGAAATATGAATTATATCAAATCTAAATGAAATACATTATGATATTCACTTATCAAAGCACACAAATTAACAGATAATGCCAACTAACTGCATTCTGTGGCATATAGTCACCGACCAAACTGTGCCTTTTCCTGGCATGTCCATGTCCAAAGAATGGGAGGAGTTCAGGGAATAATGTTAATTTTGATCAAATTTAGAGTCTGGATTTAACCTCCCCCCCTCACCCCACCTTCCTCAGATTTAGGGTCTGGATTTCCACAGCCCCCCCCCCCCTCCCTTTCCTCTCACTAACTGCAATGAGCTGTGAGTCTGTACCCAAGGATCTTCCCTCACTGCAGCACATATATACACATAACTCAAAAACAAAGTATACAATTTACAAATTTATAAGCTATTCTCCTCAGAAATAAAAGCACTTTTTTAAATGAAAAAAAATGCACATTTTTGGCAGATATCTATTAAAATATATTTACTCTTAAAAATGTAATGGCCTATAAATCTAACACTTTCAGTTTTATTGTTGTTTTTTTTAAATATTTTTTCTGTTTATAAAGATTCATATAATTTATATATAATATTGCTTTAACTCCAAATAGGTCATATTTAAATTGACATATGAAAAACACATACTCTTTTGGTTCATCTGTTCTCCGGCACCTTGGGACATTCCTGACAACCCAATGCTAGATGTGCCAGCAATATCATCCCCAGATGTTTCTGGCATCACCATTTCTGTTGCACCTGAAGTTCCCTGAGCATCAGAGCTTGGTAGAAAACTTCTCATAGATGTTTCTTCTGATATGGATATGTGTGTAGGCTCTGAGGCTAATTCATCTCCCAATCCAGTCATAGATTCTGGAGAAACGTATGGTACGGGTTGCGAGTTTCTTGGTAAATCACCATTTTGTTTTCCTTCTACATCAATTACATACTCTTCAGTGATAGGATAGCTTTCCTCTTGCTGGCTTAACAAGGCATGTGGCAAAACATATGAAACACTGGCTGTAAAGAAAATTTGTAAAGTATGAAATCAAGATGTTGATGTTTTTAAAGCTTAAAAAGGATTACATGTAGTTCAGTTGGCAAGTAAGTTCATCTTATATGAAGGAGGACTTTAAGAGAAACAAACTGGTGAAAGAACTAGTTCAATATCTTATTCCTTTGAGGAGATATACAAGTTTAAAGCATTAAAGTCTTATCTATGTATAAATGACTGCTGCAGTAAGTCTACTATGGAAGGTTCGCACCCTTATTCCATATCTTAACAATTGTTAAAGTATTCTAAAGCAACTTTTTTTAAACTTTTTTACTATTTGAATTATTATTCCTCAATCTTTCTTCAGGTGGTAAATCATAACTACCCTTCACAGATTATGTTTGACTAATTTCCTGACATATTCAAAATTGTATAACAAAATATGATAGAATACATAAAGACCTTCAGGAATCTGAAGGCTGTTATGTCACGACTAGTCTCATTTCAGTCGTTTCTACACAAATTATATCAAACTTTAAACTTCAATATCTTCTTAATGGAATAAGATTTTTGAATGCTTTTTTCACTATTTTGTTTCATTTTTAGTCCTCTTTCATACAAGATGGACTAGCTTGACCCCTGAACTAATCCTTGAAATAGCAATGTATAATCTTGGACAGCACAAAATATCTGCATATTTTCTTAGAAAATTGCAAAATGGAAAATGTTTATGCTTTTTTGGCAGGTTTTGTTACTATCTTCAGTTAATTTCCATATACAATCTAGACATTTTTACCTATAGAAGGACAGTAGCTGGTTCTTCAAGGCCAAATTGATTCTACGAGGGATAAATACAAGCTAATTAATACACTACATGTATTTGAGAGGAAATTCTAAATAGAACATACCTGGCATTGGAGGTTGTGGGCTTCTACCAGGCTCAGCCACCCTTGGTACTGAGGATTGCAGTGGAGATGGCAGGATTGTCAAATTGGTTCTTTGCTGAAGCCTAACCTTCGCATTAGATTGCAAATTTGCAGCTGCAAGAAATAAAATAACGAAAGATACAGAAAACTGTTTAACAGGAAATATAAAAAATGCCACTTTTATTTGTAAAATATTTTTTTACTGTTTTTTTTCAAAAAAGTTTGTGTGAAGCGCCTACAAAATTAAATAAGGAAAAATGTCATTGCTTCTTTAGGAATACCTAAACGACATCAAGTGGCATTAAACCAAATAATTTCAATTTTGGTTGAAAGGTAAGGAAATCCTTATTCAAAAGTTCCACAAAAGCACAACTCAGTATTATTGGTTGCATTCTTTAGTATGGGATAATTCCCTTCGAGAAGGCTTGGGCCCACACACCTGCACCTCAATTTTTTTTTTTGTAGATGACTGGCTATTGTTACTGACATATGAAACTTGCCCACTAATGTGGAAAAGCTGCCCATAGACAATATTCTCATGTGGTCACTGTACTGATAGCAGCAATCATTCAGCATTCCCGTAAAGCGCCGTATCCACCATAAATGACACTCAGAAAAAGCATTAACTGGACGGCAAAGATATTTAAATGATGCACAAAATTTAAATATTTGATCATTATGTTTAATTGTTTGACGAAGGCCTTAACGGCACCACGACAGCGAGGGTCAAATTGTGCCTGAGAGGTTAGATCATTCCAGAGGTAGGAAGAAAAGAAAATAAGAGGAGTCTGAGAGAAGTAAGGGGGCTAATAGCTAGGAAGTTGGGATTGAGAGAGGAAGTGCAGGTGCAAAAAGGTAGGTGGGATTGTGCCTGAGAGGTTAGATCATTCCAGAGGTAGGAAGAAAAGAAAATGGGCAAAAGAGGAGTCTGAGAGAAGTAATGGAGGTGGGGAGAGCTGAAGGGAGGAAGTGCAGGTGCAAAAAAAGGGCAAATGTAGGTAGAGGAGGGTGGGAGAGGGATTTTCGATGAGAGAAAAGCTAGGGGAGGAGTAGAAGATGGTGAAGTCGTCCACATAGAGGGCACGTTTGATGTTGGGGCCAAGGTTGTCTGCGATGTTGTTACTTGTTAATGCTCAGATTAAAGAGAGTATGGGAGAGGATGCTGCCTTAAGAGATGACCTCTTTTGGGGGGTATGGGTTGGAGAGGGTGTGGCAAATACAAACTTGGAACTGCCTGGGTGAGAGGGAGTTTTGAATAAAGATGGGGCAGGTGGCCTCTGAGGTCGATGGTGTGAAGCTTGCGGGTAATGCCGTATTTCTAAGTAGTGTCGAAAGCTTTCTCGAGGTCGAAAAAGAAGGCATTGAGGTGTTCCTTTTTTTGCAAAGGATTCCCGGATAGCGGTGTCCTGATTAACTCAGGGAGGTCGCTTTTGGTGAGAAAAGATGGCAATGAGGTGTCCCTTTTTTTGCAAAGGATTCCCGGATAGCGGTGTCCAGCATGATTAACAAACCAAATGTGGTTGGGGATGTTGAGTAGGGTAGCGGTGGCCTTGTTGGGGGAGGTGTTTCGGGAACTGGTAGGAGATGTTATCAAGGCCCTTGGAAGTGCAGCCAGCATCGTGGATGGCTTGCTTTAATTCAAATAGGGTGAGAGGGATGTTGTAGCACTCGGTGTTGTCAGAGGAAAGGTGATACTCCGGGTTTCATTGCAAGCTTTTTTGGCTTTTAAAGCATTGGGGTAGTTGGCCGAGGACAAGATGTTGCTGAAAAAGGCGGCGAGGCAATTAGCGATATCCTTTTTCCCAGTGTAAGAAGATTACCATTCCAGGAGAGATGGAAATGGGAGACTTGCCCATCCTGCCGTGGAACCTGTTAAATATCTCCAAATCTTCATAGTGGGGTTGTTATTGGTGGGTGAGAGAAAAATGAAGTTGTTCCAAGTGTTGGTTTTACTGTCCTTGATAGTGCGCCTGGCTTTGGCAAGGCTGATGCAAAAGGGGTTGAGTTTGTGGGTGATCAGCTTAGTTTTAAAGTTCCCGAGGGCTTCTTTCCTGTTCTTGATGGCGGTTTTGCAGTCATTGTTGAACCAGGGTTTGGGGAGAGAAGGGGAGGGGGGTGGTTAGGGGTTTGAGAATGGAGCAGGTGGCGATGTTGATAAGAATGTTACTAAAGTTTGACATGGGATCCTCACCCTCGAGATAGAAGGGGGAGGTGAGAGTTGCAAAGGGTTTCAAAAAGGGACCAGTTGGCTCTCTTAAGGTTCCAGTTGGGGGTGTGGTCTAAGGGGGTTTGAAGGTTGGAGTGAATAAGGAGAGGTAATGGTCTTTACCACAGAGGTCAGCAGTGACCTTCCAGCCAAATCATCGAGGTTGGTAACAGATAGACAGGTCAATACAGGTGACGGAGCCTGTAGCAGGGTGAAGGTAGGTCTGGGAGTAAGTGTTAAGCAAGGAGAGGCTGTGCTGTCAAAGAGTGTTTTCGATGAGCTTGCCTTTGAGGGTGGTGGTATTAGAGCCCCACAGAGGGTTGTGGGCGATGAAGTCACCCAGAAGGATGAAAGGGGAGAGGGAGCTGAGAGATGGGGTTATGAAGGCTGGTTGGCTAAATGCTGGCATTAGGGGAGATAGATATTACAAAGAGTGAAGGTTTTGTGCAGGGAGATACAGATACAGATGGCCTGAAGGTTGGTGTTCACATGAATAGGGCTGTGTGGGATATCGTGTTTAAGAAGAATGGAGATGACCCCACAGGCCCTGTCGGCATCATCTTGATGTTTATGGTAGCAAGAGAAATTATTCAGGAAATAATGGTCAACGGTTTTCAAGGTTTCTTGTAGGCAGAAGACGACCGGGTTTAAAGGTGGTGGCCAGAAGGTCAATTTCTTCAGAATTCCTGATGTTCCATTGTATAATGTTGTGAGTCTTATTGTAATTGTTTCTGTTGTACGCCATAAGGAGGCGAGGGATTATCTGTGTACTAGAAGGTAATCCTATTTTGTTTCCACCAATGGACTGCACACATCCCACCTCATTTTCAATGTAATCTTACTTACTCAAAGCTGATATGGCACCCTGGCCATTAAGAATATTTCTAATATAAACAAACAATCAAATAAACCAAGTACTTACAACCAGATATATTTCTTTGCTGGAAAGATGCACCTCTGTGTCTCAACAATGATCTCTGCATTACCTTTGACCTTTGACCTGTCATGAACCTCCTCCTCATTCTCGTCTGTGTTCTCTGTTGGGTTTGTTGAATATATGGTCTGCTCCTCTGCACCATTGTTTTACACAGTGGCTGATGTTGCATCTGTGGTGAATGATTCTCGGTTATCTCTTGTTGTTCTGCTCTACCTATAAAGGGTACAATTTCAGTAAGTACTTTCATCCCATATTTGTAATACATAAAGCATCTCACTCGCAGGCTTTTTTCTTAATAACATACCATCTTCCAAAATCTGTGACAAGGTTTGATACAATGTCCTGTTAATCTATGCCTTATAAGAAAGCCTTTTTATTATAAAAAAACATAAACCGTTCTTACTTCAAAATTCCGAAAAAGCAAGACAACAGTTTTTGCATTTAGCATTATGTGGACAGATCCTGTCAAATATACCACGACATAATCTATCTGCAATATAAATAGATTTGGCTTGCAATACTTACAAAGTATACAATTACACCCATTTATCTCCCTTGGCCAGACATTGTTACACAATCTTTCATCTAAAAATTACCAATTTCTGGTCCTCTCATTAATAAAACAAACCTTGAGGAAATGTTTGTTTGTTTGATAAGGGCTTAACGGCCCCATGACAACAAGGGTCAAATTGTGCCTGACAGGTTAGATCATTCTAGAGGTAGGAAGGAAAGAAAACAGGGAGAAATGAAGGAAATACAAGAACTAAAAGTCAGAAAGCTGGGATCGAGAGAGGTGCATGGGTAAAAAGAAAGAAGGAAAAAAAAGAGTAGGGGGGGGGGGGTGGGGGTGAATGAGGAGGACTAAATATGGTTGTAGAGGGAAGGAAGATGAAGGAAGGAGATAATTTTAACCGGAGGGTTTTTATGGAAGAACTCAGCAATTGAGTTGTGGGGCGCCAGGATAGCTTTGGGAAGGTTGTACAGGGGGCAAGCAAAGAGAACGTGATGGACTGTGAGGGTGCAATGGCAATTGTTGCAGAGGGGTTGGGGGGAGCAAATAAGGAGGTGGGAGTGAGTGAGGTGGGTGCAACCTATTCTTAGACGGGTAATATGAACGTTGTCGACACGAGATAATTTGTTGATGGTGGGTTTGATTGGAATGATGGGCTGGATGACGTGGAATTTTTTAACAATTTGGGAGTCCCATGAGATTTGCCAGTGGTCACGAACAAGGGAAGCGATAAGCGGTTTGATGTCAGAAAGGGTTTTTGGAAATGGGTAGGGGGGGAGGTTGAGGGCAAGCTTAGTGGCTGCATCAGCCCTGTCATTGCCAGGGATGCCAACATGGCTGGGTATCCAGAAGAAAAGAATACTTTTCCTGCAGAGGGTGGGCGAAAGAAGTTTCCGGAGGAGGAAGAAGTGAGATGTGAAGTTATCCCATTTAAGATTGAGTAGAGAAAAGAATACGAACAGCCTTGGAGTCGGAGAAGATGGCAAAGTGGCTGAGCGGAAAGTTCTCAGTAAAGTTGAGGGCAAGGAGGATGGCCTTGGCTGAAAAGATGGATGAGTAGTTGGGAAGCTACTGAAGGTGATGTCTTGGATAACGGCAGCAGCAGCTGTCTTGTTGCCTTCCTTGGAGCCATCAGTATAGATGGAGGTGTAGTTTGAGAGTTGGTCTTTGATTTGGTTGTGGAGATTGATGAAGAGATTAGGGTGGGTTTGGGTTTTGTGATGAGTGGGGAGGCCCAGGTGGATAGAAGGGAGGGGTGGCCCAAGGAGGAAAAGTGGGCCAGGAGAAGGTGCCAAGAGTGGCGGGGTTGATGCTGAGATAGAGGTCTGATTTAATGCGAAAGCTAAAGGGAGGGGATAAGGTTTTAGTGCTATCAATGAGGGTGGAGAAACTGGGGTACCTAATGAGGTTGTAAACAGGGTTCTGGGTGTTGGTGAGGACTCTAAAAGCATAGGAGAGGTTATGTTTTCTACATCTTAAGTAAAAAGGGGGGTTCGTTGGCTTCAATATGAAGGCTGGTTAGTGATTGGGAAGGTCCTGTAGGCACCCAGACAAAGCCTGGAGCTTCATTTTGGATAGTATTGATGTGGTTGAGGTATGAGTTGTGAGTGACACAGTAGACAATATTGCATTAGTCAAACTTGGCACAAATGGTGAGCCTGAAGATTTTGAGGAGAGCATGGCGGTTCGCACCCCAAGTGGTGTTGGAGAGGAAGCGGAGAATGTTGAGGGAGCTGTTGAAATTCTGTTTCAGGTTGGTGATGTGTTGCTTGTAGGAGAGCTTGGGGTCTAGAGCTAAACCCAGGATCTTTGTGGGTTCAACTTTAGGGATGCGATTGCCATTGAGCATGAGGTTCGGGTTAAGGTGGAGGTTGTTGAAATGACAAAAGTGCATGCAGACTGTCTTGTCTTTGGAGAATTCAAAACCGTTATTGTTGCTCCACACTTGCAGCTGGTTGAGGCTGAGTTAGAGTCTATTTTCGACAAGAGGAAGCTAGGGGAGGAGTAGAAGATGGTGAAGTAGCCCACATAGAGGGTATGTTTGATGTTGGGCCAAACTTGTCCGCGATGTCATTAATGCTCAGGTTTAAGAGAGTGGGGGAGAGGATGCTGCCTTGGGGGACGCTCTCTTCTTGGGGGAGGGGTTGGAAAGGGTGTGTTAATACAAACTTGGAACTGCCTGGGTGAGAGGGAGCTTTGAATAAAGATGGGGAGGTGGCCTCTGAGGCTGATGGTGTAAAGTTTGCGGATAATGCCGCATTTCCAAGTAGTGTCAAAATCTTTCTCGAGGTCGAAAAAGATAGCAATGACGTGTTTCTTTTTTGCATAGGATTCCCGGATAATCGTGTCGAGCGTAATTAACTGGTCTAGGGTATTGCAGCGTTTCCGGAAGCTGCTTTGGTGAGGGGAGAGGATTCTAGTAGTCGCAAGGAACCAGTTTAGTCTCTGGTTAATGATCCTTTCCATAATTTTACAGAGACAGCAGGTGAGGGCGATGGGGCGGTAGCTGGAGGGGTTGGTACTGTCTTTCCCCGGTTTAGGAACAGAGGTGACAATAGCTGTCCTTCAGATAAGGGGAAATGAGTGTGAGGACCAAATGTGGTTGAGGATGGTGAGTAGGATAGTGGTGGCCTTGTTGGGGAGGTATTTCAGGAACTGGTAGGGGGTGTTTTCTGGGCCCTTGGAGGTGCAGCCAGTGTCGTGGATGGCTTGGTTTAATTTAGAAAGAGTTAGAGGGGTGTTGTAGCTCTCGGAGGGAAAGGCAATACTCTGGGCTTCATTGCGAGCTTTTTCGGTTTGAAGCATTGGAGTAGTTGGCAGAGGACAAGATGTTGCTGAAAGAGGCGGCGAGGTGGTGAACGATGTTCTTTTCGCGGTGAGAAGGCCACCATTCCAGGAGAGATGGGAATGGGAGACTTGCCCATCCTGCCGTGGAAGCTGTTAACCATTCTCCAAATCTTCTTAGTGGGGGTGGGGGTGGTGAGAGAAGAGATGAAGTTGTTCCAAGTGTTGGTTTTACTGTCCTTGATAGTGCGCCTGGCCTTAGCACGGCTGATGCAAAAGAGGTTGAGGTTCTAAGTGGTCGGGTTAGTTTTGAAATTCCTGAGGGTCCTTTTCCTGTTCTTGATGGTGGTTTTGCAGTCATCAGAGAACTAGGGGTTGGGGGGTGATTAGGGGATTTGGAGGTTTTGGGAATAGAACAGGTGGCGATGTTAATAAGTATATTACTGAAGTTTGACATGGGATCCTCACCCTCAAGGAGATGGGGGGAGAGGTACGAGTCACAGAGGGTTTCGAAAAGGGGAAAGTCAGCCTTCTCAAGGTTTCAATTAGGGGTATGGTCAGTGGGGTTTGAAGGTTGGAGTTTATAAGAAGTCACTACCACAGAGATCAGCAGTGACCTTCCAGCAAAAATGAAGGAGGTTGGGGAAACAGATAGACAGATCAATACAGGTAAGGGAGCCTGTGGCAGGGTGAAGGTAGGTCAGGCAGTTAGTGTTGAGCAAGGAGAAGCTGTGCTGTCAAAGAGTGTTTTCAATGAGCTTGCCTCTGGGAGTGGTGGTATTAAAGCCCCACACAGGGTTGTGGGCATTGAAGTCACCAAGAAGGATAAAGGAGGAAAGGAGCTGAGAGATGAGGTTGTTAAGGCTAGTTGGCTGAATGTTGGCATTGGGGGGAGATAGATATTACAAAGAGTGAAGGTTCTGTGGAGGGAGATAGACCTACAGATGGCCTGAGGGTCGGTGTGCACATGAACAAGGCTGTGTGGGATATCGTGTCTAATGAGAATGGAGACGCCCCACAGGCCCTGTCGGCATCCACTTGATGTTTATGATAGCAAGTGAAGTTGTTGAGGGAATAAAGGTTAGTGGTTTTCAAGAAGGTTTCTTGTAGGCAGAAGAAGACCGGGTTAAAGGTGGTGGCCAGAAGGTCAATTTCTTCAGAATTGGCCTTAAGGCTCCTTATGTTCCATTGTATAATGTTGGGAATGTTATTGTAATTGTTTATGTTGCACGCCATAAGGAGGCACGGGGTTATCTTGAGGAAGATCTGTTGGGTCTGAATTGGCTTATTTTGTCCTGTTTCTTTAGGAGCAGTTGTTTTTTAAAGTTGGACGAGAAGTATGTTTGGTAATTGAACAATCCATGTTCTCTTCCGTGTCATATGTGTGGGTTTAAATGGTGGGCTGTTTGTTGATTGGTTGCTTCTTGGTTTGTTGATTGGATGATTGTTAGCCAGGCTGACTTGAGTTTGATGGCATTAGCAGTGTTGGGGTAGGGGGTGGCGGGAGTCTTAGAGGGGAAGGAAGGAAGGTTGGGGAGAGAAGTGGTGGTGGTGGAGGTGGTTTGGGTAATGGGTGTGGTTGGATTGTTGGCAATAATGATGAGCTCAGGACTGGGTAAGAAGAGCCAGGTGAGGTCTGTTTGGGTATGTGAGTAAGTTTCAGTCGTGTTAGGGGAGGCGATATAGGTGTTAGAGGAGACTGCGCTCGAGTAGAATGGTTTAGTGTGGATAGAAGCGAGAAATTGCATCCTGGCCTCCGCGTAAGTGATGTTGGAATTAAGGGTTTTTAGTTTGGTTATTTACTTTTCCTGAAGCCAAGTGGAGCAGTCTTTTGAGAATGGTTAGCTAGATGAGTACCATCGCAATTGGTGCAGTGTGGGGTGTTGGTGCAGTGTGGGGTGCTGGTGCAGGAGGTGCTGTCATGGTCCAAGGCTTCACAGTTGCCACAGCGTGTTTGGCTGCAGCAGGAGTTTTTACCATAGCCATACCTCTGGCACTTATGACAACGCAGGGGGTTTGGAATATAAGGGGTGACTGGGATTCTCAAGTAGCCAGCAGTAATATGGGAGAGGTTACTTGGTGTGGAAAAGTTCAGGAAGATGGTATTGGTAGTTATCTTGGCACCGTCTCCCTTGAGGACGAGACGAAGGGCTTTAGTATCGTGTTGATTGGTAAGTTCCTCTACGAGGTCTTCATCGGTCAGGTAGACTAGGTCTCTGGTTCTGACCACACCTTTGCTGGAGTTTAGGGAATGGTGGGGAGTGACTGTAACGTCAATACCGGTATTGGCTAGGATTTGGTGGTGAGGAGGGTGGCGGTTGGAGTGTCCCTGGTGCAGTGCACCAGGAGATCGCCGGATCTGAGGGTGGAGACCTTGGGGAGGGTACCGACAAGGCCTTGGAGCACTTTGTGAATTAGAAAAGGGGACACTTTTTTAAACTATCTTGTTTATTGATGGCCTGTATTATTATAATTTTAGGGATTGGGGCTGAATAATGGTCAATGGAGGTAGCAGGTGGGTCATGGGGAGGAAAGGGAGGGTCAAGGTTAAGGCAGAAGCATTTCGTCATGATAAGAAGAAAAAAAACAGAGCCGAGAGACCCGAGGCAACTAGAAAAAAAATCGTGGAATATCTATAGGAGAACTGCTGTACAGGTAACGATAAGGCGCGAAAGTCTGGTCAGAAAGTAAGAGAAAAAAAACAAAAGTAAGATCTCACCGAAAACAGATGCCCATCCACAGAGAGAGAATCCCAGAAAATAAAGATATAAAACAAAATTTAGGTGGTAAAGTGCAAGGTAAAATAAGGTGGAATGAATAGTTGGAGAGAATAGAATAGAAGTCACGTCGCTCTCAACACAGCACAGCACAGAGTCAAGAGTAATTGGCAAATGAAAAGATTTAAATTAGTTAAGGGGTCAAGCAAGTCCATCTTACATGAAAGAGGATATGAAAGAAACAAAATGGTGAAGAAAGCATTCAAAAATCTTATTCCATTAAAGAGATATTTAAATATGAAGTTTGGTATTATTTGTGTAGAAACGATTGAAATCAGACTAGTCCTGATGTCACTGCCTCAAGATTCCTCAAAGTTATTATGTATTCTAACATATTTCGTCCTTCGATTTTGTGGCTTTAAAACCATGGGATATGTCAGGAAAGTAGTCAAACAGAAAGATAATATTAATTCATCACATGAAGAAAGTTTAAGGGAAAATAATTGAAATAGGAAAAAAGTTAAATACATTTTTTTAAATACATTAACAATTGTAAAAAATGTGAGGATAATGGTGCCATCCTTCCATAGTAGACTTACTACACCAGTCATTTCTATAAAGATAAAAGATAAGACAAGAGCTTGAAACTTTAATATCTCCTTAATGGAATAAGATTTTTGAATGGTTTCTTCACCATCTTGTTTCTTTTGAAGTCCTCTTTCACATAAAATGGACATGCTTGACCACTGAACTAATCCTTTAAGTCTTTTATTACCAAGAATTAAGTCCTTTATGAAATGATGAGCAGACACCTTAAATTTTTATTCTGCCAGCAAGTATTTCTTAAGCATTCCATATATTTATTCAGGATGTAACACTAATCAGGGGAAACCATACCTGAGGGTTCTGGATACTCCTGATAAACTCCCTGACACTCTTGCATGTTGTGATTCAATTCTGCGACCTCTTGTATTCCTGGTGGCTCTTCTTTGATATCTGGTACGAAGCAAATACACAAATTTGTTCTTTTTTTTTTTAAACAGTATGTTGTGTATGATGAATCTTTCTATGAGAAACTATCACAACGCTGTCTTTGAGGAAGTGGTACCAAAAACCAACATGCCATTGGCATAACGCTAATCACACTGGTAAAAGACAGTGAAGGTTTTCCCACATTTAGATAAAGTTCTATTATGTTTACATATTCGATTTATGTTCAATGTTTTATTTGAACTGCAGAACCAAAAGTTTATCTTAATTTTATCATATTTACCAGGTTAAAGGCAAGCCAAGTTCATTTTGCAATCAGGAGGCAATTGATAATGAAATAAAATGGCATGTCGTTGAATAGTCACTTCATAAAAATTCATTGGCATACTTCTAGGCTATAAATTTACACAAAAGGAATATGATACACAAAACTGTATTAAAGATGATGTGATATATATTTGTTACATATTTCACCTATGAAATCAAAATTTGAAATCTGTTTTATAGATATTTAATTTGTAAAAATGATGTGGTACCTTTTTGATATAAGTACTGGCCTATGTAAAAGATTTTAAATAAAGGGGCAAAACATGATTGGGGGGCAAAAAGTGAACATCTTTTTAATTAATTATATATATATATATATATATATATAATTCAATTGAAAAAGCAATGATTAACAAATCTCTGGAGAGGCAAGTGCACCTCATTCAGCGGCGGCACCAGGATTTTGGTCATGGGGGAAAGAGAGGGGCACATGTGTCTCATCGGAGGGAGAAAAACGTATAAATTGGACAAAATATATCACTTTACACAAATTTATTGGGGGGGCAAAGCAATCTTGTGGGGGGGGGGGGGGGAAATTCCCCCATGCTCCCCTAGTGCCGCCACTGACCCCTTTGCCCATATGGTGAGCTGCCATGAACAAAAAAGAACAAAGCTTGCTACATGTATGGGTAATTGAGGATTTCATCACGTGGCTAACTCAACTGGACTCCATTTTGCAGGGCAGCACTGTCGTTGCATTTCATGTGTCTTCACTCAGCTCAGTTACATAACAAGTACAACAAACATACTATATGCTAACCTACCAGTACCAGTTAAGCAAATTTTACTACTTGCAATTTTTTGTTCGCTTCCGATTTTACTTCATATTTCCCTTAAGTTTTATATACTCACCAGGCGAGAGTAACTTTAACGCTAACACCAGTTGATTGTTCGTTATACTCAGACAAAACCTACATATACCTGATGTAAAGTGCTCAGGATCAGATGGAAATCAAGAAACTGTCTTTTTGTTCCCCAGCACACATCTATTAGGGCAACCAACAGCACAGCAAGGTTCCGTCATAATTAACTTTCAAAAATAATCTTATATAACAACATGTAAACATATGTAAGTCGAATTAAGTGTACAGCAGACGACAGTGTTTTTAACCGTCAAAATGGCAAAATAAACAAAGTCATGTGACCTCATGACGTCAGCTGAAAGACCTATATTAGATAGAAAGATGGACAGACAAAACATCAAGTAGCATAACAAACACTAAAATCATTCAAATCTATACCAATGGTCTGGCATACAGCTGATTTCAAAATTTGTCAAGAAGTAATTTGTGACTGTTGTAGGCATGACTTGGAGGTTATGTCTTTTTGCCTGCATTTGTGGGTTTGATTGCCATCCCCATATCTCAAGATTTGACACTTGGATTTGGAATAAATTTGGAGTCTGGTTTTGTTACTGTTGAAGGACAGAGTTTGGGAGATACTGGAACAGGGGAATAGCAGAAATGGACGGGTGGGGATGTTTTAGGTTGACATCTGTCAAGTTGAAACTTTCCAATGGAATGGGCTGAACAATGAATTCATGCCCTGAAAGGTAATCCAAACAATCAATTTTCTGTGCTCAATGACAATAAAAACAGTTGGTTTCTGGCATGAAAGGAAAATGCTGCAATGTGAATCTTGAAAACAATGATATTGAAAGAAATCAGCAAATAGGTAGATACTGTAATGCTAAAGTGTTTTCAGAATGCAAATGGGCAATACAAGTCAATAGTAAGAAGAGATTCTTTGGTGACAAAACTAGACCATCAATGATGTAGTAGCTCAACATATAGTTTGGAGTGTTTACAAGTCAATCTTTATTGGTGAGCAGGAACACTAGACCGAAAAGTGAGGGTGCTTGTTTTTGCGAATTTCACAGATGTTACCATCAAAAGAACTAAAATTCTTGCCTTCATAGCCCACAGACGATGTGAGGGCAAAGGTCACATAAATATTCATATTAACCAGAAAATTGTTATATTGTTGTGTGCTAGATAAGCATTGGATTTTTCGGCCCTAAAGTTGCTTTTTGCTCTAGTGCTCCTTTAATACAACCCCAAAATAATAATAGTTATAGTGTAACTGTACATCCTGGAAAAGACTATAAATGTGATGAAAGGTCTCAGTTAATAACTACTAAAATATTGAAATATGTCGTTTGACCTCTGTACCTGTGAGAGTCTTTGTGTATAGATCATCTCCCACCTCTTGTTCTTCAGGGGGAGGTTGATCCAGGAAACTGTCAGACTCCTCCTGACCTACTTGCAGTCTGGTGTATTCCGTGGGTGCATAACAGGAGTATCCTATCAAATGCACCACATCTGGAGGGAAAGAATGAAAATCCCACAACTTTGTCCTGTCTTCATAAACTGTAATTCTTACAAATCCATATTACACTCTCAAGGCTGACAATAACAAATAACATGCCGGAGTACCCCCTCCCATTCCCACACTCAGGAAACATGGTGCAACACATGCATTCAAATTAACTTCAGCCACTGAAACTTACATGATACTGTAATCAATATGCTATAGCATAACAAATACTTAAATAGGTTTGTGTGGTGGGGTGAAGTTGGGGCTTTAAAGGAATATTCCCATGGTTTTTTTTTTATATGATAGCGAAAAAGTTTTGAAACAAAGTGGTGAAAAAAACGATATGAATATCTTATTCCATTTAGAAGTTACAAAATTTTAAAGTATTTTGGAATGTGTACAAAAGTGACTGTTGGGTTTTTTTCTCATTGAAAATGTGATGTACACCAAGAAGAAAAAAAAAAAAAAAAATTGTAAATTATATATTCGACCCTATCTCTAAAATGAAACAAAAATGCTGTTCGATAATGTAAAAAAAGTGTAAATAAATTTATAAGAAATACATACGAACTGCTGGAATTGCCTTGATGACATCACCAAGCTGAAGGACATATACAGTACGAGGTGTTTTTAAGAACATTTTTTTACTCTTTAAATTGTTATAACTTCTAACGGCATAAGATAAGATATTAAAAAGTTTTTTCTTTGTTTCTATCATTTTTCTCTATCATATATGAAAAAATGAAAATCCATGGGAATATTCCTTTAACAGAGGAGTTTTCAGTGCTGGTCACAGTGGTCAGTGATTTTCATACAATTGACCCTGTGGATTAAGATTAAGGATCAACAGAACAAAAACTCTCGACAGAAGCAGGAATCAGCTCCAGTATCTTTTAAATGTTGTTAAATATGCAAAAGTCGAAGTTTGAAGATTGCACCCATAAACATTTTGATAAGATACACAAAACTGTACAACCTTCCCAGAGCTTCCCTCGCTCCCCACAACTCTATTGCTGAGTTCTTCCAGAAAAATCCTCCGGATAAAATTATCTCCTTCCTTCATCATGCTTCCCTCTACAACCATATTTCATTCTCCTCTTCCACCCCCTCTCTACTTTGTTTTTGTTTCAACCATGCACCTCCCCTCTTGATCACAGCTTTCTGACCTTTTGTTCTTGAATTTCTTTCATTCTCCCCCTGTTTCCTTTCCTTCCTACCTCTAGAATGATCTGACCTTTCAGGCACAATTTGACCCTCGTTGTCGTGGTGCCGTTAAGCCCTTATCAAACAAACAAACAAACAAACAAACAAATAAAACTTACATTTTCCTTGAACACAAAATTTCACCTTCTCTCCTGGCATCAACTTTAAGTCTATGTACTGTTGGAAGAGTAGTCCATGTACAAGTGTGCAAAGAACATACTCTGCAGATTCTGTTTGTACAATTACCTGGGTGTATTCTGCATTTTCAGGATTTCCTACAAAACAAACAAACATATCAAAAGCATCACAAAATGATACACAAACCTCCGTTCTTCAGAGCATGACTTAAGCACTCTTTACTCTATCTTTTTTCTTTGTACCCCTAGACCATCTACCTCTTCTCTCGCTCTCACCGACCATTCCATCTCCTACCATTTTGCTTCTTCTCTCTCTATTTCCAATCAGGAGATCGGGTCTGGAAACCCCATTTTAACGCAATTTCAAAAACTACAATCAATATTACTCCAATGCACTGCCAAAACCTTATTCTGTAGCTCATTCTTTATTACAAAAATATTTCAAAATATTAATTTGAACAAAAAATAATGGTAACATTATAATAATTAGTATGATATATAACAACAAGAATGCAATTTAAGTTGTTATGTCACAGATTTGAAAATCTTACTTTGAACAAAAAATAATAATAACATTATAATATTTGGTATAATATATAACAACAAGAATGCAATTTAAGTTGTCACAGATTTGAAAATCTTAATTCAAACAAAAAATAATGATAACATTATATTTAGTATAATATATAACAAGAATGCAATTTAAGTTATGTCATGTCACAAATCATTTTTGCCCCTATTTCAATACCTACCAACATTTCTACTTTCCAGAGCTGCCATGGACAAATGCACCTCATCCTTTATGTTTTTAGTGTACAGCTCACCTGGTTGTAATGTTAAACCTGGATACACAAAGACAAAAAATGACTCATGTTAGAACTAAAGAAGCAACATTTTTTTTTTTATGATGACAGTTGACCCACCTATTACAAATGCACATTTTCTGTACGTAAGAATTAAAGTCAGTAAGGAATCCAGACTTTTTAAATAGGAGGGAGAGGGATCTGTAGCGGTTTGGTACTTCCCTCAGTTGCATTGTCTCAGGTTGTGTGTAGCTATTGCTACACATTCCCTTTGTGTTCCAAGCTCAATTCAGTTTTGTGTTGTGGAATGTTTTGATTGGTTCTTAGGTCTTTGTTTTTTATTCAGTTTGTCCTGGCCACATGTACTAGTGCATTATTCTCTCATGTCTGGCTACAGCCAAAGAGAGGTATCATGTGGGTTATAGAGCTAACCAGTTAGCCAGCTAATTATTTCTACTTCAAGTAATTTGCTTTACTTCATCTAAGTGCCTTTGCTTTCTCGGAGTGCCTCTACTGTGTACTTATGGTTATCATGTCTTTATACCATGCACTTTTACCTTGTGATTCTATTACATTACAAGTTGTACTATATACTGTATGTACATCAATCATATGTACTATACATTATCTAGTGTCAATACATTGTGTGCCAAAGCTAACTCAACTGCTTGGTATACAGTGCATTACTTATTGCATTCTTTAGGTCCCATGCTTTGGCTATGGCATTTGTGCCTACAGTAAAGCCAATGCATATTATGTACCTAATCATCCACAGGGTATCTTCTGCCCAGCACATGAGCATCACCTGCCCTGCCGACCATGCGGGTAGTCTTGTCTGCTCATTCACTTATTTGGTCATTCGACCAACCAGCAATACGTTCCTAACTTACTTGAAATGTTCCTAACTTACTTGGATTGTTGCTGTGATCATGTTGGTATATTCTATTACCAGCTACCCCTAGTGCTGGCATATCCCACTAGTTTACCTGTAACATCTCGCTTCACTGGTAGCTTAGGTATACCAACATGCCCCCCTTGTTTTTATTTACCATTACATCTTCATTGTATCGTAGCGTCTTCTTATACTAGCACGCACGCACTGCCTATTTACTTAGTTATGCTTGCATTCATAGGAATCCTCTTATGTTTTCATCTATAGGATCCCCTGTCTCTGCAGCTTGCAGGGCCATACCACGTCAACCAAACCGGTGGACTATAAGGTCAGTCCCCACAGATCCACCCGACACAAGTTGCACTGGACTCTTATTTTTTTCGCTTTGATAATCACAACATTTCCCCAAAATGGGTGGACTCTTGCCCTTCCTGGATCTGCAAATACAAGGTACCACCAAGTTATTTTATACACAAAACAAGGTTTGGTTTGGTTTGTTGATGGCATCGCGACAGTCAAGAGTCAAATGTGCCAAAAGTGTGTTAATGAATTATGGTGTAAGAGTTAGGATAGTGAGGAGATGGAAGGTTTGTAAGGGAGATAAAGGGGAAAGGCTGAATGTGGGAGAGAGAAAAATTTAATGAAAAGAAAGGGGGGGTGTAAGGTTAGGTGTAGAAAGGGAGTGGGGAGATTATATGTGGTGGAAGAGGTTATTGTTGTGAAGGAAGTTGATGATGTTTGAGGAAGAATTGTTTTCGAAAAGGTCTGGAATGAGGAGAGTGAGTTCTGGTATAGGAGACAGGTTAAGAAAATATGCTTGATGGAAGATCGGTGTTGCAATTGAGGCAGGAGAGCCAGATAAGAGATGGGAGTGAGTAAGAGAGGAGTGGCCGAGACAGATGCAGGTGATAACGAGGTCTTCCCTGCTGTTGCAACTATGCAGAGGGGTGTTGGTCCCAGCTTTGGGTTTGATGGTGTGAAGTTTGTTATTGGTTCGTGATTCCAGAAGTTTTGCCTGGTTTTGTTGATGTAGTTTGAGATGGGAGACGGAGGTCTGAGTGTGGAATTGAAAAAGGAGAGATTTTATTTGACAGAGCTTTATTGGCGGCTCTCTCGTTGCCAGCCTGAGGGATGCCGATGTGGCTGGGAATCCAGAAAAGTATCATTTTCTTTCCTAGGGAGGAAAGAGTGTGGAGTTTGTTGATGATTTGTAGACTAAGAGGGTTGGGCCATAGCATGTTGAGGATGCCAGTGAGGATGGATTGAGAGTCAAAGAAGATGACAAAATAGGGGCAGAAAGAGAGTTCTATGAAGTTACACAAAACAAGTTAATACAAAGACATCACTAACTGAAACAGCATTGTGTTCAAAGCTAGCAGCTATTCAATTAACAACATCTAGATATCTGACAATGTCATACTTAGTCATACAATATGTTGCGCTGGTGATTTGCAAAATGTATTTTCCCATATTTTTCTTCAGTAAAACATTTCCAGATTGAAAATCTTCATGTCCATTATCAATTTAAGACTTGCTCTGCTAAAAACACTTTTCTTAGTTTGAGCAGCAATTAAATTGTGCTTTTAAACCATAGATCCACAATATCATCAAATGACTAGTTAAGCTAAATCCATCCGAGCCATCAGGCCCATAGGCTGGTGCTTAGCCTGGTTTCCTTGGTGTAAACAGATGAGAGCACATGACTTCCCACTGGACAGGACGCATGTCCATCGCAGGTTAACTCCCCAGTAATGCTGGTACAGTACTCATTATATATTTGATTGGATTGGAGCAGTAAAGGGTCTTGCTAAAGGACACAATGCAGCGCTGATAGTGGGAATTGACCCCGGTACCTTTCACATATGACAAGACTCCTTATTACAACTGAGCCACTGCACCTCACATCAAATGACTATAATTTAGGGATAACCATAAAAATAAACACAAATATTACCCCAAATCATGATGGCTAACTTATAATTTCATTTATAAGGTATCATCCAGATCAACAACCAATCATCTTCTGAAACCCAGCAGCAGCAGTAGCACAGTTCTTAATCAGTTTCTGCAAAGAAATAAACAAGTTAACATAGCATAGCATAGCATAGCATAGCAAGGTTCAAAGTCCCAAAAGCATTCAGTTCTAAACATTATATAAAGACAGCCATGGCCTTTGTTAACTAGTTGTGAACTCACTGGTTGCAGACCCACCGCATACAAACCCGCGACATGCGGATGAGAGGACAAAGCACTAACCACTACACCACAGAGGTCTGTTTCAGGTATCTCTTGTTATTTTACAAGCTTTATTTGATATTTGACATTAGGTCAACACATGCAAAAACATTGTTTGTTGTAATTTCTATCATGCATCTCAGTACATCAAAAACTTAAATAATAAACAAATAGTAAACAAAATTAATAGAGGTGTTATGGACATTTGCAATTCAAAACAAAATTAATGGAAAAGGAGAGAGAAGACGTTGAAAATTAAATTTATGTGATTCTCCCTCTTAAAATAAGACATTCATATACTTAACAGAGCAATAAATGTGTTGTACACAAAAACCTAACCAATCCAGATACATGTATAAAATCAGTAAAATTACAGCAATGTGTACTTTTAAATCTAAATCTCCTCTTAAATATATGTACACTTTTAAGTTCCAAATTAAACAGATTCCATATTTTAACCCAATGAACTGAAACACACATACTGTAGCTTTCAATGTAGTTCGCACATAAATTTGTTAAAAATTGTCCCTTTGACATGTCCCTAGATATCCACATTTTTCAGTAAATAATTCTTGCAAATTTGAAGGTAAAAAATTCTTTTGGGCTTTAAACAAATCCAACGCAGTCTTATAATTGACGAGATCTTGTAATTTCAGAGCTTTCATATCAATGAAAAATGCATTTTTGTGTTGAACTTTGCTTTGTAAATCATTCTTATTGCTTTCTTTTACATGGAAAAAAAATAGATGGATATTGCTTTGATAGGTGTTACCCTAAACCTCCAGACAATAATCAATGTAAGAAAGAACTAAAGAATTGTACAGCTTTATAAACTTCACTGCTAATACCTCTTTTAAATGATACATTATCGCAAGACTTTACCAACTTTAGATTTTACCTTTTTGATATGTTCCTTTCAATTTAACATGAACTATACCTTTCAACTTCATTGCCAGGAACTTAAAGAATCAATTATTGAGCTTTTTGAAACCCATAAAATTGACCAAACAGTAGATTTTTGAGGCACAACTGGCAATACTAGGATGGCTAAAAATTAATAGGAATCAAAATCATTATTGCACAGTAGGAAATAGTACTATTGGCTCTGCTCTAAACTCAGTGCATTAACAAACTTTTGGTTCATTCATAATGTGACTTTTAAGGAATGGAGGGGGAGGGGGGGGAGGGGGAGGTAATATTGATTGAAAAAAAACGCATGTCTCAAGTTTAATAAATTAATTTATATTAGTATTCAACACACTTTCACCTACAATCAGTTAAACCCCTAACTCTGCTACCCTGCATGGATTTAGCCAACATTGTAATAAAAGCTTCAAGCCTCCTTAGTTCTCAAGATTGGGAATCCTGCAGCCTAGCCTAGGCTGCAGGATTCCCGATCTTGAGAACTAAGGCCTGGCCTATTCCATAAATGAAAAAAAAAACACAATGAAGAGAGTAAATTTAAATGTGCAAAGCAGAAATCGAACCTACAATCTTATCTTAGACTTGACATAATTGTTGGAACAGTTTGGAGTCTCAAAGACTGAAAGAGCTAAATATGTTTTTACACCAATTTGTTTCTTGGCTGCAGTTTGAATAAATAATATGTTTTTACTAGGCTATATGAGAAGCACTATTTTTACCACTAGGCCTACCTGAGTAGCGTTAGAAATCACGAAATCCAACTTAGCTCCTTGAAATTCTTATGCTACTTAGAAACAATTTTTTTAAACCGGGGATCAAAAATAATGATCTTAAAGTTCCACTTCCAAATCTTCTACACAAACTATGATGAGGAGTAGGTAGCTCAGTTGGTTGAGAGCGCACAGCTGAGATGACTTGTTGTACCTGTCTCAAGTCTACTTCTAACTTCTAAGTTATCTGGGGCCTACCTGTTCTCCTAAAGCTAGCCTATGCCGCGCCAGTGACCCAGCTGAAGTTAGCCTCATATTTATATTCAGATTCAGATTTGGTGTAGCCTGATATTCAGATTCAGATTCAGGTTGGGTGTAGCCTTTTAATCAGATTCAGGTTGGGCGTATATTATTAAGCGTTTCGCGATAGCATTGCTACTATCATAACTAAATACGCAGGCGACGACCCCGTCATTGTAATTGTGTGTTCACTCGTCGTGTAGCCTTATATTCAGAATTAGAGTTCAATTCCGACTCAGATTATTTTTAAAACTTTATAGCTTATTCAAAACAATCAAAAAACTGATATGAATAGTGAAATTTAAAAAGTTCAATTATATGTTGATATTTTTTTTAAGTTTGGTAAGATCACCGGGTCAGTATATAAAGACCCAGTAGTTGTATGTACCCATAAATTGATGGTATTGGCGGAAAATATTACTTCTGCGTTCTTGCATTATTTGTTGCGCATAAACTGCCTTTGAACCGGGGTACAAGCATTTGTGGTGAAAGCTAACTCATATGCCTATCCCATGACCTGTCATGTAAACGTATGATTTTTTAAACGAAAAATAGCCCACTTTGCGCTCTTGTGGTGCCTAAAGTAGCTTAGGTGCTCATATAGCTATCCCATGACGTATCATATATTAAGATTGAGACTGTCGGTATCACTATGTAAAAGGCAAGTAGATGCTTCGGCCCATAAACTAATGTTTTTAACGTAAAATAGTACTTTTCTTCTCTTGCGTTGTTTGTGGCGCTCTTGCGTTATGGCGCCTAAAGTAGTTTTGGTGCCGGGGTAGACGTACATCGGAGTGATAGCCCATAAATTGAGCTATCCCATGACGTATCATATGTCAAGATTGAGACCGTTAGGGTCACCATATAAAGGCCCAGTAGATGCATAACTGATGCTTTTAAGGAAAAATAGCCTATTTTGCGCTCTTGCGTTATCTGCGACGCCTAAACTAGCTTTGGTGCCGGGGTAGACTCACATGGGGGTGGTAGCCCACTCATATAGCTATCTGATAACGTATCACACATTAAGATTGAGACCGTCGTGGTCACCATATAAAGACCAAGTAGATGTATAAACTAATATTTTATGAAATGATAGCCCACTTTTGCGTTCTTAGGTTATCTGCGGCGCCTAAACTAGCTTTGGTGCTGGGGTAGACTCACATAGGAGTGGTAGCCTATTCATATAGCTATATTATGACGTATCACACATTAAGATTGAGACCGTCGGGGTCCCCATATAAAGGCCCACTAGATGTATGGCCCATAAACTGATGCTTTTATAAGAAAACGAAATATACGCCTCTTAAGATTCACTTCTTTATTGCTTGGATGGCGTGGGGTAACTGCCCAACATCTTATTAAACATAGATAACGAAAACTCTTCATAAAAGCATTAACAAAAGGAGTGTGTGGTAACAAAGAGAATAAGCCTAGTTGAAATTCCTAACTACAGAACTGAAGTATGATAAAGAATGCTGTTAGAAAGCTGGTATGTAAATAACCTAGAACTCCCGCTTAACTGAAAACCCTTGACCTTAAAACTTAAGACCAATCAAATACAAGAATAAAGTTAGTTTAGAGAAATTAAATAATCACTCTTACATAATTCCCCTATTTCCAAATGAAACGTCCTCGTTTCTTTATCTTAATAACTATAATACAAATATTTAATACCCTTGATTTTATATCATTATTTTCATATTTACAAGATTATTATTATACCCTGATATCCAATTTCGTCAAGTTCTGAGTCAGTAAAAATGTCAAAGAAGAAGATAGTCAAATTTTAAAAACGCGCAGAAATATATATGCATAAATTAATATGTAAATCGCGAATCGCGTATAACGGTATAAAGTTAAATGAAGATGTTACATTATGAGATGATCAGTGAAATAAATAAACACCCAAACATTGTGTACGTTTTGCAAGTGACACATTGATTTAAATATATAAAATTGGTGTGGGCTTTGCCTGCGCGATGTTTCACAACCCAGTCATACGGAGTCACGGTAACGACAATTATTGTTATCAAAACCATTTTCGTATTAAGTTAAATTTATTAGTATGCACGTGGTATGGGGTGAGAGTCAGTTTTGGTGACAGCATTAAGCTTTAGAAATTCGACACAAAATCTGTAAGATTTGTCCTTTTTGTTCACCATAACTACGTCCCAGCCCAAGGGCTGAAGCTTTCTTCGATGATGTCCTGACTAAGAAGCTTATTGACTTGCTTTTGTATCTCTATCTTTATAGGGGGCGTTGTGCGGTAAGCACGCAACTTGATCGGAGGTACATCTTCAGTACGAATCTTGTGACATGTTAGATGAGTACGACCTGGCTGATCTGTAAATACGTCAGCGTAATCTTTCAATAGCGCCTCCACTTCGACAACTTGATCAGGACTTAAGCTGTCTTTGTCTATGTTATAGAGGGCGCAATTTGTTGGCTATCTGATTTTTCATCAGATTTTACCCCTGCAACAACTATTTCTGTGTCGAAATCATTTTCGACATCATTTTCGACGATCGAATACTCAGCATTATCATGCGCGAGTGAAAAGAATTTCCCAACAAATTTGTTGGCTTTGAGGTCAACCGTGTGCGGGTTAGGGTTGAGAACCCTGGCTAGAATAAGTCCTTTCTGAACAGGAGATACCGATTTGGCAAAAATGAGTTGAATATCTGCGTCAGTGTGAGGTTCAAAAACTCCAGTGTAATTATCTGGTATGACGTGATGTGCAGGATACTCAAGTTTCACTGTCACGTTTTGTTGGCAACATGCAGGAATGGTTACGTTCGCAGCAACTGAAACATTGCATACGAGATCTGAGCATTTCTGATGTTTTAAAAGAGGTATAACTTCTCCACAGATGGTTACAGTTTCTTTAACGGTGTCAATGCATCCACCATTTGCAATTATGAAGTCCCAGCCCAAAACGAGGGGTCGGTTGATATTGCGGGCAACATAAAATTCGGTGGTCACAGTCTGTGTACCAATTCGAATATTTGTTGATATCGAGCCAAGTGAATCAACACTTTCTCCCGTAACGGAACGAGCAAGAAGGTATGACTTCTTGATAGGTCTCCTTTTAAAGTTGATATCTTCTGACGAAGTTCTTCTGATATCATGCTTATGTCGGATCCCGTATCTACAAAGGCGTCAAGAGTGACGTCCTCCAAGACTATGGGTATGAAAGATAAAGGGGGCTCTTTTGAGCAGCTTACAGATGAAATGTCTAATTTTGAAATATTATCATCAATGGTCTGGGTCGGGGTTTCTTTCTTAGTTGACATATGACCCTCTATATCAACTTCTAAGCATTTCCCTGGTCATGGGATGATGACTGATGGTGACGGTCAGAAAATCGAACTTTCTGACCTCTATCGTTTGACCTTGATGGTGAAGGTCGTGGATTTCGAGGACTATTTGCCTCACTCAGGTTTCTGCTCTCCCTAGGGGGTGTTCGGTAATCCGTACGTCCTCTTTAGGGACTTCGGAAGCATCGATCCGAGTGGTTTGAACTCTGGTCACGATATCTTGACGGCGACCGCGACGAAGAATATTGTCCATCTCGCCTCGGAGAATAATAGTTTCTCCCTCTGTGAAAGTCGGAATAAGATTCGCGACGTGAAAAGTTATTTCCGTAGTCACGATGCTTATCGTGTGAATGGTCACGTGAATATCGTTCACGGCTGGACTTCTGGAGAGAAACCTCCAGTCGTTCCACTCTAGAAGATAATTCTCCTATTTTCTGTAGCAAAGTCTCATGACTTTTCTCCACTGCACCTATAATAGCGCCTGCAGAAGAATTATGGGTAGAGGAATATTGTGTCTATGTAGTGGGTAAATTCGAAGACAAAGGATGATATTCTGCATAACTATGACCAATATTTGGCAAATTGAAAGTAGGCATAGAAGCAAGGAGCTTCTACTCCTTGATAGAAGTAAAAGGTTTACCACCTGGAATATCTGAAAATGTGCCAGAAATGGCACTGGTATACACATTACTTTGAGGTGTTGTGGTGAAGTTAGTGTTATGGATCAAATTTGGTGCAAATGAAGTTTGGTTAGCATGAAAAATCTTACTCGCCTCGTTTGCGTGCTCGATTCGACAAGCAATGCGGAGAGCGTCCTCGAAAGAGTCGCCTCCTTGTTCATGTATTTTACGTTGTAAATTCGGATTTAAACCGGCAACAAATCTACGAAAACGTTCGCCTTTCTTGGCATTTTCGTCATATGAAGGAAACGCTTCCCCAACTAAACGAGCTATTTCCGCGCCATAAACTTCTAATGGTTCTCCTTGAAACCTCGGACGCGCGTTTACAAAACTTTGAAAAGAAGAAAGAAATTGTCTTCGTCCGAAAACAGTCTTCAATTTGTCTTTTACGTCACTATACTTTTCTTTGACTGAATTTGGTAAACTGTCCCAGAAACTAAATGCTGCTCCAGTTAACCGAGCAGGTAAAAGTGTATGTAAATTATCTTTGGTGTATTCAGACGAGGCTTCAACTGCTACCTCTAACCTTCTACACCATTGACTAAAATCCTCACTTCCATCTCCCGAAAAGCAGGATGGTAACTCTACCCTTAGGTTTGAATTTTTTTTTTGTGTAGTATCTGGCATATTGATAAATTGCAAATGATTTAATTTCTACAGTAAAAACTGTTGAAAATTTTAATTGAATTTTGAAATACGTTTTAATATATACTAGGCTTTGTAAGGCTAACACGAAACTATTCCGTCAAAATACAAAAAATAGCAAAATAGATATCAGATAATCAAATACTCAAACGTGAATTATAAAATAAATGAAAATTTCACTTACTCTCTCAAGTTATTAAATACTATATCCAAAATGATACATATCCAATATAATACACCATGCATGGATTTTCAAAATAATTAAGTATAATACGCATGCGACCAACATCTACCTGTGGGCCCTATTTCTAAAGTCTTTGTCTCAACATATAAACTTAGTGTTCGTGTTGAGTATCACAAATAAATATATGAATATAATTTGATTAAGCAATAAAATTGCATAATCACTTCTTGAACATATCTGCATTGCAGAATAAATCACAAATTTGAAATATGATGAAGTCCGTCACTTAAATTCTGTAACTTTGATATCCGAATATATTTTCAATTGATTAACCAGAATCGATATCAAAGATTTTCACACATAACCAATTATATTGAAATAATTTCCAACTTCAAAATTCGAGGAGCTTCGTCTGCAAATTTGTCTTAAATCAGCAACATTGATAAATATTTGCACGTAAAAACTTCCCAATAAATTTCTCAGGAATCACTCCTATAGCGAATAGCTGAATTCTTTATACGTCTTCCTTTTTAATAATCGTTGCAGCTTCTCCGGTTTTGCGGTATTTCCAATCTACGATGATTTATTACGGTTTCTCCAATTTTCGATATGATGTCAACATTTATTTTCCAATTGTCGACACACCGTCCAATATCCGAATTTTTGGATTCTGATACTCCTACGTTATTTTCCAATTTTAGATACTCCGTCCATGTTATTTTTAAATTTTACTCAACAGCTCAACATTGAAGTTTACTTTTATATTAATTGGACAAATAAGTTAATGTAATCATTCTGGAACATAAAGATGTCATGGGTGTTGGTTGAAATCGTCATACGAGAACATCAAGTACATAACAATACTCCAAAATGGCGTCTATAACGGATAACGATTGTCAAATAATTATATCAACTCATGGAACCATATAATATATAATATGTATATGACGGAAGTACACAGAACCGGATACCAAATGTGAATGTTAAATTCAAATATGCGATATCACCACAGAGAAAACCTTTTGCTGAGATCGTAGGTATTTCTCAAACATATTAGCACGTCAGAGCGGGCAGGCGGTAAATATTTGGCATGAAATTGTCGATTCGGCAGCAAACAGTTATTTGACGACTCGATTGATTCGTTTGGTAAATTGCTCAACACTATATCAAAATCAGGAACATGACATTTTGAAGTTCAAACAGTCCCACGCAATTCAATATCGTTGTAAGCAACTTACAGTTTTCTCTCCAAAATTCGAACAACTTAAATTGCAATTAATTTCTTCATGCCTTCGTCTGTTTTTCCTGGACCTATTGGCAGATTGGCCACAGACACCGCTGCTACCACTTATAAGAAAACGAAATATACGCCTCTTAAGATTCACTTCTTTATTGCTTGGATGGCGTGGGGTAACTGCCCAACATCTTATTAAACATAGATAACGAAAACTCTTCGTAAAAGCATTAACAAAAGGAGTGTGTGGTAACAAAGAGAATAAGCCTAGTTGAAATTCCTAACTACAGAACTGAAGTATGATAAAGAATGCTGTTAGAAAGCTGGTATGTAAATAAACTAGAACTCCCGCTTAACTGAAAACCCTTGACCTTAAAACTTAAGACCAATCAAATACAAGAATAAAGTTAGTTTTATAACTCTCTAGATAAATTAAATAATCACTCTTACACTTTTAACGAAAAATCGCCTACATTGCGCTTTTTCGTTATCTGCGGCCCCTAAACTAGCTTTGGTGCCGGAGTAGACTCACATGTGGGTGGTAGCCCAGTCATATAGCTATCTTATATCGCATTACACATTAAGATTGAGACCGTTGGGGTCACCATATAAATACCCAGAAGATGTATGTCCCCATAAACTAATGTTTTTAGAAAAAATAGCCCACTTTTGCGCTCTTGGGTTATCTGCGGCGCCTAAACTAGCTTTGGTGCCGAAATAGACACACATGAGATTGATATCCCATTAATTGAGTTTTTCCATAACCTATCATATGTTAAGATTGAGACCGTCGGGGTCACCATATAAAGGCCCAGTAGATGTATGGGTCAATAAACTAATGTTTTTAAGAAAAATATCCCACTTTTGCGCTCTTGGGTTATCTGCGGCGCCTAAACTAGGATGGGTGCCGGGATAGACTCACATAGGAGTGATAGCCCATGAATATAGCTATATTATGACATATCACACATTAAGAAGTTAAGATCGAGACCGTCGGGGTTCCCATATAAAAGCCCAATAGATGCATGGCCCATAAACTAATGCTTTTAACGAAAAAATCGTCTACATTGCGCTCTTTCGTTATCTGCGGCGCCTAAACTAGCTTTGGTGCCGGGGTAGACTCACATGTGGATGGTAGCCCAGTCATATAGCTATCTTATATCGTATCACACATTAAGATTGAGACCGTTGGGGTCACCATATAAAGACCAAGTAAAAGTATGTCTCCATAAACTAATGTTTTTAGGACGAAATAACCCACTTTTGCGCTCTTGGGCTATCTGCGGCGCCTAAACTAGCTTTGGTGCCGGGGTAGACGCACATGAGAGTGATAGCCCATGAATTAGCTATCCCATGATCTATCATATGTTAGGATTGAGAAGTCGGGGTCACCATATAAAGGTCCAGTAGATGCATGGGTCTATGAACTGATGCGTTTAACGAAAAATATCCTATTGTGCACTCTTGCGTTATTTGTGATGCCTAAACTAGATTTGGGGCCGGGGTAGACTCACATTGGAGTGGTAGCTCACTCATATAGCTATCTTATGACGTTTCACACATTAGGATTGAGACCGTTGGAGTCACCATATAAAAACCCAGTAGATGTATGTCCCTATAAACTAATGTTTTAAAGAAATAATAGCCCACTTTTGCGTTCTTGGTTTATCTGCGGCGACTAAACTAGTTTTAATGCCGAGATAGACTCACATGGGGGTAATAGCCTAATCATATAGCTATCTTATATCGTATCACACATTAAGATCGAGACCGTCGGGGTCACCACATAAAGACCCAGTAGATGTATGTCCATATAAACTTCTTCTTTTTTTAAACCCATTTTGTGCTCTTAGGCTATCTGCGGCGCCTAAACTAGCTTTGGTGCCGGGATAGACTCACATGGGGGTGGTAGCCCATGAATATAGCTATCCCCATGACCTATCACACGTTAAGATTGAAACCGTCGGGGTTACCATATAAAGGCCCAGTAGAAGCATGGCCCATAAACTGATGCTTTTAACGTAAAATTGTTCTGCTGCGCTCTTGCGTTATCTGTGGAGCCTAAACTAGCTTTGGTGCCGGGGTAGACTCACATGGGGGTGATAGCCCAGCTATGTAGCTATCTTATATCGTATCACACATTAAGATTGAGACCGTCGGGGTTACCATATAAAAGCCCAGTAGATGCATGGCCCATAAACTGATGCTTTTAACGTAAAATTGTTCCGCTGCGCTCTTGCGTTATCTGCGGAGCCTAAACTAGCTTTGGTGCCGGGGTAGACTCACATGGGGGTGATAGCCCAGTTATATAGCTGTCTTATATTGTATCACACATTAAGATTGAGACCGTCGGGGTTACCATATAAAGGCCCAGCAGATGCATGGGTCCATAAACTGATTTTTTAACTTAAAATTGTTCTGCTATATATATATATATATATATATATATATATATATATATATATATATATATATATATATATATATATATATATATATATATATATATATATATATATATATATATATATATATATATATATATATATATATATATATATATATATATATATATATATATATATATATATATATATATATATATATATATATATATATATATATATATATATGTATATATATATATATATATATATATATATATATATATATATATATATATATATATATATAGAGAGAGAGAGAGAGAGAGAGAGAGAGAGATAAGATATATATATAAATATATATATATATATATATATATATATATATATATATATATATATATATATATATATATATATGTATATATATATATATATATATATATATATATACATATATATATATATATATATATATATATATATATATATATATATATATATATATATATATATATATATATATATATATATATATATATATATATATATATATATATATATATATATATATATATATATATATATATATATATATATATATATATATATATATATATATGTATATATATCATCATCATCATCATATCGAGCGAACTTGGGCACTGTCGACAAAGATTCTCCACTGCTTGAGATCATCCTTGGCACCTGGCAGGACATCTCTTTCAATTCAAGTGTCCTTCTCAACAACGTCAATGTAGGTTATTGCTGGCCTACCACGACTTCGTTTTCCATGTTTTGGGTCCCAGAGAAGTGTCTAATGTATGACTTCATCTTTGCTCCTCCAACAGTGGCCAGCAAATTTAAGGCGCCTTGCCTGGATGACTTCAGAAATAGGCTGTAAGTTTCCGTAAAGTTGGCTGTTAGGGAGGTGCTGTTGCCATGACACACTAAGGGCAAATCTCAGCAATTTGATGTACGTACCATCCAGTCTCCTTGAAAGTGCATCTGTCATAGTCCGTCCCTAAGATCCATACAACAGTACAATTTCAACAGCTGCTTTGAAAAAATGATTTTGAGATCTCTGGAGAGATCACTGTTGCTCAGCTTGGAACAGGCAGTCCATGCTTTTCCAATTCGGACATCTATGTCTTTCTTGGTGGAGTCTACCCACGAACCAAGATACTGAAAGTTGGTGACTTGCTTCAAAGTGGTACTGTTAATGTCATTGAGGCTAGCTTGTGGATGGTTGTACATCATGTACTCAGTCTTTTGACTATTTATTGTCAGACCAACCTCTTTGGCAGCCTGTTCAACTCTGTGTAATAGATGTTCAGCATTAGCAATGTTGTCTGACAGCAGCGCAATGTCATCTGCAACATCAGTGTCAGTTAATGTCGTAAATGGGTGGCGTCTGCTCTGCCGTTGCTTCAATGTAAAACCCAGGTGCTCATGGTTTTCCATAGCTTTCTCAAAGCATAGTCAAGTGTTATGATAAACAGGAAGGGAGCAAGAGTGTTTCCCTGTAGAACTCCGGCCAGAATTTGGAAAAATTATGTATCACCATCAGGACTTCTGACCTTTGCTGTTGTGTTTTTATACATAATACCAATGGTATTGACAATGAAAGGCGGTATACCATAAGCAAGGAGGATTTGCAGCATTTGTTCACGATGAATACTATCAAAAGCCTTGCGAAAATCAACAAAAGTGAGCACCGCAGGTAGGTGTTTTGCCTTTATGCCTTCAATGAGTCTGCGAAGTGTCAAAATTTGCGATATTGTGCCCCGTGTTGGTCTAAAACCATTCTGATTGTTACGAAGAAGCGGTTCAATGTGTGCTCGGATACAATGTAACAATAGTTTGTTGAAGATCTTTGCTGAGATGCGTGTAAGGCTGATACTCCTGTAATTACTGGTCACACCAAGGTCACCTTTCTTTGGTGTAGGTATAATTTCACTCTTGGTCCATGCAGTTGATATCTTACCTTGTAGAGCCATGTTGCAAATGCCCAGAAGTTGCTGGTTTAATATTCCAATTTTCCAAACCTCTTGTTGGTACGTTATCATAACCAGTTGCTTTGTTAAGGGACATAGTTTGGATGACTGTAGTTAGCTCTGTCATAGTGAATGGTTCAGTGTTAATAGGAAGCTTACCTTCAAGTACAGGTAAGATTGCAGCATCATTTGTGTTTGATGGTTGCCCCAGCAGTTGTTGAAAATGCTGTTGCCACTTTTCAAGTCTTTCTTCTGGTGTATCTGCTCTGATCTTTCCTTTGGTTGGGCTTTTCCTGCCACTAACTTCATTAATAATTGACCAAGCTATCCTGGACTTACGCTGGTGAGCAGCATCTGTGATCTCTTTTGTCTTCTTACGAATATATTTTTCCTGGTTTCTTGTGTATGCCGATTTTAATTCCTGTTTCAGGTGATCATACTCTGTCAAGTTTATATTTTCCTCACTACTCTGGCATAAAGCGTGATATATGCCATCTTCAGCGCCAGTCGTTTTTCAGTGATACCATCATCTTCCCATGGTACTCTTTTGGAGCGCTTTAACTTCTTAGAGATGTGTGTGTTTTTTGGTTGTTATTTCGTGAGCGGTGATGAGGTTGGAGTAAGTAGCTTCAACTAATTCATCCACCTGTAAAGCTTGCAGTGCTTTAAAGCGGTTATGAACTTCGACTTTGTAGCTCTCACGCACTGATGTGTTATCAAGCAGCTGAGACCAGTCACACCGTGGAGGGCGTGTACTTACTTTGTTGGCCCGTAGGCTTAATTTCAGCTTTGCAGTAACAATTCTGTGATCTGAACCAACTGAAACAAAGAAGCTGTATGGTTTACAACTTTTAGCACTGTTACGCCACTTGCGATTTATAAATATGTAGTTTAACTGCGCATGTCGTCCATTGGGATACGTGAATGACCAGAGCTTCCATGACTGCCTGACCTCTTTTTGAATGTGTTGCTAAGTGAAATAAGATCGCAGCTTGTCAGCAAATCCAGCAATAGTTGGCCATTTCTATGGTGGTAAAATATGCCATTGTAGTCATCTCTCTCAATTTTGGCATTCATGTCCCCTCCAATTAAAAGAACATTGTGCTTTGGAACCGATTTGATTACTTCTGCTAGTTCCTCATAGAAATTGGTTGCCTCATCAAGATTTGATTGGTTGGTTGGACTGTAGCAGGATATCACAGTTGCAGCAGGGTTACCATTAAAGGTTGCTACCAATAATCTCTTAGAGATTACCTCTACCATGTTGAGCGCCTGTACTGCCTGTTTCTGGAGAAGTACGCCAACACCTCCTATAATTGCATTTTGCCGATTTTTCTAAGCTGAACTGGTTACCAGCGTCCACCCTTTGCTCAGCTCGGTATATTTTATATCCTCTTCATGAAAGAGTCTATGCTCTTGTAAACAAATAATACCAATGTTGTGATACTCAGAATTAGCTACCAGTTTGCTTATTCTCTCAGGGTAGATAAGTGTCCTTGCATTAAATGTTGAAAAGAGAAACATGTTCCGACAGTCAACAATTCTATCTTTAGTTCTACTTTATATTTAGTTTTATATATATATATATATATATATATATATATATATATATATATATATATATATATATATATATATATATATATATATATATATATATATATATATATATATATATATATATATATATATATATATATATATATATATATATATATATATATATATATATATATTATATATATATATATATATATATATATATATATATATATATATATATATATATATATATATATATATATATATATATATATATATATATATATATATATATATATATATATATATATATATATATATATATATATATATATATATATATATATATAATATATATATATATATATATATATATATATATATATATATATATATATATATATATATATATATAAATATATATATATGTATATATATAAATATATATATATATATATATATATATATATATATATATATATATATATATATATATATATATATATATATATATATATATATATATATATATATATATATATATATATATATATATATATATATATATATATATATATATATATATATATATATATATATATATATATATATATATATATATATATATATATATATATATATATATATATATATATATATATATATATATATGTATATATAAACATATATATATATATATATATATATATATATATATATATATATATATATATTGTTTAACACTGCATAAGCTCTGCTCAATGGAAAATCCTAACCAGTTTACCCATATAAATGTGAAGCACTGGAATTTCCCAACAAGTTTGCAGATTTTTTTAAGAACAAAATTGACAAAATATATTCAAACATTGAAGCTGAATTAAAGGAAATGACCCACAGCAGCGTTTGTGTTGAAAATTCCAATATTGGCAGCAAACTTTGTTCTTTTTTGGAGGCAGGCACTGTATAAATCAAACCACTCATTCAGCACTCATCTAATGCATACTGTAAATTGGACCCAATCCCTACAAAGATGGTCAAATTGTGCATTTCCGAATTAGCTCCTTTCATTTCTAATATCGTTAATGTGTCTATAAGGAATGCTACTGTTTAGTCTATAATAAAAAAACCCATTGTAGAGCCAATTCTTAAGAAATCGGGTTTAGATACCAATGAATACAAGAATTATCGTCCAGTATCAAACAAGTTTCAAATAAAAAATATGTGAAAAAGTTATTGCGGCTTAAATAAATTAAAATATCGCAGATGAATAATCTTGCCGCTTCTTTTCAATTTGCTTATCGCCGTTTCCACTCGACAAAGACATAATGATATCATGAGTTTGTTGCACAATAAGAAAATGGTTGCTCTCGTTCTATTGGATCTTAGTGCCGCTTTCGACACAATAAATCACGATATCCTGTTAAGTCGCTTATCCACACGGTTTGGCATCAATGATTCTGCACTTTGTTGGATTAAGTCATATCTTCAAGATAGATCCCAACGAATCACTGTGAATGACATCGAGTCGGACAGTCGGACTCTATCCAACTGAAAGTAGGTGTCCCACAAGGGTCCGTGTTAGGCGCTCTTCTGTTCACTTTCTATACTACTCCGCTTGCTGACATCATTGAGAGATACTATATTGCCTATCATTTTTACGCAGACGACACTCAATCATACATCTCACTTATTAATTCGGATTTACATAATCAGTTACTTGCTCTCGAAAACTGTATCAAATACATTAAGTGTTGGATGATGAATAACTTTTGAAACTAAATGATGACAAAACTAAATTCCTTCTAATCTGTAGAAAGTGCAATATCAACAAATTGCCATGTGTATCATTAAATGTCAATAACATAAGCATATCTAACACTTCTAAGCAGGGGCAGAATTACGAGGGGGGACAAAGGGGCACTTCGCCCCTCACCTCTCCCCCACTTTTTCTCCATAGATATGCATTTCAGCCTATAGGCAGGAATATGGGAGTCAAAAAGGGCACTTGCAAAATAGTGTCACACACCTTCTT
>JAIGNY010003079.1:97500-440937 GCA_020152595.1 Chiridota heheva
CCGGCCATACTAACACGGTTGTCATATCGGCCCGACGGCAGTTCCCAGTAAGGTGCTGTGACGTCATTCTCTTCGCACAGGACTCCTCCCACTTTCAGGTTTTCGCAAAACCGATCAGGTAGCACGGAACTAATAAGGTATCACTCCGTCATTCAAAAGTAAGAACCCTCAGAGAAAAGGCTAATACAAATATTTTCAAGCGATCCCATTTCATAGGACAGAAAGCTGAGAAGTTAAAAAGTTCAGGAATGGTAGAGAAAGGATAAGATTTAAGTATGCATATCCAAACTTGACAAGATTTATTTCAGTAAAAGTTTCATGGGGAACTATTTTACCAAGGACCTACACCAAAATTTGGGTGATTTGGTGAAGGCGTATAACACCTTTTCACTTCAGCCTAAAGAAAACAAAAGGTAACGACACGGGTTTTCTATCACGTGGGGTGTCACCTGACAAATTGTCGCCTGCTGAAGTTGTAGCAGGTAGCACAAAACTAATTATTTGCCCCATAAAAGCTTATAACGAAAGAGTCAAATTTGGGGTACTTTTTGAACCAGAATGTTAAAGATTTGGGATCTTTTGTGATATTTTCCAAAAAGTACCATCTAATATCTCTCGGATGAGGGTACTTTCAATAGGGGGTCACTAGAGGTTTTGGCCCTTTTTTTTAGGCTGACACCCTCACCAAATCATTCAAATTTGGATTTGGGTCCATGGTAAAATAGTATTTTAGTGACCTGTGATGACCTGTGTCAGTCTGAGTAACAGAGTTCAGCCCAAAAGAAGATATAAACATTTATCAGTCCAACCAAATACATTTTCATGAAATTCAAATGCTACCATTGGCCAGACCTACTGCAAAAAACTTAAAATACATCATAAAGGACTCATTTTCAAGGAAAATACCATCTTATATACAAAAAGTTAACAAAATTCAGATGTTCAGTGAAATCTAGGGTCAGTTTCTCTCAGCAAATGACTATTCCTACGAAGAAAAGTTCTTTAATAGCTTTCAAATCAGGCCCATAGAAAAAGAAAAACTACTGCCCCCCACAATTTCCTCAAGCACGTTACTTTAGAGAAAGATAATGGTTCTTTACATAAATAATAATCTGGTAGTATTTAGTGTGATTTTTACCCCCCCCCCCTTACCTCCCACCACCATCCCCCTCTACACACACACACACTTTTGGTAGGCAACTTTTATTTCTTGACCTTACTCCACTTTTCGTGGGCAAATCTCGCTCATGACCATCGTAGAGTTTTTAATGCATAGGAACCACAGATGGTTGATTCCCCACCCAATAAAGTCAAGAGGAACATTATTTTGTGTTGCATGAAATTTTGTTAGGAATCTGAAGCCCATAACATACATATTTATGTGGTATCAAAGGAATACAGGCAGAAGAGGCAACTTTAGCTTAATTAGAAGAAAATATGTTATAAACAATGAAAAATAGCACAAAAATCATCAAAATCCATTACAAATTGACAATTTACAGCATTTTGAGTTTTATATTCTCGTTACAATGAAATTATGCAAATTTTATTGTAATTTTGTGACATCACAACAATAAAAATACAGTATGAATTTCCTGATGTTAAGCTATTGTTTTTCAGTTCTTCACCACTCTTTGAATAAAAGCAGTTGAATATGACCTAGAGATTTTGAATTTGCATCACACCCTTTATCAAAGTTTAGCAGGAGAAAAAACTCAAATGAGTTTCAGTGACTGAAATTTAGGGCAGAATTAAAAAAAATTGTATTACAGATTTTGAGCTATCCTTTTTCATACGTCACAACTTTTGCATTCATTAAAAATTCACTCAAAATTACAGGTCTTAATGTCAGAATTTAAAGCTCTTTCTGGTGAATATAAAATCTGTCAATATACCTATAAGGACTATTGCGTACCTCTCAAATGTAATGTAAACAAAACAAAAGCATCAGAGTTGTATGGTGATTTTTGCATTTAGCGTATTTTTTTTCTCCCCGCCTCCACACTTTTGACTTTTCCCTTCACTTCTACTTCTAATTAGCAAATGCCGCCCATGCTTTTATGTGCATATCAGTCACATAGCCAGGATCTTCTGTGAGGGTGTGCAAGGGGGTGAGGGGGCAGTTGGTTAGGCCAAACACAGATCATAGCAGTGCACAGTCCCCTACTCCCTATGGACAAAGATCTAAAATTTTCAAATTCTGCTGACAGTAAACTTGATGAATATTTCAACATAGCTAATTTGATAACCAGTCAAAACTTTCCAAATGAAATCAATTTTGATTAAATGGATTTCAATTTGACATCCCAAATAACCTGTTTAGGCCCCATGTTCCTAAGCTGCACATGTTGGTAAAATTATGTAAGAAATTAAAGACACATTGAGTTTCTTATTGAAATATTCTTGATCATAGCTGCATTTATAGATGTCAACAAAAGGTAAATAATGACATTGTCTGCAATGCAGTTTAGGCTATTTAAACAACACAATATGCTGGTCAGGGGCAGATTTAGGAAAATAGATAAACCTGTTATAAAATGAAATTTTTTATTCGTCAAATGAAATCATGGCTTTATGGCAAATATATCACTTAATAACCTTTATTTTACCTTGTTTTTCTTTTTTGACAAACGTTTGGGCACACGTAACCCCCAGGCCCATATGGCCACATGCCTGCTCTTTACCCCCATATGACAAAAGACAAAGTGATAATTGAGGGTTGCCCCCCCCCCTCCCCTCCACATGTTCAAGCATTGCTGTGTGCATACTACTTCCTCGGTTGATAAACATCAAAATGGCTTCCTTTCTCATGCCTAAGGCAATTGCTGCCGTCGGAGAATGTCTTGAAGCAATATCTACATTGACTCCTCTCCCCTGTGTGAATGCGCTCATGCTTCGTGCGGTAATTCTTGAACTTGAACATTTTTGGACAGTATGCACATTTATATGGTTTGAACCCCTGGTGTAATTGATGGTGGTCTTTGCTGTCTCTGATGCTATGAGACACCTGCATACACAAAGGGCAAGGGAATGATGCAGAATCTCTGTGAATATGATGCATGTGAGCTACACACGAATGGAAGTCTTCAAATCCTTTACAGCATAACTTGCAGACGTTTCCATAAAGGTTTTCTGCAAAATCAGTCATGGTTAGAGCTTGAGGTAGAGCACACGGTGAGAAATCTGAAAGAATTCAAATGAAAAATACATAAGATGGTTGTTATCCTAAAAAGTGGTGTACAATACTTGTTCTGCAGGGGAGTAAAGAAATCAAATTTTCCAAATAATGAAGTTTTAGCAATAGACCTTCAAGATAATCCGAAGCACGATCCTGAATTGATTAAACTTAAAGGAGTTGCTGGCCAAAAGATGAGGGCGTATTTCTCTTGAGTCTAAATAATATTCTAACACACTTTTCGAGATGATACTGAAATTTTCTATGAATACTAATTTGTCATTTTTTAAGGACAAGAGTATCCAAAATTAGACCTGTGTTATTTCAAAAGTCCCTTGACTTAGCCAAAAGATGACAGAACTCCATGAATTTTTTTTTTTTTTTTGCTCGCCCCCCCAAAAAAAAATGTTTAACAATGTCTGGGCCCATTTTGCTCCACCAAATAAAAAAATGTTTAATAATGTCTGGGCCCATTTTGCCTTCCTAATTTCTTTTGAAATCTCTGGCTAAGATGAAGAATCATTAAAAATGTTTGACCCTTAGATCCCTCCAACGCAACACCTTAAAATTTCTCAAAATCAGGGGTAAAAACCATTCAACCCTAGAGACTTCACAATTCATTAACTAGCAACCTGGTATTGTTACATCATACACAACACAGGGGTAATCTATACCTTCTTAACTGACACCATCCTCATAGTCTATTCACAGTTCACTTGTTAGCAACCAGCTACTGTTACACTGTACACAATAGGTCATTCATCTGGGGCTCGAGCCACACACTGCTGTTCAGTGATGCAAATCAGATTGGTCCTTGGCCGAGCTTAAATACAAATATACATTATATGCTTGGGAGGACTTTGTGCAAAACCCATGAATGATTGATGGACCATTCCTCCTAAAGATGCTTATTTCCTCATGCCATTTCCCCTTGCCTCCCCATCACTAGCAAGTGTATCATAATGACAATCAAATTTTCTCTTCTAAATAACATTTTTTGTTGACAAAGTGTGCTTCTGAAAAACATTTCAAGCAAATATAAGCATTACTGTGTCTTAAAATCTTGGACTTTGTGTAGAAACCTGCAGGGGTACCAGCTGTATCCCTAAAATTAATTTAGCTGATGCTGCCTTATATGTCCATATATGCAGCAGTGTAGGGAAGTATTTGAAATTACGGGGGTCAGATTTTATCATTTGTCTCAACAAGCCTCTGTACAAAAATGCAAGAGTCTCTTACAAAAACTATTTGAAAGACAACCTCTCAAAAATTGAAGAAAATTTCTGGAAAATGAAGGGAAATTACACAAAAACTGAAGCAAATTTCACGAAAATGAAGGAAACTTCTCAAAATTTTGAAAAAAATTCCTGCAGATGAAAGATATTACACAAAAAATGTAGCAAATTTCACGAAAATGAAAGACAACTTCTCAGAAAAAAAAATGCATGAAAATTGAAGGAAATTCCACGAAAATGTAGGATATTGTATGAAAATTGAAGGAATTTTTCCAAAAATTGATAGAAAGAAACTTCTGGAAAATCAAAAACAAATTTCCTCAAAATGAAGAAAATTGCACGAAAATTAAAGCAAATTTCACGAAAACATAAGGAAATTTTATGAAAATTGAAGGAGATTTTACAAAAATTGAAGATTTCGGGAAGGAAAGAAGCTATGGAATCTTACTCTTCAAAATGAATTCATTAGACCTTATTATTGGTAAAAATGGTGCTTGGCTTCCCCCTTCCCACTGAAAAAATGAGTGCTCCCCCTCCCTGCTTCATATGCCTTTAAATAGAGTACAAACTACCAATACTTACAACTCTGCTTCAACACTATGCTTATACAATATGCAATATTCCTCCCAACACTCATGATGCAAATAAACCCAAACCCAATGATTGGGCAGGTTCTTCCATCCACTTTTTTAAACATAAAAAAGTGCCTCTTTACAAGATGGCCTAAAATTATTGAATAGTTGGCAGTTTTTTTCTTTTATAAAAATGCATCATTATCTAAATTAAGGCTAAAATACCCTGTTAATTCTAACTGGGTCACGTATTTCCTGAGACTTCAGTGAAGCATGTAAACAGAGCTCCTTTGCTGGATCGAAGATGCTCCTATGCAGGCCAGAAGCCAGCATTGGAGCTGATCACCTTGCAGATGTATGTGTCCCCCTTGCGATTGCGAATGTATGTGCCCTCCTTGTAAAAGGTCATTTGAGAAATGTCCTCAGTTTTGTTAGAGTTTTCCTCTCAAAGATATGTGCATGAATGGTGTGAAAAAGATCTCAAATTGTATGAAAATAATATCAATTTTTCAAAATTGTCTTGATCCCGGCCGCAAGGGGCTTCCCTCCTATATGGCTACGCTGCTACCGCCTCCATAATTGTTTCCTCAAAATCAAACCCCCTACCAAAATACCTGAATCTCCCCCTGACACATTATCAGCAGAAAGGAGGAGGGGGGGGGGGGGGGGTGGTAACCACTTAATTTCTTTGAGTCAAGATATATATTTCCAGTGGCAGACTTTCTTTGTCTCAACACTGGGAAGATATGATGGTAGTCTTGCAAAGGCTGAAATTAAGAGATCGATCATAATTCCTTATTAAATTTCTTTAAAAATCGTACCCACAAAATTTCATCACATGACCATTCAAATCAATTTCAAATGTCATATTATTTTCAATACATCATATGAGGCAGGGCATGGGCAGCTTGCCATAGGACCAAGCGGTACATTTGTTTCCCTCCCCTTCCCTCCCCATTCAAAGATTTGCTAATCATTGTTTTTTGTATTGAATTATAAAAAGATGTTCATTTTTTGTCCCTTCCCTTATGTCTTGTCCCTGCAACTAAAATCTCCTACAGCCACATATGAGGCATGGTGACCTTGAGTTATTAATCTATTTATTATTTTCAACAACAAAATTAAATCACACATACAATTATTTAAACCATGTTTATTCAGTTATAAGATCTAAGATATAAAAGCTACTATAAAACCATAATACAAAAGAACTTGAATAAGAATATTAACATTAAAACAAATGCAAAGTCTTTGGGCAATAGAAAAAGAGTTAAGAACGACAACAGAAGTAGATAAATGAGTAGTAATTGTCTGTAGAACATGGCAGTGAATTTCACAGAGAGGGAGCCAAGGCATTACAAGCCTTTTTTACCTAGTGAAAAATCAGTGCACTTTGAAAGAAAATTGTACTGGCCGACTACAATTACCCATACATGCAATAGATCACTGGTGCGAGACTAATGCACCTTCAAAATTAAGGAAAAGGACAAGGTATACTAAAGTAGACTTGGCACAATACTAAAGTAGACTTGGCACAATACTCGTGTAGAAATAGTTTGAATCAGTGGCGTAGCTAGGATTTCCATACTGGAGGGGGGGGGGGAACAGGCAAGTAATGGAAGTGAACTGACAAGATGTGCCGACATGTACAAATCTCAATCGACGGATTAAAATGTATGGGGGGGGGGGGAGAAGAATGCCCCCTTACCCCCTCTCTGGCTATGCCACTGGTTCGAATAACAAATATAGTCACCCTAACTTATTTAAAATTATGACACCAGTTCTTGTAATTATGATCTGATAATATAGAAATCAAGATGAAGGTGAAAAATCCTGGTCGCCCAGTGTCTCAGAATTTTGTTAACTGGGCGACAAGGAGCCACGTGCCGTATCTTTAATAGCATATGATTTTAGTAAATGTAGAGTGAAGATAGCAGCTAAACAAGCCTTGGGGCTATTTTTAATAATTAAACTCACCAGGTATATGGGGAGGAGAGTGGGCCAGAGCCCAAGATGGCAATAATAACATGGTTGGTGGAATAAAGATTGTTTAGCAAACCCCCTACCCCCTCAAAATGCAAGTGTCTTTGTTGAAGAGAGAAAGCAGTGGCCGATATATGTTTTTTTCTGAAAATGTTACATATCATTAGGATCCTAGGGCCGCATTAAAAATGTGTCCTAAACACCCGATCATTAACAGAAAACTGGTCGGGTGATTATATTACATACCCCAATTTCCGATTTGCATTACTTTCTTACTCACGCATTAAATTATAGGATGCAGTTTCCAAGCTCTGCGACGCAATTCACGCAGAAATGATTAAACTAACTTGAATGATTGTTAGGCATGTAATCATGTCTGGAAATTCTCCTACTATGCTTGAAAGTCGATATTACTGTTGTAGGTTGTTCCAATTAGTAGAGGTGAGATGTTGCATGCATCATTAGACAGGTATAACCCCAGTTTGGACAACTTTTCAATGCGGCAGCTACATGTGGTGCCATTGGTTCATAATCAATTTACCTCATAATTAGTTTTGTAACTTGTATTTATAATAGCATGTACAACTTATTTTATAAAAAAACTTTTCTCTTAAACTTGGGATATACATTGAAGCCCTATTTTCCTCAATAACAATTGATATATTACGTTTTGTGACCGCTTTTACATGTACATATATGCATCATACAGTATAAACACTGAAGTCTGAAAAATCATCCAAGTTGACAAAAGACAATTTATCTTAAAGGATTAGATAAAATATTGGAAATGTTTATCTTGTATCATATAATTATACCTATTCTTGATAAGTTATTAGAGAATGATGCTTACATTACAATATACTCCTGGAGTTTATTTATGCAACAGACATTTAGCAACTACTTATCTTACTATTGGTTAGTGCCCTTTATGAACATTTGGAATACAATCTACTAGTCATATCATATATCATCAAAGTCTTATCACTCCAGTTTAAGCAACAGATATTTACACATTTCCATCCCTTCATCACTATTCATAAACTACAAAATATTCAAAGTAAATTAATGATAAAAAGAAATGGAATATACTTATTGGCATCTCACACAACCTCTGTCTGTATCATTGACTACACAAAGCTTCTGTTTAAGTATACAACTAGCACAAACACTACATTGCTATTCAAACTGTCCCTACAGTTTTCAATATGTGGCTATGTACATTAACAAGTTACAATTTTAAACGAAAATAACTGTTGACTTAACAATTAAGGACCCGACCTCAATGTATGGCCTTTAGAACAAGCCTGTACCCCCCCCTGCCCCCTTCTCCCCTCCTCTCCCATTATGATGGATCCCTAGCAAGCATGAAATCAAATGACAAAATAATAATGAGAGAGTATGAATACTCAGCCCAAGTGCCCTCTCATGAAGTGATTGTGAAACATCCTGGCTATGGACCTGCCCTGGAACTAATGTGTCAAACTCTTAACAACGCCTCTCAGACAACATCTAATCCCTTAAGATGTTGTGCTCCAAAACAACATCACCTAATCCAGGAGTCCATATAAAGGCCAATTATTGTGTACGAGAAATTCACAATATAATTTAACATTTTTGATTGGTTGAAATATTTACACAAAGACTGACAAGCCAATCGGTAACCATCACACGAGTGACTTCACTTAATCTGTTAATTGTATATATCAGATTTACTGGTAGTGTGGTAAGCAATTTTGGAGCAGCTTAAACGTTTTTGATATCATAAAGTGTATTACAAATGTATTCCTTCTTCAGGATGTTTGTCAAGTATCTACTGTATTTGATGTAGCATTGTAGTCAACAGAGATGCAAATTTACATGGTAAACTACGAGATATGTGAATTTAGGTGGTTGGTGGGGAGTCTCAGGCAGGGGGAATTCACATCATGAAGTTCCTTTATGGATAACAGTTTTGAAATATTTTTGCATCATTTTGTTCCTTCAATTTTCCTCTTATCTAATATGGGGAACATAATAGATAAGTAAATCTAAATATCCTTTAATATACAGTCATGAGGCTAGCCCGGGAAGCTAGTCGGGAGTTACTGCAGCCGACACCTTTCACTCATAGGCGTAGGAACTGGAGGGCACATGCCCCATGTTGCAGTGATCTACAGGGTTCCCCCAAAGTAAGTCATTTTTTTAACCATTGAACTAGTGTTGTAGCATATGTTTGTGCCCCCCCCCTCCCCCCCCTCCCGCCAATGAAGAACATGTTTCTATGCCTATGCAAGTTCCACTTGATGTATTTTTATCTTTTTCTTCTTAGACAACAAAAATATTTCCCCCTCATTCAAACTTTTGTGCTGTTATTAGGCAAGAGACTAAAACGGAAAGATACCCCCACCCACCCACCTCTATGTTGTGAGTTTCATATCTTATGTAGTGTTCTTTCATGTCTAACATTACTTCCTGGGTTATGCACCCACCGCTATATTGTGAGTTTCAAATCTGATGTTGTGTCCTGTCATGTCATGTGGCTTCAGAATCAGAAGAATGACCGAGCAGGAAATGTTGATTCAATAATAAGTCTAATTCAAAGACCTCCCTGCATGAATAACAGTGCGTGATTCATCTCAAAGAATGGGTGTTTCCTTGAAAATGCAGTGCAGTTTCAGTGTCCAGGGCCAAAATATTTGTGCTTGAAGCAAAATGACAAGTTTCCTTTCTTTAATTTTGCAGCAATCATGATCATGCAGTTTTGTTCTTTTCAAACAAGCGACAACTAGGGTAAACCATCCATCAGTGCAGCCAGCATCCCAAGACGTCCAAAGAACCATGGTAACGTTATTTATGAAAAGTGTGATGGGGGAGCGGCTCCCCAAATTCCCAATCAAATTCTTAACAACGCTTTGCAGACAATATGTTGTTCTCCAAAACAGCATCACTTAGTCCAGGAGTCAATTGAAAAAGCCAATTATTGCATAAGAGAAATATACAATATAATTAACACTTCAGATTAATTGAAATATTTACACAAATACTGACAAGCCAATCAAAAACCATCGCAGGAGTGACATCACTTGTATGTAACCAACTAACTAATGATGTGGTAAGCAATTTTAGGGGGACTGTAGATCCATCTTTAATACTATGAAGTGTATTACAAATGTATTCCCTTTTAGGACGATTGGTCACATATTGTTTGCTGTAGCATTGGCATCACCATGCTGCATTGTTTACAGGGTACAACAAGACTGGCATAACCAGACCTGTGAATGTTATCGGGAGGCGGGGTGGGGGAGGGCCGGGGGGGGCTGCAAGTGTGCACAAATTTTAGTACCACTCTTTCATAAGGGGGGCATGTATGAATTCAATTTGGGAGTCATTGTCTTTAATATCCTTAAATATACAGTCCTAAAGCAAGTTGGGAGCTATAACTAATGATTTGCACCTCAAATATTTTCAACAATTTCTTCTTAGAATTTTTTTATTTCCCCCTCATTCTTAAGTGCAGTTATAATAAGATAACAGGATGAAAAGCCTTTTTATGCAAGGAATTCTCTTTCCCCCATATATTTTGAGTTTCAAATCTAATGCTGTGTCCTTTCATGTCTAACATTACTCCCTGGGTTATGCTCCCACCACTATATTTTGAGTTTCAAATCTAATGCTGTGTCCTTTCATGTCTAACATTACTCCCTGGGTTATGCTCCCACCACTATATTTTGAGTTTCAAATCTAATGCTGTGTCCTTTCATGTCTAACATTACTCCCTGGGTTATGCTCCCACCTCTATATTTTGAGTTTCAAATCTAATGTTGTGTCGTTTCATGTCTAACATTACTCCTGGTTATGCTCCCACCACTATATTTTGAGTTATGCTCCCACCACTATATTTTGAGTTTCAAATCTGATGTGTCGTTTCATGTCTAACATTACTCCCTGGGTTATGCTCCCACCACTATATTTTGAGTTTCAAATCTAATGCTGTGTCCTTTCATGTCTAACATTACTCCCTGGGTTATTTTGTTTCAAATCTCCGTTTTCACCACTATATTTTGAGTTTCAAATCTAATGCTGTGTCCTTTCATGTCTAACATTACTCCCTGGGTTATGCTCCCACCTCTATATTTTGAGTTTCAAATCTAATGTTGTGTCGTTTCATGTCTAACATTACTCCCTGGGTTATGCTCCCACCACAATATTTTGAGTTTCAAATCTGCTGTGTCGTTTCATGTCTAACATTACTCCCTGGGTTATGCTCCCACCACTATATTTTGAGTTTCAAATCTAATGCTGTGTCCTTTCATGTCTAACATTACTCCCTGGGTTATGCTCCCACCTCTATATTTTGAGTTTCAAATCTAATGTTGTGTCGTTTCATGTCTAACATTACTCCCTGGGTTATGCTCCCACCACTATATTTTGAGTTTCAAATCTGATGTGTCGTTTCATGTCTAACATTACTCCCTGGGTTATGCTCCCACCACTATATTTTGAGTTTCAAATCTAATGCTGTGTCCTTTCATGTCTAACATTACTCCCTGGGTTATGCTCCCACCACTATATTTTGAGTTTCAAATCTAATGCTGTGTCCTTTCATGTCTAACATTACTCCCTGGGTTATGCTCCCACCACTATATTTTGAGTTTCAAATCTGATGTTGTGTCCTTTCATGTCTAACATTACTCCCTGGGTTATGCTCCCACCACTATATTTTGAGTTTCAAATCTGATGTGTCGTTTCATGTCTAACATTACTCCCTGGGTAAGGCACCCACCTCTATATTGTGAGTTTCAAATCTTATGCTGTGTCCTTTCATGTCTAACATTACTCCCTGGGTTATGCACCCACCTCTATATTTTGAGTTTCAAATCTTATGCTGTGTCCTTTCATGTCTAACATTACTCCCTGGGTTATGCTCCCATCTCTATATTTTGAGTTTCAAATCTTATGATGTGTCTTTCATGTCTAACATTACTCCTGGGTTATGCTGTGTCCTTTCATGCACCCACCCACTATATTGTGAGTTTCAAATCTTATGCTGTGTCCTTTCATGTCTAACATTACTCCTGGGTTATGCTCTTTCCACCACTATATTTTGTTTCAAAGTTTCAAATCTGATGCTCCCATCTCTATATTTTGAGTTTCAAATCTTATGCTGTGTCCTTTCATGTCTAACATTACTCCCTGGGTAAGGCACCCACCTCAATATTGTGAGTTTCAAATCTTATGCTGTGTCCTTTCATGTCTAACATTACTCCCTGGGTTATGCACCCACCTCTATATTGTGAGTTTCAAATCTTATGCTGTGTCCTTTCATGTCTAACATTACTCCCTGGGTAAGGCACCCACCTCAATATTGTGAGTTTCAAATCTTATGCTGTGTCCTTTCATGTCTAACATTACTTCCTGGGTTATTAAATGCTTTATTGCAAAAACGACATTTATAAGGTTTTTCTCCTGTATGTATGTTCTCATGAATTCGCCTTTGATACGTAAGCCTAAATGTTTTGGAGCAATAGCTGCACTTATGTGGTTTCCTGTTGGCTTCACAGTCAGTAGAATGCGCGAGTTGGAAATGTTGATTCAATAATAAGTCTGATCCAAAGACCTCCTTGCATATATAACACTGCACTACTCCTCTCACAACATGGGCGTTTCCTTGAAAATGTGAAGTTTCTGTTAAATCAAAGCCCTCAGCATCCAGGATCAACATATCTGTGCCTAAAAGACAAGAAAGACAGAATTGAAGCAACGTGACAACTTTTCTTTCTTTACTCATTATTCAGCGATCAGAATTATGCAGATTTTCTCTTTTCAAACAAGCAACAACCAACGCAAACCATCCATTGGTCCAGCCATTTCAAGAGTCTGGACCTAAAGGATCTTGATTACGTTATTTATGAAAAATGTGATAGGGGAGCAGCTCCCAAAATTCCCAATCAAATTCTTTTTTACTCGAGATGAAAACATCTTTCCATGTCGAAAGAAGGGAAAAATACTATGATACCTGTAACACAAAAAGACAGGGCCATCATAAATATGATTTACACAGGTGGCAGGGGGAATTTTTCCCACTTGTTTAATTTGTGACTTTTCCCTCCCACTTTCAGTAAGCAAATCCTGCCAATAATTACTTGCAGCAAACAAGTAGAAAGACTAAAAAATTCTCAAAAAAGAAATAGGTCGCCAAGGTCAACAATCCCTTGAAACAATGAGGGGTGATCAAAAAATGTAAATGTATTCAAACTAATTGGCCATCAAAACTTTTGGTGTTGATTCAAACTTCATGTTATTGTTCAGAGATATAGAAATTATTTTCATAGAATAATTTTATGTTTAACAATAATGTTATATTTATTTTTTATTAGGGTCTGCAAATATGACATATGGGGAGCATATTGAGCACTGAAAACACAGAATAACTTAAAAGTATGTCTGAACTATAATTAGGTACTAATGTACTCTAGTCTGAAGATGGCATCTTTTTTCTTTTTGGGGGTGGGGGTGGGAAGGGGAGTGTCACTGATTCTTAGCAAAACTAAAGATCCATATTTTCCAAAAGTGAGGGTGAAACTCAAAAGTTTCTCTACAAATCAGCTCAAAGAAAATCAGAACCAAAAGGTTTTGTGATTCCGATGCTTTTTTTCATGCTGATTGATTTTGCATTAACTTTTTATGTCATTGCATATTATAAAATATTTCACATGACATAAAATGTTTTTGAGATATCATGTTTACAAGCTTTTTTCAGCAGAATTACATTAAGACACACCCATTATGTACAGTATATGGCAATAAAATTCAATGTTTAAAAAAAAAAATGAACACATACAAACTAGCTAACATCATAATTCTGCAAATGTGAAACAAAACGGACATGTGATTGTTTGAATATGAGCATTTCAAGATTTTTACATTAAGCCCCGCCTACTAATTAATATGCATGAAAAATAATAGGGCACATCTACAAATCATGGGTTATTGTGTACAGCACATGACGTGAATACAGTTTGTCCTTTTTGAGATATACTGTCTACAAGCTATTTCAACCAAACGTGTTAAGCCCTGCCCACTATGCACATTAATGAAATTCATCATTTTTGAACCAAGAACATGTACACACTAGCTAATAACAAAACTACACCAAATATGATACAAACCAGTGGCTGTAAAAATATGGCATTTCAAGATATCTACATTAAACCCTGCCCATTTATCAATATCCAAGACATCACCACCAAAAACAATAGGGCACATCTTCTGACCATGGGCTATCTGTATACCACATATGACATGAGTCCAGTGTATGGTTCTAAAGATATCATGCTTACGGTCTTGCCGTCACACACATACATACATACATACATACACCACACACACACACCTCAGCATGGCTGCATAAGTTCCTTATGCTATTAGCATCGGAACCAAAAACAGAATACAAATTATATTCCAGTCATGAAAAGACAGTAGAATAGGCAACCAGGGCCTGGGCGTTGCTAGAAAATCTTTAATGGAATGGTGTGGCAATTAGTTTTCTGATAAACCTGCCAAAATGACAACATTATATGACGTCACTACATGAACATTACATTACACAGCATAACCCCAAGTAAACATGTTTTGGGTGAATATATGTTATTAATTTTGGGGCATTTTTTACAAAGCAATGATGATGATTTTCTCATAGGCCCAAGTCATTTGGATATTGTTTTATTTGAACAAAGTAATAAGTTTTTGTTTCTAAACAATGAGTTTTTATTCTAAAATGACAGTTTAATTGTTGTTTGCCGATAATTGTCCCTTTGCTCTTACCAGACATTAAGCAAGTCATCATAAATTAGCATAAGTACTTTTAAACCTATCTTTGTGTACAAAATGTTTTGAACTTTGAAGATATGATTTCTCCTATTACCTAGGTTTCTGGGCCCACTTTGACAATAATTTTGAAGGCTCATTCCCTCAGTTTTGTCCTTTTCACAGCAGGGGCAGAACCAGAGAAGGGGTCCACCTGAGATTTTTCTGCTGATTTTTTTTTACCATTAGATAATTTTTAGTCACGGTTTTATGTAAATTTTCATCAATTTGGGGACATTCAGAAATTTCCTTCATTGTGGGTCGATTTTGCTTTGATTTTGGGCAAGTTTCCTGCAATTTGGGGAAATTTTCTTTAATTTTGTGATAGATGTCTTTCAATTTTTGGGAATTTTTTTCAATTAGGTGGCAATTTTCCTTCGATTTTCAATGATTTTACAAAAATATTCTTCAATTTTTTGTTGATAATTTTGGGGCACTTTAAAGCCCATAAAGGTGAGGGCCTTTAGTTTTTTGTGCCATTGCTGAAGGTCTATTAATATAACAATTTAATTTTGCCATCTTTTAAGGTTCTTTATTATGGACATGTAGCTTCTTTTTAGTTATCAAGTAATACAAATTTTTACAGATCAGTTTTAGAATCTTAAAAAGAGCACTTTTATTTTATATTTTTATTTCTATCATGGCTTATCAAAGTTTGATCACTTTTTTATTCATGTAAAATTTGTAATGTATGACTGAGCGAACAATCAAAACATTTATGTTATTCACCAAAGTTTTTTTCCGAATCTTAGTTACTGAAAATGATTGGAAAGTCTTTTCCTTTTTATTAGGGGCATGGCAGTGTGCAAAAACAGTCAGAATTTGCTAAATCACTTTAACATTAAAAACACAAAGGATTTGCAACAGAAAACACAAGGTCGCTCACAAAATTTGCATAAAATATGCAAATTGTTGTCTGAGATTTCAAAATGCTTTAAAATGGTCAAAATCAATGCCTAATCATGGTATTTTCATTGGTATTTTAATACTTTCTGTACCAAGTTCCTGTTATAGTCCTCTTATATAAAATGGACAAGGCTTACCACTAAAGTAATCTTTCAAGAATTTGTATACCTAGCTGTTAAGGTATTAAATCACAATTTTATTTTTTATTTTTTTTTTGGGGGGGGGGAGGGGAAGTGGAATCTCAAATGTGGATTCAAAGATCTGTGGAAATATTGTTCTAGTTCACAAAATCATAAATCATACAAAAACATAATAAAACCAAATATTCACATCAAATCAAGCCAAAATTTCATCCAAAATTTCAAGAAAATATACAAATTATATGATATGTCATAGAGGGATTCCTTTCCTTTTTCTAAAGCCAAAATGGTTTCATTTTTGACATGTGGGAAGGTGGAAAATATATCCTGATTCAGGGGTGTAAGAAGGGTCTCAGCTTATGGGGGTGGGGGAAGGGGGGGAAAGATCAAAAATTCCCTGTTCAAGTTGCTCCTAATCAGGAAAGCTCCAATTTTCAGTCGGGAAATATTCCTCAATTTTTTTTTTCCTTTTCAGGAAATTTCTTTCATTTCTGGACAATTTTCTTCGATTTTTGGAACATTTGGGGAAATTTTCTTTAAATATCGGAAAATGTGGCCAATTTTCTGAAAGTTTTCTTAAACTTTTAGGAAATGTTGACAAATTTTACCAAAATTACTCAACAATTTTTCCAAATTCTTTTTTTTTAGTAATTTTATTTGAATAAATTCCCAAATTACCTCCCAACCTGGCAGGAAGCATACAACCAGAAAGATGAAGTCCACTCAGGGGGAAAGTTTTCCCCTGCCCCTGCCTCTTGTGCCCCCACCAAAGGGGATGGTGCAACAAAATGTGTAATGTACTCAAACTAACTGGACATCAAAACATTTTCGAGGTTGATGTTAAACTTCATGCTACTGTATACCTAGCTGTTATGGAATTAAATCACAACTTTATTTTGTATTTTATTATTTTATTAAATTTTGCCAATGATTCTTTTTTAACCATGAGATAATTCTTAGTCACGATTTTATGTAAATTTTATCAATTTTCAAGGCATTTCAAATCAATTTTGGAAAATCCTGCCACTGTCTGTATTTGAAAATTCCCATTAAGCCCAGATCTGAGGAACGTGCATTTCAACCGAGTTAATGCTCCTTTAATTTGTATATGCTTTACTTCCTCCATGATCATACCTTTTTTTACAACTGAATATCATTCCTGTGTACATTGCCAGGATTTAAGGAGGAAAAGGGGCACTTCCCCAACTTTTTTCCAAATTTGTATCTTTTGTATGGTGCTTTTTGCATCTTAGTATGATTTTCTCCCCACCCACCACTTTTTTTGACTCCCCCCCTCCCCCCACACACACACACACATTTTCATTTGGCAAATCCCACCCATGCCTGTGTATTACAGTAAAGTGTGAAAAAACTCAAATTATGAACAATTCCCTCATGGAATAAGATTTCAAAATATTTTCCTTTACTTGAAATCTTCTGGAAAATGGAGGACAAGCAAGACAATAACTTTTGTTTATAGTAAATATCCATAAATATACAGTCATAAAGCAAGATGCCATGCTCTATGTGGGCCACATGATCTAAGTTGATAAAGTACAGTGGTTTACATGTAATTACAAGATCTTCAACTTTGTCTTCTCTTATGTCAGAAGGTCTGTGCCCCCTAATATAACAACGGTATATAGAGATTCAGCTCCCTCTTGGTGTATCTGTACGTGGCCCCTTTTGACATTGAGAAAGTCCTGGCCTACAAATGATTATGACTGACTTTGCACATTCATATCAAAGCTGGTTACCATCACCAGCAACCACAGTGCATTCAAATATCTTTGAGACTCCAGAAAAATACGTCTTCACATTTTGGCCAAAAGACTAGCAGCATAATAAACAGAAAATTCTTAGTTTTTGTACAGCTTATGTTGTGTTTTTTCATGTTTAACATTACTCCCTGGGTTGTTAAATGCTTTTTTACAATAACGACACTTGTAGGGTTTTTCTCCTGTGTGTATGTTCTCATGAATTCGCCTTTGATACGTAAGCCTAAATGTTTTGGAGCAATAGCTGCACTTATGTGGTTTCCTGTTGGCTTCACAGTCAGCAGAATGCCTGAGTTGGAAATGTTGATTCAATAATAAGTCTGATCCAAAGACCTCCTTGCATATATAACACTGCACTACTCCTCTCACAACATGGGCGTTTCCTTGAAAATGTGGTGAAGTTTCTGTTAAATCAAAGCCCTCAGCATCCAGGATCAACATATCTGTGCCTAGAAGACAAGAAAGACAGAATTGAAGCAAAGTCACAACTTTCCCTTTTTATTTTTGTACCAATGATAGTCATGCAGTTTTTCTCATTTCAGACTGCACTATAGCCATTCCCTCCCATTCCTTTACTTTTTAAAAAGAGCTGGCTGCTGAAAAGTGGGGCTTATTTTCTTGAGTCTCAAGAATATTCAAACACACTTTTCGTGCACGTGATGGTACTTAAAACTTTTAACACAAATGTACAAATTAATTATAATTATTTCTTATGAATATTCTTCAATGACAAAAGCATCAAAATTTACACCCGTTTTTTTTTTCTTTCCAACATTCCCTTGACTTGGCAAAAAAGACACCCTTATGTTTCTACCGATAGTTTCTGTAATAAAGGTTTGGTCCCAATCACTCTGCTAACTCAAGACAGACAAACCTTTCTACAACACATGGTTTACAGCAAAGAACTTATTTGGAGCAGAGACAGTGAAGTTTTAAACATATTAACTGGGCAACCATTTGGTCGACCAGTGAGAAATTTTGGTCACCCAGTGAACAAAATTCTGATGCACTAAGCAACCAGAATTTTTTGCCTTGGTTTAACAAACTGGCTGCACCCTTACAATCAAAGAATACAAGTTTTTTAAAACATACAACTTCAATTTTTAAGGGGCTCAAATTTACATCTTCCTTCGCGCCTCGCATTAGTTGCCCCCGGGGTAATTGTGGTCGCCCCTATTTCCTTAAAAAAATAAATGAGCTGGTTTGTAATTCTCCTTTACAAAGTGGAGGATGGGATAACAAGGCTGTACTATTCCTCCAAAAAGTGGGGCAGGAAAACAGAGCTGCAATTCTCCCTTAAACAGAACTGTAATTTTCTTCCACAAAGATTCTCCTTCTCAAAGTGGGGCCCGGGGCAGAGACAACAAGGCTGTAATTCTCCTCCACAAAGTGGGGGTGGGGACAACAGGCATATAATGGAGAATGAGGAGTAAGATGGTTTGTGTGTATGGAAGTTACCATATTCGATGTGATAAGCGCCCAGGGCGCTTACAAAAAAAAAAAAAGGGTACAACTTTAAGCCCAAAGTTTCTTCCTAATACGCGCCCATGTTCGGGGTCATGTACAGTGTGCTATTCAAACTGCAATGTGTGAACTGTTTATATACTAGCCCCACAAAAAACATTGTGAGCGTCAGACGAAACTAAGCAACTAATGTTTGGTTTGGTTTGTTGATGTTTAACAGCACTGCAACAGTCAGTCAAATGTGCCAAAAGGGTGTTAAATTAGAACATCAATGATGTAGTAGCTCAACATATTTTGGGGTGGTTACAAGCCTGTTTTTCATGGTGGGTAGTTAATTAGAGTAGGAAAGTAACACATGTTTAATGTTTATTTTATGTTAAGGGAAATACAAGCAGGAGCGTTAATATCCATGATCAGTGGCGTCGCCATCGGGCACGCTTCCCCCTCCATGTCCGAAATGTCAAAATATCTCAAACTTGGAAAATGAGGACCCCCCCACCGTTATGTTATATGTACAGAGGAATGTGGATATTTCGAGATGGCATAGAGAACATGCATGCATTGAAAACCTGGCTCTATAGGGCATTTATTCATGGATGATATTGTGACTCGAGTATTGCCCCTGAACCCCACAAGGGGCCCTAAGGCAGGCCTCTTGACCCCATGCCGAAAAGGTTTGTGCCCCAATATCGAACCCCATTTTGACCTTTTTTAATCGGGGAAGGGGGTAGTCTGTATCATTGTAAAATTATAAGCTGGTATATTAGATCGTTTGTAATCATCCCAATTTAGTTAAAAGAGCTGTGTACTGCAAACATTTTTGGGGCATCTAAACTTGGAAAATGTGGGGTTTCTCAGGGCAAGGACCCCCACCAGGGCTTTTCCCTTGACCCCACAAGGGGCCCTAAGGTGGGCCTGTTGACCGTATGTCGAAAAGGCCTATGTAGTAGCTTAGTATATATTTAAAGTGGGTGTAAGACTGGTTCTGACATCGCTACAGAAGCCAAAATCCCCACAGGCCCCAGGCATACCAGGACTCAGGTTGCCCACTGCGTATTGAGGGTTAAACATCATTTGAAAATGTGAAAACTGTTTTTCAAGTAAGCCTAAAAAACTCAAGCCTCAACTGCAATATCAAGGAAATTCTATTAGTAATGTTTTCTTTTGAGATAAATTGAAATCCTTAACAAACTAACAGCAAAATACTGCTCTATAAAATTAAGATGGATTTTGCATCCTTACAACAAGATAGATTTCAACTATGATATATTTTACTCATATTGCTAACTGGCTAATAGCCATTCTGAGCAAATAATTAATTATCGCAATTAATGAAGCACAATTAATCAATAATAGCATCCCACAAATACACTTCCAGTGGCAATCATTATAACAAAATATAACTAAAAATATTTCAAAAGATAATTTCAGGGTCAAGCAAGTATATCTTATATGAAAGAGGACTTCAGAAGAAACAAAATGGTGAAGAAAGCATTGCAAAATCTTATTCCGTTATGGAGATAAAACAACTAAAATCAGACTAGCTGTGATGTCATAGCCTCAGATTTTTCAAATTCTTTGTATATTCTATCATATTTTGGTCTGCCATTTTGTAGCTTAAAAACCATGGGATATGTCAAAAAGTAGTAAAACTGAATCTATAGGAAGGGTATTAATAATATACCGCCTGAAGAAAGTTTGAGGAAAGATAATTTAAATAGTGCAAAAAATTAATAGAAATACATTAACAATTGTTAAGAATGTGAGGATGCATACGCCAACTGAGACTTACTACTCTAGTCATTTCTACACAGATAAGACGGAACTTTAAACTTGAATATCTATCTCCTTAGCGGAATAAGATCTTTGAATGCTTTCTTCACCATTTTGTTTCTTTCAAAGTCCTCTTTCATTAAGATGGACATGTTTGAACCACTGAACTAATCCTCTAAAACATTTTTCATAGTCCTCTGTAAAAGATGGACCACTTACTTGACCCCTGAACAAATACACATCAAGAATAAACTCCCGATTCTATGCATCTACTATATGCAAACAAATAAGTTATCGATCGTGAATAGGCCAAGTTATTGTAGAAAATATTATTGCAGGCCAGTTCATGAGTGTAATGTGTCAGTAAACTCAATGTGGATTTTGGTTGTTTACACTTTGGTGATTTTATAGCCTCACTTGCGGTATATGCATGATAGAATAGCCTATTCAGGGTAGGCCCTATTTAATAGTTTTTAACCCCAAGTTTATAGCCCAAACGAGCTATCAACTACAAGTGTTATACTCCAATTCGGTTATACTGTGGGACAGATCCCAAACTGGATATCAAGCCCAATTAGCGCATGTGTCAAACTATAATTTTAAGGCTCGAACCATTGAAAGCAGAGTTTTCTTTCCATCGGAAGTATTTAGTGGTACTTCCCGAGCCAATATTATTATGTATGCTAAATTCTTCCAGACTGTGCTGAGTGAATTCTTGAGTATTTGAAACATTTTTAGCAAATTTTGGAATGCAAAATTCGTTAAAACTACGCATTTATATGCACTATTATTGCATCAACATATCGATCTATTTAAGGCAAACATAGCAACACAGCAAAATATCCAAAAGACACGTAGGATATGATAAACGCTGCAAAACTCTGAACGTATCTGGGCAAGAACCTGGCTCTTTAAGTTAGACATCGTATCAGCTCGAATCCCTTAAAAGGAAGTTGAGCTGAAAATTTAGGTGTAAGCAACTATCGTAATGAAATGTAATTAAGCAACTAAGGTATTGAAACTTTATCTTAAGTCTTCAAATTAAACAAATAAAATATGTTATCAGTCAAAAAATGTTGGGTGGACACTTATTAGAGAAGAGGCATAAAAAAGATAAAAAAATACCGTACAAAAATACAGTTCGGTGTCGAATACGGTACTTATTTATAAATACCGTAAGAATGGGTGTAATTAACATGGTTTGAGGAATACGAGTTGTCAGCTATATATCATATTTTGCCAACATATTGCCAAGCCCACACAGGGAAAATTAAAAAAAAATCTGATTGGAATAATATTTAAAACTTAGACAATTATGAAAGAAACAATTTGGCATAAAAATCATGTTGATATCGTTTTCCATGTAGGAGTTACTGAAAAGTGATTTCACAGTGTAAAATGTGATGTCATGAGAGCAGATCATCTTTGAAAAGCAATAAGTCCCAAACAGAAAAAGATATCAACATGATTTTTACACCAAATTATTTCTCTAATCATATATGAAAATGAAAATACACAGGAATATTCCTTTAAGAATCATTATAATCACCCCAGTACATTACTCAGAAAGGTAGAACCATTCATGATCTATTACAAAAAAAAACTGAGGCTGTCACCACTTGTTTTAGGTGAATGAAACAAAAACAATTGATATATATTTTATCATTTCTTTGAGATGCATGTAGTACCAGTAAATATGATAAACATGAAATTTAGCTACAAAACTAAAAAAAATATATATACATATAGATATATATATATATATTGGAACAGACCTCCATGGTGTAGTGGTTTGTCCTCCCACCAACACGTCCCGGGTTTGAATCCCGGTGGGTCTGCAACCAGTGAGTTCACAACTGGTTATCAACAGCAGTGGCCATCTTGATATAATGTCCAGCACTAGATGCTTTTGGCAAGTTAAACCTTGCTATGCTATGTTATGCTATGTTGAGTATCATAAATTATCTTCACATAGTCCAATTTAAACAATATTCTTTACAGGGAAAAATCAAACTAGCTATTAATGCTGTAAATGTAACATGCAACACAACACAATGATAAAGAGACACTGTATGCTTTAATTCTATGGACAGGCATACAGTAGCAAGAAGTTGAACTTAATTAGAAGAAATTAGATTTAAAACACCGATGAAATAATTGGTTTTATGATCAAAATTGACCACTTTACAGCATTTTGAATTTGAAGGTCTAAATTATGCAGTTTCACAAAGAGAAAATATTGCGTTCCCAAATGTAAACTTGTATTATTTTTGCATCTTTCACCAACGTTATTTGAATGGAAGTAGTTAAATGTGTCCAAGAGGTGTTGAGTTGTCTTCTTTGTCATAAAAATTCTGATTTATTCCTCAGCCCTACTGTAATTCATATTTGCATGTACATCTTGATGCATAAATAACAAATTATTGAAGTCTGTACCAGTTCTGAAAAGAAGAAAAAGTAAGAAGCAACTTTTGTGATGGGGAAGAGATCTGGTGGGAAGAACTGTCTCAAAGGATGAGAATAAAGTTCCAGAATAGCAAACAAAATATTTGTTAGCTCTTCTGGTACAGAGTTTATTGAGTAACAAAAAAGAGTATAATAGTAACTGTAAAGGCTTTATTCCAGTCCATTTTGAAAATAGAAATCCATTTTGAAAATAGAAGCTGTTTGAAATGACAAATACTGAAAAACTTTTGTTTCCTTTTAATTTAGTCAATTGGGCAATACTTAAAATAAAAAATGAGCATAGGTTATCAGAAAACTTAAATATCGCTAATAACATATTTTGTAATAGTATCTTTACTACCATTAATTTTGTACGCGTACAATTCGTAAAATAAATAGAATGAAAATTCAGGGATGTGACACCAAGGCTACGTTGCCGGTATGCGCTACCTAGCATTTTTCCTATGGGAATAAAGGCAAGGGTGCTTTTTTCGTTCATGATATACACACGTATCACTACGCTTAAACGTCTGCTCACAGTAGTGGCACTTAAAAGGTCTCACTCCCGTGTGGATTCGCTCATGGCGCTTGAGATCGTTCACAAGCTTGAACGCTTTAGGGCAATAACCGCACCGGTGAGACCGCACCCCGGTATGAACCAGGTAATGTTCTTTTAAAGTTCGAGGACAGCTCAAAACTTTCAAACAAATAGAGCACTGCAGCATCCTGAAGTTGTCACTGTGTGCCTGATCCTGGTGTAATTGCAAGGCAGAATCATCTGAGAAGGTTAATGGACAAAATGGACAATCATTCCTCCACCCAACTATGCCACATTCTTCCTCTTCCAGTGCTGCACCATCTGCACAAAGAAAGAGAGAATGGATACATCAAGAGGCACAAGACTCTTTAAGCAACATTGCAGTGGCCAGGCATGCATTGGCGGCAGGGCCGAAATTCTCCTTTACAAAAGGGGGAGGGGGAAGGGGACATACTTTTCTTCCACAAAGTAGGGGGACAGCGTTTTTCACAATCTTAAATGTATCATCTGAAAATTATGCCAGAGTGGGGGGTACAAGTTTGTTTCTGATTGAGGAAAAGGCAGCATTCATACTTCATCATTTTAACAGTCTCCTCTCTTCCCTGCCCCTACAAATCTTGTCAATGACAGTGAGAATTTATGTATGGCATAGGTATAGTAGCCAGGGAGAATTCACTGGGTCATTTGACCCCCAAAAATATATAAATGTAAAAAGGTCCAGAAATTTGCCAAATGGTCTGGAAATTCTTGCTAACTGGTCCAGAGTTTGAGGCAATGACCTTAAAATTTAGTTGCTGAATACATGAAAGACCACTATTTTGACACAATTTAAACATTGTTTTACACCATCAGCAAAATCCCCCATTTTAAACATTATTTTACCTCATCAGCAAAATCCCTCAATCCTAAAGACTGACTAGTGGCTACAACCATGTATGGGTGTGTTTGTCATAAAATAATGGAGAAAGATGGTTGAATAACATTTCGTTAGACTAAATTACAGACTGTTAGCTTGATATAAAGGTATCAATTATATCATATCAATGGCATTCTAGTGACAGTACACGTTCCATATAAAATTTCAAGAAAGACCTTTGCTCTTCAAGACGAATGTTGCAACCATTTCATATCCAACAAATGTATACATAGGTTGTGAAGATTCCAGGGTGCAGGGAGGAAATTGACCACAAATTGGAATTGTTTTAGGCAAATGATTACTTCTGGGCTCTACTACTAAGTGGCATAATTGTCCAATTTTATGGCAATATACCATTTGCACCTCAAATAAAAACCAGCTGCTACAATTAAATATGTCTACTTTCATTTTTTGTATTAGATTTTCCAAACTAAGTGTCCCTTCAATGTTCATTCAGTTGTGATTTCGAGTCAGGATGGTTGAATAACATTTCTTTAGACTAAATTGCAGAATGTTAACCTTGATATAAATGTATAAAGTTATTTTGTTTTTTAAATGCCTAATTATTTTATAGCATCAATTTGTTGCCATATAGGCCAACCCCAACAAATGTGATTGAATTCTTGAATTATGAGGAACAAACTTGTGTTCAATTCTTAAGCAGATCTTGGCTAGAAGAGCTGATTCCATTAAGCCTAACCATTTATGAATTATCATCCAAAGTGTTTTCTTCTTAATGTGTTCAAATTTGTAAAATAAAATGGAAGGAAGCCACAATGGAAGCCACAATGGAAGGCCCATATCAAGCATGAGATATACAAAAATATATAACAAGGATACATTGATAATCTGCCAAATACCCCCCACCCCCCTCCCTTCCTCCTTGAAGCATTGTGCACCCTGAGAAAAGTCATAGCAACGGGCCTGCTGGGGGTATATACAAGAGATAATGCTATCCTTGTACCATAAACTGCAACCCAAATACAGTCCCAAGTTTTCGAATACAGGCATTAATTTTCTTTTTACAAAATGGTGAGTTTATTTGTTTTTAATTCACTTTTGGCCCTTCAGCAGAAAGATTGGTACATCAGTGATTAGTCAAATGCATTTGAGTTATTAGTGATCAGACTTCAATGATATACACATTTGTAACTTGTAATTAAGACAGTCCCTACTACATGTGCATCTTTATATATTTATATATATATATATATATATATGTACTTACGTAGGTTTAATGGATAAATATGCCCAAAACTAAAACAGGCAGTATTAAAATGGTGAATTTCAGATGAGATTTATTCTTATTTTTGATAGAGAAAACAGAACGCTTCACGACCAAAGTATGTATCATATGATATATCTCTGTTTATTCATCATACATCATTATACATAAAAAACTATGTGGAATAAATCAATATCTAACATGCACAAATGACAGACTTTTGCTTATCAATTCTACACTCATACACAAGAATTTGCAATAATTCTAGGGCAGCTGAAACAAGACCACATTGAGGGGTGTACAGTAGAAAGATTAAGAAAACTTGGGCACTGTATGCATATGCCCCTATCTGTAGATGGAATCAGTGAGCCTAAAACAACAAAGTAAAGAAATGAGGGGGGGGCACTTCATTTTTAGGAAGGGGCACTTTTCCAATAGGGACACATTCCCCCATACATGGCACTGACAAAAGTCACCAGTTTCATACTATTTGGTCAATAATTAAGGGGGATTTTGCATTTTCAAAAGAGGTACTTTTGTAATTTTGTCAGAAAAGTGGGGGCATGTTTACCCCTCCCCTCCCTCCCCTACCCCTCCCCCGGACTCCTACACCCATACTGCCTACATATATGGCCACATATGTGTTTATTACAAAAACATCTTTATCGGTGCCCTTTGATGCATTGCAAAAGAGTTCCCTTTCAACAAATGCACGTTTTCAAATCGAGTTAATTAGTGGGAGTCTCTAGATATTGCTGTCCCTCAAATTAAAATTTCTTTTGCCTCCCCTGAACTGATTCCACAACAAAATAAATCAGGCAGAAAGAAAGGTGAAACAATGTAGTTTTACACCAGGTATGTCTAACTAATATCATTTAGATATTAGTATCAAATAAATAATTTCAACATGATAGCATGTAGATGTAATTAATATTTGATGTCTTTCTTTGGTATGCACTTTGTAACTTTCATCATGGAAAACATTATAAGCACCACAGGAAATCTGCTTTGAAGGTCCAAACGTTTTGATAAGTGGAGGACAAGATGAAGAAAGAAACTCCAGAATTTTATCTAAACATATGCATGAGTAGTAAACAAAAAAAAGACAAATGCAAAGTTTTAATTGGTCAATAAGAACTCTACATCCAAATTGCACAATGTCTTCTAGCGACAAACAGAAAGACAAACTAGGTATAATATTCGTGAAATTTGAAGAGTAAACAAACGAAACACAGCAGTTGTGGGATGTAAATTTAATTCTCGCATTCAGAGCAAGACTGAGCCAACTGATCAATATGTCACAGACGACAGTTCATAACAAAAAAACTGCAAATGTGGTACACAAGAGGATAAGCTGGTATGGGATCACACTGTTTGTGGATGCAATTCTGAGCATGTAAAAGAACGACTGAAGCGCAGTGCATGGCTTTGTGGTAGAGCGTCAAACTCATATTCTAAAGGTACCAGCACACAAGTCCTGTGTTGTATCCTTGAGCTAGACACTTTATTCCACTCTCTTCGGTCTACTCAGCTGTAAAATGGGTACCAGTACCAGCATTGCTGGGGAGTTATAAACCTGCAATGGACTAATGTCCTGTCCAGAAGGAAGTGATTGACACTCATCCATTTGCACCACAGCAACTGGGGATAAGCACTAGTCTTCATGGCTCAAGAAAGGAGTTAGCTTACTAATGAAAAGAATGATGAAATAAAAGATTTAGAAAGGACAAATGAACAAAGCAAAACAAATGCAATGCATTAGCCATGAAGCAGGCGTACACTCAGTAAAATTAAAATGTAAGATTATGGACAACAACAACAGTGCCAACACAACAGTCACATCACTTTCATAGTGGAACAACACCAGTAGGAGTGGTACTAGTAGTAACTTCATCAGGAACTTGTGGTAATTGCGAAGAAAATCATGTAAACAGCAATTGCCTGGCATATGGCAAAGAACCTCATAACTGAGTCGCCTTCACCTCAGAAAGTACTGTCGCTCAACACCCATGCAGCACATTCATTCAATGAATCAGTGTCAAAGAACAAGCAAATTCAGATTCAGAATCACTATTTGTAGGAGCAGTAAACAAGGAACATAAAAAGCAAAATTAAGTTCCAAAAGTATTTTGTGACCGTGTCCATATCAGGAATAGACTTGCATGTTAAATTCATAGGAAACATAGGCATTCAATTTAACACAGTACCAGAATTAACATTGATAAACAGAAAACATGTACAGCTTGACACCACAATACCAATGGTTAAGCTTATAAGAAACTAGGGTAACACCTTGCCAGTAACAGGTAGATGCATTATGATTTGTAAAAATCAGCTACTTGAGGTTTTCACAGGGGATACGGATCAGTCACACGTGCTCACAAGATTGCAAAAAGTAGGTCTAAACAATATTGTCATGAATACCATTTCCACTGGAATCCAATTCCCCAAAGTGTTTAAAAAACTCGCAGATTATCCAGAAGGTAAAGTCTCAATGGGTCCCTTGGTAACACCTTTCGCAAGTCCTCCGTGCAAGCAACCAGTTTCACTTTGTACTCATTTAAAGCAGAGCCTTGATGACATGGAAAATATACATGTGATACAGAAAGCCCACAGACTTGAGAAAATCAAATGGTGTTAGTGGAAAAACCTCAATCGAACATATTGTTGAACCCCCCTTCCCCCCAAAAAAAAGACCATCAGCAGAAGTCCAAGAATACTGAAACTTATACAATGATATTTCAGTACCTCAGAATGATCTGCTGAAAGGCCAAAGACTCCTCAGAATGTTCTGCTGAAAGGCCAAAGACTCAAGATTCCACAAAGACGTAACAAAAGAAGTAAGATTAACATAGGAATGATAAATAGCATATGGGAAATGAAAGAAAGGGCACTAGATGCAATTCTTTGGCCAGGGTTGGGACCCGACATTGAGGAGTTGATTAATACCTATCCAGAATAACAGGCATTAAGCTTCTGAACCCCCTCACACCCCCCAACCCCAACCCCTGATAATAAAATTATCACATCCCCTATTCCCAATGGACCAGGGCAATTTATTGCAATGAATTCATTTCACTTTAAGGTAAAATTACTATATATATATATATCTTGATAAGCAAAACTAAAAAAAACACTTCGCAATCTATCACCACACCCATTAAGTCAATAGTTGCCAGAGAAGGGTAGTGGTTAGAAAGTCTCCTTCCAACGCCACGCGTTCTTCATAAACTGAAGAAAACCTGACATGAAGGTATATTAGGAGCAAAAGCATGACTTCATTCTTCATTCCATCACATCTGAAAATTTGGTTTAATTAATGTAGTCTGAGTGAGGTGATAGAAATGTAATGTCGGTTTATTGCTGTACGAGTTGTACACTGTCCCTAAAGATCTCCAGAGAACTCAATAATATGTTGGGAACGTTCGTGGCCAATCTTTGTGCTAGACTGGCTGAAACTTTTTGCACAAAAGCGGCATTTATATGGTTTTTCTCCTGAGTGAATACGTTCGTGTGTCTTCAGGACATCCTTTCTTTTAAATGCCTTTGGACAGTGAGGGCACTGATATGGCTTCCCTTCCTTGTGCGTCACCATGTGCAGCTTAAGGTTGCCAGATGAACTAAAAACCTTCCCGCATTCAGTGCATTGTCGACTTTGTAAATGGTCATCTTTCGAGAAACCCGGTACCCTTTGCACTGGTAAGGGGGATGCTTGACGCACACTGTGTCTAACTAATCCTTGAAATCCAGATGAACTAGGACTTCCATATTCTGTCAGGAATTTGCGGTGTGTCAGCATCCCTGAGAGAAGGAAACAGAATGGAACACGCAATGAATAATCTGTGCATCCTCTATCCAATCACAACCGATGAAGGGGTTTAATTTACAGAGACATTGTGCAAAAAGCTGTCATGATGAAAGTTCAATATCATCCACACAATGTGTTCATTTGATAATCTGCCCTTAAAGGACGAATATCATTTTAATGTTGAGATAAAAATACACTACGATTGAACGTTTCTGATTGGTCAAAATATTTACACAATCACCAACAAGCCAATAAATTACTGCCGTGGAAGTATTGTTACTAGTATCTGTCGGAATTTATTGGAGACAGGTCAAGCAATTATCTTGACATGATACTCTCTCTTTAATATACAACTATAGAAAAACATGAAGGCAAACTACAGAAAAGAAACTTGCAGGAAAATGAATCATGCCCAGATATTTCTAACTGGGAGGAAAGACTGGAAGATTTTAATGATCCCAAATTCTTTGGGGCATATGAAATTGACTCTAGACATCTGGCAACAAGATGTTAATGTGAAGATAAATAAAACAATATAATTCAATGTTTCTGATTGGTCGAGATATCAACACAAATACTGGCAAGCCAATTACTAATTGCCACGATATTGACATCACTAGAATGAACCAGTATAACTTGAGTTGTCAGGGGCAGTAGAGCGTTCAAACTGTTGGGGCTAATGAGGTCAGGTGACATGTGGTAAGAATGTTGGGGCTAATGAGGTCAGGTGACATGTGGTAAGAATGTTGGGGGCTAATGAGGTCAGGTGACATGTGGTAAGAATGTTGAGGGCTAATGAGGTCAGGTGACATGTGGTAAGAATGTTGGGGGCTAATGAGGTCAGGTGACATGTGGTAAGAATGTTGGGGCTAATGAGGTCAGGTGACATGTGGTAAGAATGTTGGGGGCTAATGAGGTCAGGTGACATGTGGTAAGAATGTTGGGGGCTAATGAGGTCAGGTGACATGTGGTAAGAATGTTGGGGCTAATGAGGTCAGGCGACATGTAGTAACAATGTTGGGGCTAATGAGGTCAGGTGACATGTGGTAAGAATGTTGGGGGCTAATGAGGTCAGGTGACATGTGGTAAGAATGTTGGGGGCTAATGAGGTCAGGTGACATGTGGTAAGAATGTTGGGGGCTAATGAGGTCAGGTGACATGTGGTAACAATGTTGGGGATAATGAGAAGAGGTGACATGTGGTAACAATGTTGGGGCTAATGAGGTCATGACATGGTAAGAATGTTGGGGCTAATGAGGTCAGGTGACATGTGGTAACAATGTTGGAGGCTAATGAGGTCAGGTGACATGTGGTAACAATGTTGGGAGCTAATGAGGTCAGGTGACATGATAACACATGTTCACCTAAAATTACCGAGGGGGTGGGCGCTGTGTGGTTTTGTAAGTGCTCAAGGAAGAAGTGATTATATTTTGGGACATATTGAAACAGGGGAAGGGCAGAAATAGAGGGGTGGGGAAATTCTAGGGTGAGATTCATCAAGACTTTTGGTTTCTGCCATAAATGGAAAATGATGGTGAATCTTCTCTGGAAAAAAGAAACAATGAACCTGAGCCAGAATAAAAGTGAAAACAATGATAAGCCTGATAAGGTCTTGGAAGAAATCAGTCAAAAGGTAATACTAAAGTGTTCAGAATGCAAAATCACTGCAGATCAAAAGTGAGAAAGAAATCTTTTATACAACTTGGGTCTAGGATGGGGAATGAACTGGGGGCAAAGGTAAGCACTTGCTTAACCTTTTGCTGAACTTTTAATGACATGGTATATAGCTTCTTTAAAGATTAGTTTTGAAATAAAAATTCAGTTACATTAAGATTCTCTCTTTTAACTGGAAAGAGTCCAAGATCACAGGAATATAATTGACCCAAACAGGGTAAAGTTTCTTTTGATTACTGATCCTAAGCATACTGTCATTTACTATTGTTTTTATCAAACCAAATATCTTTTTAATTCACTTGGTTGTTGCCACCTCACATCCGGGAGATGACGTCATTTGCTGGAGTGAAAACAAACTTTTGTGTGATACACGGGCAAGTCCGTATGCGTTCACATATGGCATGTAAGGAAACAGCTGATCGCTTTGTTTCACTCCAATGTGGGGTGAATGCACGCGGTTGCTATGCGGTCTGATGACCTCAGGTCACATTTTCAACCAAGTAAATAGCCAAAATCATGTTGTTGAAATGCCATCATTTATTGAATTCACAGTTGTATTGCTGAAAATTTGTTTACTACCTCGATGCTATTGTATGACACCTGTTGTGTAGTTAAATATGTCTACATGTATGTGACAAGGACTGATGACTCCGTCAGGAAATAAATATTTCTTACAACCCATTGCAGACCCTCAGCTGGATTTGAAAAGGGGCAAGGTGCTAGAATTGTTTGTTGAGGGCAAATTAATGTGCGTGAAGTGCTGCACTTTTCAGCATGGGGTCCTTAAGGCTTGAGCCCCTGGTGAAGCTCTGGGATTGTAGCTATAATCCTACCACAGAATGAAACTATTTTGAATGATTAAGGACCGTTCATGAGCCAAATGGGACAATTTCTTACAATGTATCATTCTGTGTTCTGTATCCATGTAAGGTATTTCACTTCTGAGGTTAAGATTACTAAAGTTTGAAAGTTGACATTTAGAACAAGTGTCATTATTTTTTATTTTCTTAATTTAATTTTGTTTTAAATATAAATTGTTTCTGATGAGGAAGGGGCAGGGTAGGCAAAAGATGGGCAGGGCAGGCAAAGAGTAGTGGGCGGGCCGCCCCTCTGAAGCAGCAAAGATGGGGCACTGCATTAAAATATATTAAACACATGAAGAGATAAATGGAGAATGACTTAAATCTATCCAACAACCCTTCGAACATGAGAATTGCAATCCTACATAAGATCAATTTATCACATCAAAAGTGTCATATTCCTGATATTGATACATTTGATATGGCTGGACTAGAAAGACTTCTTGGGTAGTATTCTAATGTAAAAGGTTTAGAAACCATTAAAATGTTTTCATAGACAAACGTATACTTTATATCCTCTTTAAATGACTAGTGCTCAGATAATTATACTGTTGAATTAAAGTGAAATCTGGTTATTACAACTTTGCATATTATATATGATCACGGTAGATCCCTGTTACAATTTTGTTTGTGAAGGTACAAATTCTCTACTGGTTTCCCGTTAGCTGCACCAAATAAAGAACACACATAAAAAATGGTAGTGTGAAGCAAAATTTGATATTCTACATATCTCTAGTTAGCCAGGATTTAAAACAAAACACTTGCAATCATGGTTGGTAATGTGCCACCCTCAAACAAGATAGAAGTACAACATTAATTTCCAACATATCTACGTTATTATTTGTTAATGCGAATGTTACAATTCCTGGGTCAGAGTGAAGGGTAAATGAAGACAAGTTTCACTTCTTTGCATCATTGTTTGCAGAAGGACAACTGTGCAGCCTGTATTCTTTCATAGACTTGAATTGACTCATGCACAAAAAACATCGAAAAGACTTCGCTTCTCCATGAACTTCAGAGAGATGTCTTGTGAGCTCGCACGACTGGATGTAAGCTTTCCCACAATGCTTGCATACGAAAGGCCTTTCTCCTGAATGTATACGCTCATGTCTTTGCAAAACATCTTTCCTTTTAAAAGCTTTTGGACAATATGCACACTGAAATGGTTTTCCTTCTTTATGAGTTAGGAGGTGGAACTTGAGATTGCCTGGAGAACTGAGTATTTTATTGCAAAACGTACATTGTCTGCTCTCAATGCTTCCGGGCTGGAAACACGTATGGTTCTGATAAGACGGAAATTCCAGGAAAATGTTGCACAGGCTTCACACTTGAAAGTTCCTTTAAACTGATTGGTAGCTAGAAGATCGCCAACTTGTGGGTACTCCAGCTTCTGGCCAAGAAACAAGTCTACGTGAAGGAAACAAAGACATGGAGGTACAACATCAGTGAAAGTAAATGTTCCTTTTGTCCATCTAATTTGATGATTTTCTTCTTTTATTCCAGTCATTTGCATATGAATGCCCAGTTACTCATTTGCATATGAAAGCCCAGTTACTCATTTGCATATGAATGCCCAGTTACCAAATAAGTTATATAAAAGATGCACCATGACATTAAAAGAAGAGAGCTTAATAACTTGATTAGGCTTGGGCGATATTGAACATTATGCAATATCGATATATCGCCTGAAAAATATCGATAATATCGAAATATCGATATGCAAATTGTAGGGCGTCATACGTAAGTCGTATTTACTATTCTGGGCAAGGTAATCTCGTCTCGGCTCAAAAAAAGTCAAGTAAAACTTTTTGTACAAATTAACAGAAATCACTGCAAAATATATACATATCACCTTCAAATAAACACCCATTATGTTTAAAAATGTTCTTTACATGGTTTCTATCTCAAAAGATCAATCACAAAAATATGAAAAAGTTTAGACCTCGGCATATTCTTAAAAAAAAAGAAATGTTGTGGAACTGGTATTAGGCCTACACTGTATGCCTTACAAAAATCGGCTCCAATTCTTCTTAAAATTTTATAACTCACTTACTTCTTATGAAAGTTGTACTGAAAAGGCATTATTTTGGTAGCATTATATGGACTTCTAGACATTCAGAAGTCCATATATAATGCATATTATCCATTTTATAGTCTGCTTCAATCATCGCACGAGTGTTGTCACTCACTCAGAAGAAACAGTGGTAGCCTAGATAGTATGTGTGTACATGGCAAAGTACTGTACAGTGAGGTGTATGTAGTTACTGCACTGTACATTATCTGATCGATTTGGCAAGACCAAGTCTGTCACTTTTACTTTAGACTTTCTGAACGAACAAAATAGTGAGAAAAACCTCAAAGTTTTGTCAGTAATTTGTCAATTAATGATTGTTTGATATAAAACTTCAAATTCAGTATTCCTTTTGAGGAAACTTAACACGATGTTTGAGGATTCAACATCTTATGAATTTTGTTGTCTGAACATCGTGAGCCATCAAGTATGAAGTTGAAGTATTGCGCAATGCCTCTGTGCTCCTCGAGCCAAGTGGTTTTTTGTTCATGGAAGGATTTTTGGGTAATTGTTATCACAATATCAATGTTTTAATAAGTTTGATCATAACTGACTGCCTGAAACTTTGATATAAATGAAATTTATTAACTTTTGTGGCTGTTTAATAAAAAATACTTGGATGTTTGATAGTCATGTTTAGCTTTTTAATAGTTCATGTATTGTGTATTATTGAAAAACATAATATCGATATATCGATATGACCCTTGAACTCAATATCGGCCATATCGATATAGGTCAATATCGAAATATATCGAAATATCGATATATCGCCAAAGCCTAAACTTGATACAAAATGCTGATAAATACCAACACTATCTCACAGAAAAGAAATTAGAGAATCAATTCATCAAAACATTGAATCAAGGGTCAATGCACTATTTAGCTAAGAGCAATCATCTTCCACAAACAGAACTTGCTGATTACTTTTTACTTCCCTAGAACCCTCCAATGTCTGCGTTCGTGTTTAATTCTAGCACTACTATCTCCAAATGGTTTGTGACAATATGAACACTTGTATGGCTTGATCCCAGTGTGAATACGTTCATGACGAGAACACTCCCATTTCCGTTTAAAGGCCTTATTGCAATACTGACATTTGTGAGACTTTCGTCTAACCTCATTTGTAACATATTTCAAGTTTTCTGAGGGACATTTCCTGTGTTTCAAATCCTCATGTGACAAAAAGTTTTGATCAAATTCCACCTGAATGTCCAACTGTGTGTCACTTACTGACCAATTGCGACCAATGTCGCTCTTGGTGTATTTGCTACTTTGAGGAAGTTTCGGATATTGTGCCGTGGACTGACCTAAGCAAAGAGAGACAGAGAATAAACTGTGTAAAATATCTTAAGACGGCCAGACATAACAGAAGACACAAGACAGGAAGTAATGTGCCACACTAATGGTCAAATAAATCCCAAAGTTTACAGTAACATAACAGATGTCATTTTTTCTTATATTGCTTGAACTTCACAACACCTTGCAAATTCCTAACTTGATTCGAAAAGGGGTGGGGTAGGGGCCAATCAGGGATGGCACATACATGGGTGGCTTTAGATCCCCAGGTTTTGCTAGTTCAAACAAGATAATGATCAAATAAAATTAAAAAATGAAGAAAAACATTATAAACTGAGATTTTATACCTTAAAAATGTTCCAAGCCACAAGGATTACAGTGACTTTCCCACTGCTTCCCATAATTGCTTGCAATGGCAACTTAAGCAAAATTACGTTTCACCCACTATATGTTCAGCCCCCATCCCCAATAATAATAATAATAATAATAATAATAATAATAATAATAATAATAATAATAATAATAATAATAATGATAATAATGATAGTAATGATAGTAATAATAATAATAATAATAATAATAATAATAATAATAATAATAATAATAATAATAATAAATAATAATAAAAATAATATAGTAATACAAATAATAATAATAATAATAATAATAATAATAAAATAATAATAATAATAATAATAATAATAATAATAATAATAATAATGATAGTAATACAAATAATAATAATAATAATAATAATAATAATAATAATAATAATAATAATAATAATAATAATAGTAATAATAATAATCACTGCCAATAACAATATATATATACAGTATTGCACCAAGAGGTATCAATTCATCCTTTTACATTAGGAAATTATTAAGCAAAAGTGGCAAAGTAATTTTGAGGGTTTGTGAAAAAGGTGCATGCAATGAGGGGGAGGATGGAGCACTACTACTCAATTAAACCAGTAAACATTTAATATTTTGTTTTCACTTTAATACCAACTGTAAATGTATTTCAAGGAATGTTAATTTAACTTGACTTTTTTATTTTACTTCTTAAACTTTTTCAAAATTTCTTTAGATGTAAATTAGGCCTATCATTACCACTTTCCTGACACAAGGAATGGTTTTTAAGTCACAAAATATCGGTCACAATACAAATACATAAAAGATTTCTGAGAAAGCTTCAAGTGATGAGGATTGCCAACCTGCAGTAGACTTTCCACACCAATCATTTACACAAATGTGATGAAACATTTTAACTTTAATATTTCCTTAAGATCAAGGGCAGTGGCTCAGCACAGTCATGCTTATATGCAAAAGGTAAAGGTTTGACTGCTGCTGTGAGCTATGCATTGCATCCTTGAGCAAGACACTTCACTCTGCTCGCTCCAGTTCACTCAGCTGTAAATTGAGTACCAGCACTGCTGGGGAGTTCACCTGTGATGGTCTGGCATCCTGTCCAGGAGTCATGTGCTCTCATCCACTTACGCCAAGGAAACCAGGGATAAGCACTAGCTTGATGGGCCTTCTGGGCACTTGTATGGATTTAATTTAAAGTTTGCTTTGATATAAGATGAACTTCCTTGACCAATGAAGTAACCCTTTAATAAATTGATTTCATGTCAGAATCAGAGTCTCATGGGCTTATGCATTGAAAAACCAGAACAAACCTTTCCACGTTTCAACTCATACTTCATTTGCACGTAACTGAAACAAGATTTGTGAAATTCCCACATGCCTTTCAACAGCTAAACTATTGAACACTATGGCATGTTATGTGGAGCACAATGGTATGTTATCGTATGACATATGGAGTAAAATGGTTTAATTTCAATACATTCATGATGCTTGAAATCCTGGCCTAGTATGAAGTCTCCATTACACAAACAACATTTAAAAGCTCATCTTCACAGAGTGGTAGCTTTTTCCTTAAGAAACAATTTCCTGTCATTCCTTCCATGTTCTTTCCCATTTCTGTTCCTGTTAACTCGCTGGTACCTGTCCAAGTCAAATTCAGTTTCAAAGCATTCAATACCAAATGACAAAAGATTTTTGAATCAAGTTTTTAACAAGTACCACACTTTCCAATGAATCGTGTGCCACCAGTGACATACAGTCTAATCAACACAGAAGAATACAAAATTAAACTTTTCAAGGGTCCATGTGGTGACAGATCTTGGTGAGTTACCACCTTTCAACAGAGTCACTCAGGAAATGAAAGTTGGCAAATCATAATATAAATGTTCATTCAGAAAAGAAGACCATAGGACTTAAATAATTATAAAATAGCCCAATTGTTTTAACTGCAAGATGAACAATTGCATGACAAGGATTCATTTACATCAAATCTTTCCACTTTACAATATGTTTTGTTTGTCTAGTATTAATTCTTTCCATCCATATATCCATTGGTATTGTATTACATCAATGCATTACTTGTATAATCCAGTTGGTACTGTTATAGGCAATAGCGTTGGGCTGTATCCCGATACTCACGCAAGTGCCAGTACTATTAGTACTGGTACTCGCAATTACTGATGACCAAGAAGTGAGTTACTACTATCACTGTACTTCAAAATATCACCATTTCAATCCCTCAAAATAAACACAAATGAATTTTATGCACCACTATGCTAAGGCTAGAGCTTCCTATAAATGTGATCGATCGTTCACTGTGGTGTAGTGGTTATTATACATGTCTACAGACCACAAGGCCCTAGGTTCAAGCCTGGGTTGGGTAGACACGCCAGTGCACCACAACTGGTTATCAAAGGCCGTGGACAGTGACTTGGTTGTCGATGTTATGTCTGTCTGTGCGTCGTACCTGTGTTCTCGTCCCTGGTCGTATTAAGTGTTTCGTAATGGCATTGTTACTATCATAACCAAATATGCAGGCGACGAACCCGTCATTGTAATTGTATGTTCACTCGTCGCCGTGTCGACAGAGAAGGATTGAGCTGGTTCTTTGTTGACAAAACTATGGGTACCAATATATTCTGGTACTGCCCAATGATAATAGGAAACATTAACAAACAAAGAAAAACTCAATTAGGCTTTCAGTACATACTGTACTGTATGTACACTTTATCATGCACTGTACATCCATGCAAACTTCCAGCCAATCAGGAAATGCAACCAATCATTTGGGTAAAGATTTTACCTCCAGGATCACATCTCCCAAACTTGACAAAATGTTTTCATGAAAGAAAAAAACAGAAATAGATATGTGTTTGCTGTCATTTAATAAAAAAAAATCATAACACACATACACGACTTTGAAAACCACATCCATTACTAACATCAGACAGAATTTACGAAAAAAAGGACAAGTCATAAGTAGTTCCATTTATTTTCCGTGGCGTTTACAAAATAAAAAAGGTTTTTATTTATGAATTATGTTTGTATATACTCCACGTGAGGTTTACAGTTTGGACCTAAATAACTAAACCTGGGGCTCATCTTAAACAAATTAAGATCCACCAACAATAAACGTGATAATTGCACCACTGCAGATAGCATTTAATTCACTGTCACCCTAGATGTAAACAAAATGGGATGTTTAAATGTTGAAATATGAATGGTAAAGCCACATGTTTTATGTGAATTAGTAACTAAAGAATGAATCAGTTTTAATCAGTGATAATCATCAATTTGTAAATGACTAGTTATTCAAAAAAGCAAACTTTGTTGCCAAGAAAATTTGCCAGAAAGTTACTGACAGAATTGAGATACACTCAAACATGGAAGGAAGGAGAATGGCACTGAAAATGTTTCTGATCAAATAGTGTACATGTATTAACTCATATTTACACAGATAGCCCATGTTCCGCATATGTGCCCTACTATTTTGATGGTAATGTCATGAATAATTAATGAGTAGGCAGGCCTTAATGTAAAAATCTTGAAATGTTCATATTTTAACAACCACATGTCTGTTGTTTCATATTTGGTCTACTTATGATGTTGGCTGGTGTGTACATGTTCATGATGTAAAAACATTGAATTTGATTAATATGTATAGTGGGCCTGGCTCAATATGATTTTACTTAAAATAGCTTGTAAACACATTATCTTATGAATGGTACACTGGATTCATGTCATATTTGGTACACAGATAGCCCATGGTCTGTATTGTGCCCTATTGTTTTTGGTGGGGATAACATGCATATTAATAAGTAGGTGGGGCTTAAAATACAAATCTTGAAATGCTCTTATTTTGACAATCACATGTCTGGTTTGTTTAATATTTGTTACAATGGTGATAGCTAGTATGTATGTTTTCATGACATAAAAACGTTGAACTTCATTAATATGCATAGTGGGCGGAGCTTAATATGATTTTGTAAACAAAAAGCACAAATAAACATGATATCTCAAGAATTATGAACTGGATTAACATCATGTATGGTACACAGATAGCTAGCAGTCTGCAGATGTCACCTAATGTTTGTGGTGGTGATTTCATGCATATTAATAAGTGGGCAGGGTGTGAAAATTTTGAAAGAGTAATAAATGAGCAACTGTATGCCCGTTTTGTGTCATATTGGGCATGATAATTTTGTTGGTTATTCTGTACATGCTTATGTTATCAACAGGTGTCATTGATGTGCATGGTGGGTGTGGCTTAATGTGAAAGTGCTAAATGATGTAAGCACAATAAACGATTTATCAGATTTATGCTATATGTAGGACACAGATGGGTCATAGTCTGTACATATGTTCTAATGTTGTGATAGTGTTAATTTTTTAACAACCTGATCATCAAATATTATACCTGTTATCTCAAAATTCCCCTTAAACTTGGCAAAAATGACACCCTCCTATTTGAACGAGAAAGCTCCTGTAGCATTACAGGAGTCTGACAAGTATCTCATTATCAAAACATTTTGAACCTTGAAAGCAACAAATTATTTCTCACAACCCTCTTACATAGTTGGTTGAAATAAACTTCAGCTACTAAATCTTTAACTACAATAGAGAACTTACAGAGCACGACAAACTGTGCTCAGAGTAATTCCAACAGTGCAAAAGGTAAATTTGCTAACTCCAGTTCAAAAAGATTATCAACCAAAGTCACATTTTTAAAACTAAGAGCAAAAGAATAGGTATGAGAAAAATTGGTAAACACAAAACAACATTAATAATAAGAAACTAAGAAACATGTGTCAGAACTATTGCATATATAAGGGTGTTTCAGCTGATGTCATGAGGTCACGTGACTTTGTTTAACATAACCATTTTTTCAGGCGAATGATCATCTACTGTACACTTATTTAGACTAAAAAACGCTTGCATGTTGTTATATAAGATAATTTTTTGTAAGATAATTATGCTGGAATCTAGCTGTGCCGTTGGTTGCACTAATAGATGTGAGCCGGGGAATAAAAAGACATTTTCTCGATTTCCATCTTATCATGATCGACGTTCGAAGTGGGTTTCTGCTTTACGAAGTGGGTTTCTGCTTTACGATGCAACGTCTTTCAACTTTCGGTTCACACTAGGATTTGCAGTGAGCACTTTATGCCAGGTATGTAGGCTTTATCTGAATATAACGAACAATCAGATGGCATTCACATAAAAGTTACTCTTCGTATACCCAGTGAATAAATAAAACGTTAGGAAAATATTAAGTAAAATCGCCGCTGCGATCAAAAACAATAAAATTCACTGAACCGGTACTGGTAGGTAGGTTAACAGGCAGTATGTTTGTTGTACGTGTGATGTGACTGAGTTGGGTGAAGATACGTGAAAGTAACGACGCTTGCCCAGCAAAATGACTTCCAGATTAGTAAGTCACGTGATGAAATCCCTCCATAGTAACTCACTTGAAATTCCAAAAGTCTTACTACACAAACTAAGATTTTCCAACAAACTTCTGCTCTGTTAATCAGACATAGAGACAGAGAACCAAACCTAGAGTTCAAATTTTCGATGGACTTTGACAAAGAGAACACCGTCAGCATATTTGAGGCAGACAATAAGCATCTACCTTCTTAAAGGTAAAAAGGTAGACTGGACCCATAAGCCTTTTTGGTGAATTTTCAAATATTCATTGACCTGTTTTGCCTCCTAAAGTGACAAAATGTCATTGGTTATGAATCTTAGATAACTACTTGGTATAAACATTGGTGTTACAGAAGTTTTGTATCCCTCTGCAAGGGTCAAAAAGCTTCGCTCAATATTTGTGAGTCTCTGGAAAATTGCACTCTCACATTTGGTCATTTAATCTTTCTTATAATTTATGAAAACAAAATAAGCAATCATACAACTAGGAATCAAAACATGAACTGTTGAAAGGACAGTACGCTACGCTCGACTATTGGAAGCTAGAGAATGGGCTTATTGAGGGAAACATATACAGAAATAGGGTGGCAGGGACAGGTGATTTTAAATTACTTAAGCTTTGAAAGGTGCACTTACATTTTCTTTGTTAATTTTCACAACATTTTACTACAAGCTTTAAATTATCTTTTGAGTTTTCCCAGATATTTTAAGACAAAAAAAAGCTAAAGATTATTTACCATCACTCAATAACTCAGAAAACATTTAAAGCTAGCAGTCTTTATAACTATAACACCTCTTTTAGTTTTATCAACTGAGCAACAAAGATAGGAGAGGCCTTGACTTGCCCATGTAAATGAAAGAATGTCATAAAGCCTTTTCAACCTGTACCCTCCCCCAACGCCTACACATTCCCAGAACTACATTCTGGATATTGTAACACAACTTCCAATTTTAGAAATTATGTGTGTCAAGCAGCATGAAAAATGTACAATAACATTAAAGCAAATAATGTAAAACAATGTTGCTTAACGTATGGCAAACTAGACATTGGAAACAATACAAATCCCCTCACTGCTAATAATGCATATTCCAGCCTGTTCCACATTCCATCCCAACCCAGTCAATCCCCAAACACCGAAAAGTCGTTCCTTTTCTTCTGTACGTATTCACGTCCACTCAGATTTATAAATATATAATGAGTTTAAACATTTCATTTGCTGACAATGATTTCATGGTCAAAGAATGTATAAATGATGGGTCATTTTTGCAAAACTATTCAAAGGTTGAATAACTATTTCATTGGTGTTTTAAACTCATCATTGATTAAAAAAAAGGGATGAAACCTACAGATAAAAATAATGTTACAAAACTGACAAATCAATGCAATGTGGGTAATCATTTTCGCAACAAGTGATTTTTGACTATGTAATGTAGAATTTCCTTTTACATATCTTCCGAATAATATCTAATCACAAAACCTGCCAAACCAGTCAGGAGCACAGCAAATACAGACCAATCCTAGGCCAGTGCAATTACGGCAAATGTGCTACTGCTATTGATGTATACATTTAACCTGACAACACTACCCAAATTGATATGCAAATTATGGACATACATACATTGCGAATGTTGCAAGCTTAGTTAGCCTAACATATGTGCCTATACTACACTCAGTGATAAGGCTAGGCTATATGAAAATAATGAACTCAGATTTTAAGTGAAATTTATAATCCATGATCTGGATGAATTTGTTATGTAAATTAATAAAAGAATATGAGATTGACATCCTAAAAAAATTAATTACAGACTCAGGCCTTGACTCAAAAATAATAAATCAAAAATTCAAATCATGCATGGCATAAAAAAAAATGGTTTACTGCTATACGACGCAGTTTGAACTCCAAATTGAAACAGAAATCCATCTTAGGTAACGTTAGGCTTTAACATTACCATTAAACCTTCCAAAAATTAAATCTTTTTAACTAGAAATTACCATTTTAAGTGTGATATAAGATAACATAAGATAACAATATTAAGGGCTAAGAAGGAAAAGTCACCCCATAAAAAGCCCAAACTAACACCACCACCACCACAAAAAAATAAAAATAAACAACTTATCAATGATGACCTTAAAATTGTGAGCAGAATTGGAGCTAAGTACCCACTCAGGCAAACCATTCCACTCATTAACAACTCTTTGCGAAAAGCTTGAATGCCAAAAATCTATCCGTGAGAACTCTTTAGTCAACTTCAAACTGTTACCATGTGTCACATGAGGATTAGCTGAAACATGCAAGAAATAAAAGTCCAAGCATCACTACCAGATAGGAACTTAAAAACCTGAATCATATCACCACATACTCATCTCAACTCAAGCGTGGTCAAACCAAGAATTCACAACCTAGATTCATAAGAGAGATTCCTAACTTTGAGAATAACTCTAGTGGCTCTTCACTGAACCTGCTCCAAAATGAACTTATTCTTCTCATAAAAGAGACTCCAAGCCTAACTAGCATATTCAAGGTGAGGCTTTACTAAATGCTTATACAAATTAAGAACAACCTCTCTACCAAGAAAACAAAAATTTCTTCTAATCAAACCAAGCATCCTATTTGCCCTTGCAGCTGCTAAAGCACACTGTTTAGAAGGTACCAGATTGCTAGTAATGACAACACCTAGATCCCTTTCTTGATCAACACAACCAAGATTTCAACCATTCATGCAGTAATCAAATACCAAATTGCTCTTACCAAAATGAATAACTTTGCAATTATTAACATTGAATGACATCTGCCATGTTTGACCCCAAGAAACTAACTTATCCAGATCAGTTTGCAAAAGTGAAGAATCCGTAGCATCAACAACAATCCTGTACAGCTTAGTGTCATCAGCAAATTTACAAATCCTGGAGCCAAGGGAAACATTAATATCATTAATGAAGATTAAGAAAAGAAGCGGACCCAATACAGAACCCTGAGGAACACTACTTGTAAGCTTCATCCATGAAAATACTTCACCATTAAAAACATTTATTTGTGACCTGTCAACTTACCAAGAATATATCCAACTGGCACACTTTCCCTCCACACCAAGTGCTCTTGTTTCCATCATGAGCCTGCCTAACGGAACCTTATCAAATGCTTTTTAGAAATCTGAATAGATAACATCCACATTATGACCAAAATCAACTTGTTTAGTAACATCATCAAGAAACTCCAATAAATTATAAACACAAGACCTCTTATTTAAGGCCCAATGCTGGGACAAATTTAACAAATCATTGACCAGTAAATGATCTAGTACAAGATCCTTAACAATAGATTCCATGACCTTGCACACAACACTAGTAAGACTCACTGGCCTATTGTTACATGGCAAACTGTGGTCACCGTTTTTAAAAACAGGAGTGACATTAACAATTCTCCAACCACTAGGAACAACACCAACATTAAAGCACTTTGAAAAGATAATACTCAGGGGAACAGAAAGAACATCAGAACATTCACGTAAGACAGCAAGATGTATACCATCTGGAGCAGATGCTTTATTTGAATTCAAACTCTTCAACTTCTTAGACACAACATCAACTGAAAAATCAACATTTCTAATGGGTCCTCGGGAGTGCACACTAAGATAATCCACAACATCATCAGCAGGGGGACTCCTTAGTAAAATCAGACACAAAGTAGTCATTCAAAACCTCAGCCATATCCTTATCACCATTAATAGTAACACCATCATTACCCTGAAGGGGACCAACAACTTCCTTAGTTTTTTGCTTTGAGCGAACATACGAATGAAATGACTTAGGATTAATCTTAACTTCTATGGACAAACCATTTTTCAAAAAGCACTTTAGTATCTCTTATCAAACCCTTTGTAAAATTTTCATGTCATGATCCTTATACCTAGCAAGCTCCGCAGGACACCTACTATATTTAAAACAATGCCATAACCTTTTTCTTTTTCGAATAGCCTGCAAAACCTTCCGAGACATCCACACTGGCCGATTAAGCCTACAGACTTTCTTTAATGGGACAAACCTATTAACACCCTCCAAAACTATAGTTCGGAAAACATCCCATTCTTTAGAAGGATCTAATTCATGGAGCAAAGAAGTCCAATCGAATGACAAATTCCTGAAGTTCAGCAAAGTCAGCATTCTTAAAATCTAAAACCAGTTTATTAGCTGGAGAAACCTTTGTGAAACAATTCAGATCAAAACTAATGAGGTCATGATCACTACACCCTACCTTACCACTACTTAACACATTTCTAACCATACTTTCTTTACTACTGAAAATCAAATCCAGACATTTTCTACCATGCATGGGAAACAACACATGCTGGGTGAAAAAGCAGTCAGATACAGCTTCCAGAAAATCTTTACCATGTGGACCACTAATACAAAAATTCCAGCCAATGTCTGCAAAATTAAAGTCCCCCAAAACAACATTCCTCCTAGGAGCAACTTTCCTAAAGCAGTCAAGCAATTTGTGATTGTAATCAGGACTAGAATGTGGTTAACTATACACAACACCAACATCCACTGAACTACCAACATCGCCATCAACAATAAGCTCACACCAAAGGCAACTTGAAAAGTTAAAAAAAAACTGAGCAGTCCTATCTAAACGATTAAGACTATCTTTCACAAACAATAAAACACCACCTCCTCTACCACTGAGAGTATCTAATCTGTCTTGCCTGAGAACTGAGTAACCTGGAATATGTATCTCTGAATCACTAATTCCACTATAAATCCAGCCCTCAGTATAACCAATTATATCAGGTCTAATAATTGAAACTTCAGCCAGAAGCTCATCACGCTTATTCAAAATGCTACGAACATTTAAAAACATAACCTTAATTCTACCACTAGAACAATCCCTATCCCCAGAATCATGCCTGACAGGTGGGTTTAAACTCTCACCCCTCGTGACTAGTTTAAAGGGCTCAGATCCTTAATTGCCCTATTGAAACCCCTAGCAAGAACACGAGCACCTTTCCTAGTTAAATGCAAACCATCTCTCATAAACCAATCAACCAGAGATTCAAACTTATGCCAGAAATTTACAAAACCGAACTCAAATAGATGACAAACACTCTCTAACCAACTATTGATCAACAACATCTTATCTATCATGAAGGAACTACCCCTACGTAGCAACAGACCAACAACTACAACCGTACAACCTGTGTACTTCAACTTAAATAACAAATCCATAAAACTACGCCTAACAGAATCAATATTTCTCCTTGCAATATCATTTGTACCAATTGAAACCACGACGGTATCTTCACCCTTACAATAAGTCTCAACACGAGAACTAACAAAATTAACCCTAGCCCCAGGAAGACACACCCTAATCCACCCCAATTACCGTAGTGGGGGTATTTACGAGAATTATACTTACCTGTCATACTATAAATATGCACTCTCTCAGTTATGTGCTCTATTATCGCACCTTACACCAACTAAAAACGCAGTTACCATACCTACTCCACCTTATCACTCACGCGTCACATCCCATACAACTCATACTCTGACGCTAACCGGGACTAACCGGGAGGAGGGTGGGAAGTATGACAGGTAAATATAATTTCGTAAATACCCCCACTACGGTAAGTGGGGTGGATTTACTTCAAATTATAGCTTACCTGTCATACTATAAATATGCATAGACTCCCACCGCTCTGCGCTTAATGCATACGAAGGTGTACTGAAAGGTGGGCAATGAGTTGTATGGGATGTGTCTGAAAAAGAGTGAGGTGGGTACAGAGTGATAAGGTGGAGTCAGGGTATGGTAACTACAGTTTTTAGTTGGTGTAAGGTGCGATAATAGAGCACATAACTGAGAGAGTGCATATTTATAGTACGGCAGGTAAGCTATAATTTGAAGTAAATACTTCTACTACGATCTACTCCACAAAACTCTGTGTCAACATACCTAACAAGTGAATCCCCTATCCATAAGACCTTATCCCTAATAGAATCCACAGTCAACGTACCAGATGAATCAACAACCTCACGACCAATGGTACCTGTACAATCATCAACTACAGACAAGCCTACATCAGGCCTGTCTACAGAATCTGATCCAAGACTTATCTACTTGAACAGAACCCCTATCAAATTCCTCACCCAAAGAACTATCAACATCACATGTCTGACTACCCACATCTATGCCACAAAACTCAGTCTGCACATTAGCATCAACATTTTCAACGATACAACTACAACCAGAAAGTCGTAACTTTAAAGCCTTCAACCTTGAACACTTTGAACAGACAAATACAAAACTATCAACCAAAGCTTCCTCAAAACTACATGTCACACCGGACTCCTGGAAATCAATCCACATATTACAGCTATCACAGTAAATCGAACTCTTCATTATCATACAATATATTTAACCAGAAGCAAAAAACCAAAAGCAGCAACCAAAAAGAGGAACAATAGACCTAACAATACCTAAAGAAATACCTTAGCTTCAACACACAATATAGTAGCCTACACTTAACACATAAGCCTATACACTTAAATTAAAAAATAACAAAGCATAACACAACAATACCAAAGCCTAGCTTACAACAACTGTAAGGCCTAGCCTAGCTTACAAGAACAGCAACAAAGTGTGTAATACGATAGAGTTAGCATACCACACAAACCAGCAACAACAAAAAATAACAAAAATTTAACAATTTGAGGAAACTAATAAAAACAACAAAATAACAAATATGCAGAAAAAATGTAAGAAACAACATGGTCAAACTCGGCCTGAATAAAATCCAAAATCCAGATGAAAATATCCACAAATTGAGACAAGAATTGAAACACTTCTGTACACATATACTGTACTGTGTAAAAACATGTCCACTCCTGAAAAGTAACACTACAGGCCCACACAAGACTCCTCGGAAATGATGAAAAACATACAATTTGGGGAGAAATGTACACTTTGGATCTGTCTTTGAACCCCATCAACATTTTCGCAACAAACTATTTTTGATATTAAAATGTGGGGCATCTTGTAATCTTTCCGAATAAACCTCACTTAAATGTCAAAATCCACCAAACCAGTCAGGAGCACGGCAAGTTTGAAATCCAGATGAACCGCATGACATTCCATCCAATACCACATGTCGACCCACCCTGTTCCACATATGCCAACCCACCCTGTTCCACATATGCCAACCCACCCTGTTCCACATATGCCAACCCACCCTGTTCCACATATGCCAACCCACCCTGTTCCACATGCCAACCCACCCTGTTCTACACGCAACTCACCCTATCCCACATGTCAACCCACCCTGTTCCACATGTCAACCCACCCTGTTCTACATGCCAACCCACCCTGCCCTACATACAATCCCACCCTGTCCCACATGAAATCCCACCCTCATCCTAATTCCTACAGCTACTTTATCATTATCATCATGTTATTATCTTATTCTTAGAGGCGAGGAATCTTTTTATTTGTTTTTTCCATTCATCCCAAGACTAATCTTCTAATTCCTATTATGTTCAGGAATGTCACTAATCATAACAGACTCATCCAAAAACTTTACCCAACAAAAAAAGAAAACTTTATTTAACAAACAAACTAAGAAAACTTGAATCAAAAACTTTAATCGGATGCTGACGCCAAGAGTAGTAGAATAGCTCAACTATTCTTCAAATAGTTGAGCTAAAAATCAAAGATGCCATGCAAGAGATGATCAAGTAAAAAATACCATCACAAAGAAGCTTTACTTTATTTTTATTTTGTATTTCTTTTGACAATCAAATTTTGATATTGATCTGTAATATTAAAATCAAAATCAAAATGCTTCACTGTTGGGTTGTAGTACATAAAGATTGGCATTTGCAGATGGACAATCTATACATTCAGTTCCATCATTAAAAACCTGTATGTTTCTCACATACTGTACCATTTAGATATTCATAGTCAGTTTTAAAAATAAATATGCCAAGATGATTTTAATAGTTTTTTAAACAAAATAACTGACAGTAAAGATGCAAGTGGCATCTCTGTAATATTTTTGAGACAGGTTAGACTTCATATTGTCATTGAAACACTCCATGAAATTATTTTAGGTTTGATTCATTTATTCATTCTGACAATACATGCTGAAAAAATTTGCAGGAGAAGAACTTGTTTTTTCCACTACCCCGAATTGGAAAAATAAACATAATTGTTTGTTGTTTGTTTGATGAGGGCTTAACGGCACCACGACAACGAAGGTCAACATAATTGAATTTGCATTTGCAAATTTTTCTTAATGAGGCAGAAATGTGTTTGGATCCTTAAAGGATTAGTTCAGGGGTCAAGCAAGTCCATCTTATACAAAAGAAGATTTCAAAAGAAACAAAATGGTAAAAAAAGCAATTAAAAAAATCTTATTCCGTTAAGGAGAAATTTAAGTATAAATTTTGGTGCCATTTTGTGTGGAAAGGACTGAAATAAGACCAGTTGTGATGTCACAGCCTCAGATTCCTCAAAGTCTTTATGTATTCTATCATATTTTGTGCTGCGATTTTGTGGCTTAAAAACCATTGGATATGTCATAAGAATAGTAAAACAGAATCTAGCTAGGGTTATTATAATTTACCACATGAAACTTTGAGGAAAATAATTCAAATAGTAAAACAGTTTAAAAAGTTGTCTTTAAAATACATTAACAATTGTTAGAAATGTGAGGATGAAGATGCCAATCTTCCATAGTAGACTTACTACACCAGTCATTTCTACACAGATAAGACAAAGCTTTAATTTGCCCTAATGGAATAAGGTTATCAAATGCTTTCTTCACCATTTTAATTCTTTAAAAGTCCTCTTTTATATACAATTTACTTGCCTGACCCCTAAACTAATCCTTTGAAATGTTTACCTACTATAACGTGTTTTCGGGTATGTATGTTAGGCTTACTCCTGAGTGTGACCACTTTTTTACAGCTGTAATTTTGTGCAATTTTTTTTTTTTTTTTGCGGGGGAAGGGGGAATCTCTTAATTTACAATCATCTCTTACATAACTAAGCTTGCAAAGTGCACAAGTCAACCCACTCAGAAACAGCTACAGCAATTTCACAGTCTGTGCATTAACAGACATAAGAGATTTAGAAATCTTTTTTTGTAAAACATGGTTCAGGATAATGACTTCTTTATACTCCTAGCATTTTCAATGCGAGCACATTAACAATCCTTTGTTGATTTTGAATTACTGGTAAGGGGACTTTGTTATTCTGGGCCTCCAATGCAGTTTTGATATTGGGGGAGCCAGGCCCAATGTAGACATTGCAAATTATTGAAGAATCAAATTGTATAAAATTGTGTTGATATCTTATTTCATTTAGAAGTTATTTCAAAGATTGTGTCAGAGTGTTGAAAAGTAGCCTCACTGTGTACAAGTGTCATAAAGGCAAATCCAAGACAATTTGTGTGTATTTCTTTGAAAATTAATTGCCTCCTTTTAAAATTATTTGAAGCATTTTAGCTTAATTAATAAGATGGGTATATATAACATACACTTTGTAAAAATATGCTTTTCCCATCTGCTCATAGCCTTACACTCAAAGTAAAAAAAAAAAAAAAATGTTTTATAGAAATACATAATAGTCTTGGATCTACTTTTCTGACATTACATTGTACACATACTGTGAGGTCACACTGATAAAATCTTTAAAATGTGATAACTCAAAAATGGAAAAGATATTAACATGGTTTTTGTACCTTTGATATTCTCATATCATACAAATGAAAATAAAAATTCATGGGGAAATTCCATTAACTCGAAATATTTATATTCCAACCTGCTACTAATGGACTACAATTTTGAAATTTGATAATTAATTTCAATTATGATACCATTTAATCTCAAAGGAATTTGTAGCTACCACTGGAAGCAGACAAGTGCACGTTGCATCATTGAACAACAATAATAAAAGACTCACCTCCTTGCTGGCCACCATCACCCTTCATGTCCTGAGATGTTCCTGGCATATCCATGCTAGAAGTTCCTGGCATATCCAAAACAGAGGTATCAGGAATACGGGAGGTACCAGGAAAATGGGAAGTACCAGGAATATGGGAAGTACCAGGAATATGGGAAGTACCAGGAATATGGGAAGTACCGGGAATATCAACTGAAGATACCCTCGTCATATCTGGATACTGTGCACTGGGTATAGATGTCTGGATATCTATCATAGAAGTTCCACTAAAATTTCCAATTGAAGGTCTATGGATATTTGGTGAAGAAGTTTGCACAATGTTTGCCATAGAGGTATTCATGGATTCTGATATCGTGATACCATTTCCTAAATCAGACCTAGAGTTTACGCTTAATTCCGATCCTGATGTTCCTGGTATTTCATTAAGTTGTGCTCCCATGACATCGGGCACTTGTTGTACAGAAATTGGATAATTTGCATCCTTGGGTATATGTGCAAAGGATGACCCACTCATGTCCGAAGATGCATTGACAGCCTCTGTGGAACAAATAGATATTAACGTTGAATTTTCTTGCAAAATTTCATCCAACCTTTATATTATCAAAAAACAATCAAAACACCCAACCTCCATTGTAAGCAGTGGCATAGCTAATTCACAAAATTGCAAGACAGAAAATTCAGAATGTTGGATAGCTTTAAGAATCCCAGTTGGGTAATCCTGATAAAAGTGATCAATCTTTTCGAGTTCAGTTGTATACCAGCCATCTTGGGGAAAAAGGATCACAAATTTCTGAAAAACAAATGTTTAAGTTCGGCTTATTTAGCAGTTTAGAGCCTAGCAAATTTCCGACTTATTTCTCAAAATTCCCAAAAAGTTTTTCCTCAAAATATCTGAACTCTTTTCAAAATATCTTTAAAAAAGTCCTTAAAATATCAAAATTTTCCCTCAAAATATCCAACATTTACTCTCAAAATTTCATACTTTTTCCTCAAAATATCTGAATTTTCCCTCAAAATATTCAGTTTTTTTCTCTTAAAAATATTTCCAGTTTTTCTGCAAAATATCAGATTTTTCTCAAATTGGGCCCTTGGGGGTGTAATATTTACTTTGTTAAAATTTGTTTGTATGGAAAGTGACGGACTCGGCAAGGTGCCAGCAGTGATTTACAAGGATTAAAACGTAAACCTGAACTGTGTGGATGTACGTATGTTTAGGCAAAGAGCTTTATGTATGGGTGATTTTATGATAATATGTACGCTCAATTGCATTAAATTCCTATATAGTTCAGTTGTTTTGATTATAATTTATTGTGCGTAATGTATATTACATAAATAGAGCGAGATTAAAACGAGATCTGTTTAAACACTTAATTGATTACCCGAATTGAACTTTTTGAGTGCCAGGCGGAAGAGTGAATCTTAGAGCCAAGTGCTGGGCGGGAATTGCAAGTCTTATGCGGGCCCGCCCAGTGATACCCACCGTATCTAGAACCCTGGCTACGTCACTGACTGTAAGGCACTTAACCTGGTCCAACTAGATGCTATTTTCATATTCATGATGAGAAAAGTCATGATTCCTTTTCATTTATTACTATAAAAGTTACCATCTTTTCTTAAGGAACGTAGAAGTACTTTACTGGGTCATAATTAACCTTTATGGGTTTAATGATTGATAGCCTGCAAGGATACATCAGTCTTAACAGCTATTCATGTAGCAGTTAAAGAGATTTGGAAAACTGGTATCTGGCCAGAGGAAGCTACAATATCAACCTACGTGGCACTCTACAAAGAGGGTGATTCAGGGACATGTTCGAACTACCGCACTCTAGCTTTGATCAGTCACTCCAGTAAAATAGTTTTGTATCTCCTCCTCAATAAACTCCAAGCTATTGCCAACGTTGAAGTCAGCCTCAACCAATGCGGTTTCATTCCTGGCAGATCTACAACTGATGCCATATTTCGCTTTAAACTTATAGCTCAAGCTCATATCGCAGTGAAGAAACCCTCCAAGTCACATTTGTTGATTTTAAAAAAGCATTTGACAGTGTCATCCACACAAAGATGTTGGACGTACTCCAAGACTTCAATGCCCCTGCTGATGTGCTTCACCTAATTGCTAACCTTTACTCCAGAGCTAAGGGCACCTGACATGGAAAGGTTTAAGTACACCAATGTTCAAGACACCAGTTGAGTCGGCAAGGATGTCCTCTCTCGCCAACTATTTTCAACCTTTACACAGAGGCAATGATGCGTGAATGGACTCGGGCAACTGAACATCTTGTACCTCCAGATGTTGAAGGCTTCACTACCAATGAACTACGATATGCAGATGATATTGCACTCCTGGCACTAAGTGCTAACGATGCAGAAATCCAGCTACAGTCGCTTGGTGTCATTTGCTTGCAATATGGTCTCCAACTACACCCTGATAAAACTGAGTACATGGTAATACAGCCCACACTGGATAACCTTTCAATTTCATACAATGGTACTGCTATCAAACGTGTCACTTCATTCCGCTACCTTGGCTCAGTCCTGTCCTACAACACTGATGATTCTGCAGAAATACGAAGCCGCATTGCAATGGCAAAGCAGAGCATTAGCCAGTGTAGTTACATAAAATCCACTCACATTGACTTAGAGGTGAAGATGCTTTTCATTATATCCCTTGTCATGGCCAGACTTACATATGGTGCATCAACCTGGACAATGAAGGAAAATGACTTGGCAGCTCTTGATGCATTTGGTAGAACTATCTGGCGGCGCCTGCTTGGACTTACATGGTCTGACAAAATTTCCAATGACCACCTACAACATCTGATTGGAAATAGATGGGTTTTTTCATCTGACCTTATCCTGGAGCAACAAGCTAAGTGGCATGGACATTGTGTACGTGAAGGCCTTGCCCCCATGATGTCAGGCCTTCCCTCTGGTACCAAAAGATATGCTGGGCGCCCTCGTGCCAGGTGGATGGATGGCCTGAAAAGTTGGAGTGGATTGTCTGCATCTGATCTGGCTACTGCAGGGTGGTCCAGAATTATACTTCAAAAACTTCAGCCAGACACATCCTATTCAATGACCCTGAGGAGTGCGTCAACGAGCCGCTAGGCTTATGGTGATTGATTGATTGAGCTTGTTTTAACTAATCACTGCCTAAATTTGCCTAGCAACAAAATCTGCATAACTAAGTTGGGAAAACATCCTACGCTGTGCTGGTATAGTACAACTAGCTACCAGTGCGCGCTCATATAGTCCATGCATTTTACTGTACAAAACAAATTTCTGCACACACAGACTGACAGATGGCAAAATGGTGAACAAAAATTGAGCTTACGGGCCCACTGTGGGCATTGTAAATCTGATTGCTGTTACCCAGAACAGTTACAAACTGAATTTTGTTTATCCTATTTGCTAAAAACTCTTAAAGATCCGGAGAAGTGCCATAAATGAATCAAAGCTTGCTGCAGGCCTCGTGAACATCTAATTGTCAACGCATTGGTAATGCACGATTGCGGATTTGAGGTTTGTTTGCCCCACATAATTACCATGTTGCTATGGTGGGCGTGGCCTATTTGGAAACCTGGAAAGGTTAATTGTTTCAAAACTAAAGTCCTTCCATGGGTGAATTGAGATGTTATCTTAAGAAAAGTAACACTTTTCCCCCTTCAAAGTTTTAACTAAAATTCACATCCTACTCTGTTCTGTACCGTAAATGCTGAGCTCTTTTAAAAGCAACATGTCCCAAGTTAAGAAAATGGTGTGAACAGACTAGGAACTATCACTTATGTTTAGTTGCTATGTTAGGATAATTTGCAAAAGAACATTTCCATCATAAAATCTTCCAATTTTCTTTGTTCTTGTTGGAAAAAGTTAATTTAAAATGGACATTCCCATTCTATTTTAATGCTTTAGTCTTGAATATCTCTATATAAGTTGGTCCTAGACAATGACACCATTGTAACTAATGATTCTGATATCTTAAAAAATCAACAAATTTTTATGAAAAGTGATACAGTTCTTTGTGTCCAACAAGGTGCCTTTTTGCATTCTTTGCAGCCTGATTATGTATCAACAGAGGAAGATGCTTTTTCCAATGAGGGTATATTAACTTGAAATAAAACCTATAATGCTCTAAAGTATATGCCTCATAAATAGGGATGTGCATTTCGTTTAATTAATTAAACGATAAACGATTATCTTTATTAATCGTTAATCGATTAACCGATAACACGCGAAAAGTCTGATTAAATTAAGCCCATTGTTTATCTTGTATCTTGTTACACACAATGTGTGTACATACAATACAGTACAGTAAACAATTAGCACAAGTGGTATTAGAAATCTGCTTCATTTAAAGAAGATATCTGATGATTTACTCTTACAAACACATCTTTCTAACAAAAAACAAAGAACATTCAATAAAATATTACAACCATTCACAAATGACTGCTGAAATCAAGATTTTGAATTGAATAAATAAGATTACCACGGCCATTTTGGAGAGGGTGTTGCAACTATCAAATGTTCTATTCAATACCTAAACATGAGAACATTAAAAAGGGAAAACTTCTTCAACAAATAAAATTATAACTGAATTGAATCTGTAAATTTTAATCCTATTGTACACCCAATAAATACACTTTCTGTTGACAAATGTCCATCAAGATTATGGACTTCTGTCTTTTATCACTGGATTATTTGGCCAGATAAATGTTGAGTGTGATGCATTATTGATCGAGTGCTTCCTTGTTTAAGCAGTCAATGGTGATGGTTGATGCCCTGCATCTAGAATTTAAAGATAATCCACAACTATCTTTGCTATAAAAGCCACGTAAGTGGACAAGATATTGATTTTGGTGCATTTAAGGAATTATTACAAGACATTCTGAGGATATTTTCACTATACAGAGTGCGTATGTTGTGGACAGAATAACATTGTTGCGTTGGCAAATGGGCTTAGCATTGTTTGTAATGATGATTATAGGCCTAGCACACTGTGTATTGTGCTTGTATTCTGGCCTAGCAAACTGTGTATTGTGCTCACATTTTGATAACGTTTTGAGTTCGTCACGATGGACAAATCAAAGTTGTAATGCTGTAAAGGGAAACAAATATTGATTTTTTTAAAACAATTTGATTCTCAATGTGAATTTTAAGAGGTTGATATATGGGGAATGGTCTGAATTAAAATTTGAGGCCAAATTTTTGTTTAAACGAAACACTAATTATTGTAACGGTAAACGATAGTAACAATCGTTTATCAGTTAACCGATAAATGGTCTCATCCCTACTGATAATAAAGTTCCAGGCTTGCCAGCTGAGTTTATAAAATTCTGGAATGACATTGGTATTTATGTATTGGCCTCCTTAATTTTGCTTATTTTACCTGCAAGCTATCTGAGGAGCAAGGCGTGCCATTATTTCACTGCTACCTAAAGGTGACAAAGACAGCCAGGTAGAAACCTCATACACAGTACTTATGTAAGAAATACAACTTCAGGTGAATAACACAACTCTTAAAGGTATATGGACAGGTAGTAATATTATACCCAGATGAAAGATGAGCAGAATAGTCTTTAAATTGTCACAATAACACTTATAGTTTTTAAGTTACGACAAAGCAAACTTAGTACACATTTTTAAAATGCACACAAAAGTGATGATGTATGAACAAGAATATAGCTAAGATGCTTTCATGCAACTTCTGTTTTTCTTTCTCAAATTTAAAATATCAAGTTCTCAAACTGCGTTTTACGGCTAAATCTAGGTCAAGGTTATAGTAAAATCCAATTTCCTGTTCACTATAACCAACTTCTTTCAATCTAAGCATTTAAAGAAAGGACCAAAATTCAAAAAAGTTAATATAAGCAATTTTCTACTTGTCCCATTCTTAAGTCAAAAATATTGTGAAAAGTTAATATGCTAATTAGGTATCCAAGTTTTAAAATCCTGTATAAATGGTGAATTTCTAACCGATTTTCATAAGACTTTTTGCTGTTTTCATATAAGCTAATGTTTTTGCTACCTGTTCATATATCATTAAAGGAACATGTGTCTGACACCAAAGATATCTAGAATTGATTACCTGACATGTGTTGCTGTTGTAATGTGTGCGGTGCCAGTCTCTGAACAGGAGACTGATGTGGAGGTGCTGCAGCATGTTGAACCCTGATCCTTGGGCCCGACCTTGACTCAGCTGCTTAAATGGGAATAAAGAAATATCACAATTTAAAAAAATCATTAAAGACATAATAAAGCAAGTTCATTATCAAAAATACATACCAATCCTCTGTCCATTCAAATAATTTTATCATCTGTAATTTAATAGAAATTATTTTCAACACCAGAAAGCAAGATTGTGAAACATTCTTCAACATTCTGTTTATCATCAACAAGAGCTGGAAATGTATGTTGCATAATAACTATATTCATATCAAGTGATACATTCTTACCACAACAAGAATTATTTGTGATATCACTTTTAACTCTAGGGCTGCAAAGGTTCTGAAATTCCAACACAACCATTCTTCACAGGATTTAGAACATGTAGTTTATTACACAAAATAAAGGTGCGCTTCCTAACTACCTTAGATAAGTCTCTATAGAGACGCTTGCAAGGCTGTAAAATGTTTAGAAGAATTAAAATCACATTCTAAACAAAACAAATGTATTAAACAAATATTGTGGGTTGCGCATATTTAACAAGAACTGTCGGAAGGACAGTATGCTCAACTATGCAAAGCTAGTATAGAGAATGGCCTTATTGAGGGAAGTGAATACAGAAATAGGATAGCAGGGGCAGATGATTTCAAATTACTTAAGCTTTGAAAGATACTCTTACATTTTCATTTCATTTGTTAATTTTCACAACATTTAACTACAAGCTTCAAAATATTTTAAAGTTTTTATAGATATTTTAAGACAAAAAAAGCTCAAGCTTACCTCACCCATGCAGTTACTCAGAAAACAGTAAAAGTTAGCAGTATTTATAACCATAAAACTTATTTTAGTTCTATTAATTAAACAACAAAGAAAGGAGAGGCCCTAACTAGCCAATGTCAATAAAAAAATGTCTTAGGCCCATTTTCCAACCTCCCCAACACCTACACATTCCCAAAACTACATCCTGGTTGTATTACAACTTCCAATTTAAGGAAATATGTGTCAAGCAAAGTCAGGCAACATGAAAAATGTACAAAAACATTAAAGCAAAATTATGCGAAACAATATTGCTTAACATATGATAAACTAGACATTGGAAATTATACAAATCCTGTCAATGCATATTCTCCCACATTTCATCCCAACCTGTCCCAAATGTCATTCCACACCTATACTCTATGCAATCGCACGTGAAAACCAGATACTGTATGTCATCACAACTGAAATCCAGATGACATCCCACCACATGCCATTCCACCCTGTCCCACATGTCGACCCACCCTGTTCCACATGCCAACCCACCCTGTTCTACATGCTAACCCACCTTGTCCAACATGCCAATGCATCCCGACCAACATCCCACCTCATACAATTCCACCCTGTTCCACCCTCATCCTAATTCCTTCAGCTACTTTCTCATCATGTCATCTTCTACCCCACATTTCACTTATTGTTTATAGTTCCCAAACCCTAATTTAAAATTCTTTAGAAGTGAGGAAACTTTTATATGCTTAAGAACTTTATTCAAGGCAAGACAAAACATTTTGATTCCTATTCATGTCAGGAATGTCAATATTGTAACAAAACTAGAAATGTGAAACTCCCGACCACCAAATATTTTTGATCTCAGGTTAAACAGTTTGCAGCAGTATATTTTTATGCAAATAACCCAATTAATATGCACACTACACCTCACCATTAAGTGTAGACAATGCTCTTTACATATATGATCATTTGTGTAAGAAAATCCCCACACCCACTTTAATTTAAAAGATATCCTAGATACAAATATTTTCATTGTTATGCAAATAGGCTAATTAGTATGTACACACAAACTCCAATCATGCTCAACTGAACAGTACCAATGCCACCTACCACTGTACCAAGTTATTATCTCAGGTTAAATATTTTCAACGAGTCTATTGTTATGCAAATTACCTAAGTAATATTCACATTACACCTTACCATTGAGCGTGGACAATACTCTTCACATATATGATCACTTGTGTAAACAAAATCCCCACTCCTGCTTTAATTACAGTTATATAGACACAAATATTTTGATTGTTATGCAAGAAAGCTAATTAGTATGCATATACAACCCCTCAATCATGCTTATTTGAACAGTACCCATGCCCTCTACCCCTGTGCCAAGTTACATGAATGTACACCATTCATAACTTAGTTATACACTCATGTTAAACATTATGTATGAAAGTCTTTGTTATACAAATAACCTAATTAATATGCACACTTCACTTCACCATTAAGTGTAGACAATGCTCTTCACAAATATGATCATTTGTGCAAACAAATCCATCCACTTTAATCTAAGAGATATCATAAATACAAATATTTTCATATAAGCTAATTAGTATGCACACACAACCCCTAATCATGCTTAATTAAACAGTACCCCTATGTCAAGTTACATGAATGTACACCATAATTTAAGTTATAAAAACTTTAACCAAAAACTTCAAACTGACAAATATTTTCATTGTTATGCAAATAAGTAAATTAGTATGCACACACACCCCCCCCCCTCAATAATGTCCATTTCAACAGTACCCATGTCCTCTATCCCTATGCCAAGTCACATGAATGAACTACATTGATAAGTTATGAAAACTTAAAGCAAAAACTTCAACCAAAACTTATAACCTGACAAATATTTTCATTGTTATGCAAATAAGCTAATTAGTATGCACACACAACCCTCCAATCATGCTCATTTAATCAGTACCCATGTCCTCTACCCCTGTGCCAAGTCACATGAATGGACACCATTCATAACTTAAGTTATAACAACTTTAACCCAAACTTTTTAATCGGACACTGACGCTGGCGGTAGTAGAATAGCTCTACTATTCTTTGAATAGTCGAGCTAACAAAAGTAAACCTATCTAGAAAGGTATCTTACCTGGAAAGTTTCTTTGCATTCTTCGTTGTTGAAATAAAGAGGCTCTCTGCCACACAGCTGATCGACCCATAAACTGTGACCTCTGACCTGGCATTATCCTTTTTCTTGCTCTTGATTGCATCTGTGATTGTGCTCTTTGGTTGTGTAGTTGCAGTCTTGGTTGCACCTGAGGTCTTCTCTGTGCCAATGTTCTCTGCAGAGGTCTATTTTGAATTTGAGGTGGTGGTTGCGGCGTCAGGCTTGTTGGTTGCACTTCTTGTGGATGTGATGCTCTCACAGGCGAAACTCTCACTTGAAAGATTAAATATGACACATTTAAGGATTAGTTCAGGGGTCAGGCAAGTTGATCTCATATTAAAAGAGTACTTTAAAAGAAACAAATGGTGAAGAAAGCATTCAAAAATTTATTTTGTTAAGGAGATATTCAAGTTTAAAGTTTGGTATAATTTGTGTAGAAACGACTGAAATCAGACTAGTTGTGATGTCATAGTCTCAGATTCCTCAAAGTCTTTATGTATTCTATCATATTTTGTCCTGCAATTTTGTGGCTTAATAACCATTGAATGGATATACCAGGAAAGTAGTCAAACAGAATCTAGTAAGATTAATTATAATTTACCACCTAAAGAAAGTTCGAGGAAATATAATTTCAAATAGTAAAAAGTAATATAAATTTTCTTCAAAATACATTAACAATTGTTCAGAATGTAAGAATGAAGGCGCAAACCTTCCATAGTAGACTTACTACACCAGTCATTTCTACACAGAGAAGACAGAGCTTTAAACTTGAATAACTCCTTAATGGACTAAAAGTTTTTTTTAATGCTTTCTTTACCAGTTTGTGTCTTTTAAAGTCCTCTTTAATATAAGATAATATATCTTGACCACTGAACTAACCCTTTTACATTCCCAGAGAAATTAACAGATGAGATGTGTCAAGTCTCATTCTATAAACATACACCCTCTACCCATTCAACACTTGATGTTACATTGATGTATGCAATAGATGACACAATCACAATTGTATAGTAATTAGTTCAGAAATGTGGAGAAATCTAAAATTCTATTATTTTTTCATAATTTTACTACTTAATACAAATATCATATTCAACGTATTAAGAACTCCTGCTCTCAGAAGCACCCACCCTACATTTTTTGACTGATAACATAATTTATTTGATTACTATGAAGACTTCAAATAAGTTTTGTTACATTATTTGCTTATTTTGCATCTGAAACTGACAATGTTTTTGTGGTGGTTATTGTGGGGCTAGTATAGAACCAGTTCACACAATGCAGTTCGAATAGCCCACTGTATGTGGCCCTAGAACATGGGCGCTAATTAGGAACAAATTTTGGGCCTAAAAAGTGGCCATTTTTGTTTTCCGTAAACCACCCCAGGCACATATTACATCGAATACGGTATTTAAGTCCAATACAGTGAAAAAATACATCTTATTCAAATTATCATTGAGCTCATGAATGAATAGGAAAGTGTTTGTTTTCTTCACTTGGTTGGATATCCAGGATTTTTGTGACCTGGATTCATCACACTGCATAGTAACTGTGCGCCACTGGAGTGAAAACAAAGCGATCAGCTGTGTATATTTACATGCCATATCTGTATCTGCACACATTCAAACGATACGGACTTGCCCACGTATATCACGCAAAGCTTTATTTTCACTCCAGCAAATGACATCATCTCCCGGATGTGACTGGCACCAACCAAGTGAATACTCAAAATCAAGGAGAAGGCTATTCATGTTTCCATATGCAAAAATGGGAGAACTGAATTGAAACCAACAAGAGCATACACCCAATTAATTCCACCTTGTAATCATTGTGGGACACTTCTGTGCAAATAGTCAATATTGAATTTGAAACAAATGGGCCATGTAATACATAGCAACAGTCAGGTTAAAAAACCGTGTGATCTTCTGTGGGAAAAATTAACAATCTCAGATGGGAAAAATTACACTATAATTCAAAAAGATTTTTGAAAAAAGTTGAAAATTCTCCTTTTCTAGTGAACAACAAATTTGAGGGCTCCTTCATTTTCAGTTCACCATTTGTATTGTCATGACCCGTGCATTAAATCCCAGTAATGCACGCCCTTGATTATTTGGTTTAGTCCATTTATAGAACATACGAATGTTTTCAAGAAGCGAAAAATTACATGTAAACTGTGTGTTCTCGTTTTTCAGTCTTTTTAGTTGTCTATGCATTTAAAACAATCTAACATGGAAATTTTATACAAAGATTAATGTTTTGGAATCGTATTTATATAGGCATTTAATGCAAGGACTTCTTTGCACTCGCGAATGGCCCTCTCGTACCAAAGTCCTTTACCCAGAGCACTAATGCGTATATAAACACTCCACCTCAGCATTAATTACAAAAGGCACAACCTATGTAGGCTCCCAAAACACCATTGGGAAGAACAGTACCCAATCTTTCGTGTTTGTACCAAAGACTACAAGATTTTGCAACCCTGGTGCCAACAGTCAGGGTGTAAATTTCTTCTTACCGGATGGTTTGTGAAATTCTTGCGCTGGTTCTTGTTGCATCTCTATCGCCTCTACTTCAATTTCTGGGGGTTCTTCCTTGATATCTAGGAGATAAACAAGAAGAGGTCAAGTATCTCTTTAAAGCTCAATGTATAAGAAGCAATTTCTATATGGGGAAAATAATTATAAAACCTAACAGATTAGTTTCTAAATTTTTAAGGAAAAAAACACTTCCAGGTTTTGAGCTATGGCTGATCACAATTTAATAATTGTTGACTGGCCAGACAGCTCAAAATTATTATGTAATTCTTTAAAGTTTTTTGCTGATCTTAGCCATTGAAAATAATTAGAAAAGAAAGTTTATTCATGCAGGAATTTGACTGAGGGTATGGTAAAAGATTCAAAAATGTTTGGTCAGAATTCGCATCACCCTTCAAAGAATTATGACAAAAAATATAAAACATTTAGTAAGAAAATGGATAAAGATCGCCGTGTAATACACATCACAAAACGTGAATATTCATGCCTGAAAATACACAACACTATAAAATAGTCAATTTTGAACCAATTTTTATATTGAATTTTAAAGTATTTGCTTCTCTCGTGGTTTTTGATGGATTTTTTCAATGGATTTTAAAATAATTAAGGGACAGTTGAAGCTACACATCCATATACTGTACCTTTCATATGTTGAATCATTTTAACGAAGGAATTTTGAACTCATTTTTAATTGAAACCAAAGGAAGCTTCAGAATTCTTGTACACTCTATTCTGCAATTAACACATTCTTATGACAGTGTGGTACATTATCCTAATTAGAATGTAAAATCAGTCTCCCTATCAGAAGATACTGTGCAATAATTTCCCACAATGCAGCTTTAAAATTTAATTTCCTATATGCAACATTACAGTGTGACATTTTTCAAGATTGTAGATGGAATTTGTAGAATTTGAATGAGAACATTTCAATTTTATTATCTCAAACTAAAGTCTACATTCTACTTTATATTTTCATCAGTGTATTATGAAAGGCTGCTTCAAAGAAAATGATGAGAAAATGAATGAATTACTGTGATTTGCCTTTGCACAGTCCTTGCTATTTCTCAAATCACAAAAAAGAACCAAATTCACAGAAGTCTTGGAATTGGTTCATTACATATTCTTAAGAAATACATTTCTGGAAAATCTCTCCTTTAACTGGCATAACTTAAGTTGAAATTTCATAACCAAAACATGTTAAATGTACATAGTATATAACAAGAATTCACACACCATTTTACTGCAGCTCTTTTGATCTGAATGATCTCCCAAATGGGAAATCTCCCAATTGGAAGCTTGTATGAGGGCTAACTACAGATATACTCGAAAAAGAAATGCTCCACTCACTTGGGACTAATTCATGTTGCAGCCTGCTCTCTTCATCTCTTGTAAACTCCGACTGTTGCGGAAGGTTCCCACAGTCCTCAACGTACCCCTGTGGAGCATGACCCCCCTCTTCTGAAGGTGAGTGTAATGAGTAGCCTGTTAAATGCACAACAACTGCGAAGGAAGATCAAAAAATTAAATGTTAGCAGACTACTCCGATTGTGACATTTGTACTTTCTTAGCACCCCATAAGTACAAATAGCAGTTTTAAGTTTAATTCTTTAAATCAGACACTAGCATTTCCATCCCTTTCCTTTATTCACTTTGTATTTGTGTTTTGTAAAGAAACAAATAAATGAAATTAAATGCACAAAACAGCTATTGATTATTTACTTTATGTAAAATATTTTCCCCTAACTTGGAGGCAACACCACATACCCCTCAAACAAATTTTCCATGATTACTTGCCATGTGAAATTTCTACATTCATGCCTTTTAAAAGCCTAATTTAAAAACAAAATTCAGTAATCCATAATCAAAATATGAAAGAAATTTTATCAAATTTTACTGCTCTTAAAATCAGCTCGCTACTTCAAAAGACTTACATTTTCCTTCGACACAAAATTTCACTTTTTCACCTGGCATCAACTTCATATCTAAGTACTGTTGGAATAAAGTACCGTGCACAAGTGTGCAAAGCACATATTCTGCTGACTCTGTGTGTACTATAACTTGGTTGTAATCTGTGGCTTCAGCATCTTTTCCTGCAATGTCAAAAGAACGATTATTGAAAAGATAGAAACATTTATGAAAGTTCTTACCAGATATGCTAAAGGGTAATCATACTTTTTAAAAGTTCGATAATATTCATTTGAAATCAAAGAACAATCCTCTTATCCTTTTAGCCAGTCTCTTAGATGAAAGGATGTTTCTCACATCAACTCCATGTTCAAGGTATATTCCAGGAAAGGTAATAGAAACTCCATGTTCAAGGTCAATTCAAGGAAGGGTAATAAAAACCCCATGTTCAAGGTCAATTCAAGGAAAGGTAATAGAAACTCCATGTTCAAGGTATGTTCAAGGAAAGGTAATAGAAACTCCATGTTCAAGGTAAATTCAAGGAAAGGTAATAGAAACTCCATGTTCAAGGTATATTCAAGGAAAGGTAATAGAAACTCCATGTTCAAGGTTAATTTAATGTAACAAAGTAACAATAAGAGAGTGTTCACATATCTTATTCCATTAAGGATGCAATTAATTTCATCACATTGTATCAGATTTGTGCAGTAATGACTGAAATTAATGAAGAAGTTGCATCACATCCTTATTTCCCTCAAAGGTTTTAAACACCTTCTATTTTCAAAGTAAATTTCTATTGCAAAATGGACTGGAATAAAGCCTTCACATTACCATTATACTCCTTTTTTGGTACTTAATACATTCTGTTCCAGAATAACAAACAACAATTTTGCTAGCTATTCCGATTTATGTTGTCAAAATGGACTAGAATAAAGCCTTCACATTACCATTATACTCCTTTTTTGGTACTTAATAAACTATATACCAGAATAGCAAACAAAAATTTGGTGGCTATTCTGGTACAGAGTTTTTTTAACTACCAAAAAGTAGTATAATGACAAAGTGAAAGCTTTATTCCAGTCCATTTTGACAATAGAAATCCATTTTGAAAATAAAAGCTCTTTTTGTAAAAAATTGTTATAAACTTAAAACTGAGGAAGAAAAATAACTTGATCTTACATCATGCACAGTATTTTCTGCAAATGTATTCAAATCCCCTCTTTCTTGGCAAAGTCACTGAGAAGAACCTCATATATATATATATATATATATATATATATATATATATATATATATATATATATATATATATATATATATATATATATATATATATATATATATATATATATATATATATATATATATATATACATATAAATATATATATATATATATATATATCTATATATAATCTATATATATATATACACATATTATATACATATATATATACATATATATATATATATATATATACATATATATATATATGTATATATATATATATATATATATATATATATACATATAATATATATATTTATATGACTCATATATAAATGAGGGGGTTGCAGGATTTGCCTACTGAAAATGGAGGGGGAGAGCAAAGACAAAAGTGGGGGTAAAATCACCCTGATACAAAATATCATCATACAAAGATATAAATTTGGAAAAAAGTGGGGAGAAATGCCCCCTTGTTCCCCTGAAATACTACCTAAGTGTGAATGCTCCCATTCAACCTACCCTGATTTCTGCTTTCCAGAGCTGCCATTGACAGCTGAATTTCATCTTTTATAGTTTCAGAATATATTTCCCCTGGCTGCAACGTTAATCCTAAAGAATCAACAAAAAGGTGAAAAACATAACAAATGAAATGTCTTCCAATATGAGTCAAACGATATGCTGTCAGTAAGCGTGTGACTTTCTGCCATCATTCAACAAAGGTCAATGAAGTATCATACAATTACTAACTTCTGTTTCTGCTTTTTTCAAATGAAGTATGCTAATTTGTGCAATAAAATCCTAACTGAGGTAAGTTACTGTAACGTCCCCCTAATCCTGCTTAAATACAACAACGCAACAGTGCTAAAAAAGAGACACAATGCGGTCAATGCATTAGTACAATGATTCTAGAGTGACATTGGTATTTTCATTTGTAAATCCTTTGTTTTCCAAGTCTATCATAATTCTTTAAAGTAGTGCAGCAAATTCTGACCAACAGCTTTGAGTCTTTGCCCTGCCCCCAATGAAATTCAAGGTTTGGTTTGTGATGTTTGACGGCAACGCCACTGTCAGAATCAAATGTGCCAAGAGGGTATCAATAAATTATGGTGTAAGAGTTAGGATAGTGAGGAGATGGGAGGTTTGTAAGGGAGATGAGGGGGGAAAAAAACAAAAACTTTTGGTGAAAAGAAAGGGGTATGTAAGGTTAGGTGTAGTCAAATGTGCCAAGAGGGTTTTAATAAATTATGGTGTAAGAGTTAGGATAGTGAGGAGATAGGAGGTTTGTAAGGGTGATAAGGGGGAAAAAAGGGGGTATGTAAGATTAGGTGTAGAAAGGGAGGGGAGGGAGGATTTAAATGTGGTGGGAGAGGTTGTTGTTGTGGAGGAAGCTGATGATGACTGAGGAAGAATTATTTTCGAAAAGGTCCGAGATTGAGGAAAGAAGAGATCTGAAGTTCTGGTATAGGGGACATGTTACGAAGATATGCTTGATGGAGAGATCGGTGTTAAATAAAATTCAAGTGCTCACGAATAGACTTTCCCATCATATTTCAGTGACTAAGATTTAGGAACAAACTTTAAATAATTAGGTTAAAGGTTTTGAGCTGTCTGCGCAGTTATACATCACAAATTTAGCAGGAATTAAAAATAAATCAAAATGTTGTTTTTTTAAATCCATAAACTGATCTGTTTAAATTGTAATACTCTTGCAACCAAAATAGAAGTTGCTTACTTGTCCATTAAACCATCAATTAAAAAAAAAAAAAAAAAAATTCTTACCCCAGATCATGCTGGTTTACTACAGAAGATGGTGGGTGAATGGTTGAAGATGAAAAATCACTGTCATGTAATATTCTGAAAATGAATTATCACAGTTGAACCCTCCTGATACCTGTTAGGAAAAGAAGTAAATTGTACACAATTCAATTGCTGTTCCGAGGTACAGTAAGTGGCCTGAATTTTGTGCGGGAAATTCGTGCATTCCCAAAATTCGTGCACCCCAATATTTCTCCTACTCCTAGTTTACATCAAATTCAAGATTTTGCCTGATAATTTGAGAAATTTTAAATAAAACTGGCTATATTTTCAACACACTTTGGAATTTAATATTTGTCAAATGTTTTGTTCTCGTACTTTCGTTCAAGCCTTTTAATGCTTTACTGGTACAGCTGCTAAAGGTTGCATAGGTTTATCATTAGTGCACAACTTTGATGTATCACAGTTACGAAACTACTTTTTTCTTTGATGAATATCTGGATAAGTAAAATATCAAGCTTCTGGGAATTTATCATGAAAACTAAGATAAATATTTTTTTTCATAAAGAAAATAAAACTTAATTCTCTAGTTGCACAAACCTTAGGAATGAATTAAAGCCTTATTACGATAACGTTCTAAAAATTATTCAAATTTCTGTTGATGGCTAAGTTTTGAAATTAAAACTGCACAAAGTTTTATTTTATTTTCTAGGTCATAAAATGAACAACTTATGTTGTTTTTGCATAGGCAATCCAGTGGTGTTATCTGGTGGGTCCTAAACGCCCCCCCTCCCCCACCGCTTAGATTTCCCACCTTCGGAACCCCCCCAGGATTTCCCACCTTTGGAACCCGCCAAATGGATTTTCTAACATCAAAACCTGCCCCCTGGATTTCCCAGTTCCATGGATATTTTCTGGAGCTGCCCAACCCCATTCCAGGCCGTTTCCTGCCCCACTGATCTGTTTTTTTCTTGTTGACTTCCGTTCACTGATTGCTGTCGTTTCTGATTAAAGGCCTGTAGGGTACACAACACAAATGTTCGAGTAATAAGATATGTTTACTTGAGTTGTGAAACTAGAATACTTCCAAGAACATCATAGCCCCCGCCCAAGATATGTGTAGCTCGTAGCCCATTCCAAAGTAGTGTAGTGACACAGCCCTCTAGACCTAACAGCTGTCTTAAAGAGGCTTAATATACAGTTGATTTGGTCTGACCAGGTCAGGTCACTAGGTCGTCACATGACAGGTAGCCAAGCCCTCATGTGGCGGGAAATACAAGAAGACAGGGCAGACGACCAGAGAACTTCACTGAGAAAACACAGATAACATTATTATACCTGTTCAATGAAGTTAGCTGCCGGTGTACAGTGTACTGTACACATTACTAATATTCCAGCCCACACTTCAAGGACTACGCTTGGATATTGGTACCATTTTTACAGTGATTTTGTCACTGTTTGTGGACTTACATCAGCAGCAAGCCTGCGTCCAGAAGGTAAACCTTAGTAGTTTTATAAAGGATAACAACCCAACTGTCTCAAAGTGTGTTCTTCTGGCAGAGTGCGAGCAACACAGAGTTGACTGATAACCTGTCAATGAGTACCCAGTAAACAGTGGTAAAATTACCACAGTAGGCGTAGACCCAGAAGAAGAAATGGGCCTTCATACCCTGTAGCATGCCTACTAAGCCTATCATAGCACACAAATATTTGGACAGTACTTTCCACATTCAAAGTTTAACCAAAGAAAACATGATAGGCCTGGGCCTAGTTGATACTTAAACAAACTGAGAAAAATTAAGGCAAATGAATCAGCTTTGGGACATTGATAGGCCACACTCGAAATGGCAACCATAGGGATCTTCAACGCTATGCTCCCTATGCAATACCGCCATTTCAATGGGAAATTCATTCCTACAAAAATATCCCGGCCTACTCGTACTTATGACTCCAAAAACTCAAGAGGTAAATTCCTTTCACACTTGATTTCCAATAAAAAAAATCACTACCCACCTTCTAAATGTTGAAATTTGCGACTTATTCAGAACAACTTTTGTACATCCATTGTCACCGGTGATTGCTTCTCAAATGGTCGCAAATGGTGTGGTCTTGCAAAAAACGGTTGTTTGTGTGTGTAACACAAAATCCACAGAACGATCGTTTTAACTGTTGATTGCTACGAAAACCATATAGAAATGACTAATCAGTGTTAACAAACAAGTGATAGTCATTTCTACACTATTTTCGGGTCAATCGACACTTAAAACGACCATTCTGCAGATTTTGCATAACATACGCAAACGACAGGTTTTTTCAAGCCCACACCATTTGCAAAGCAATCACCGGTGACAACGGACGTACAAAAGCTGCTCTGAAAAAATCAGATGTGGAAGGAACTTATCTCATGATTTTCGGGAGCCATGAGTACGGGTAGGCCGGGGTATTTTTGTAGGAATGAATTTCCTGTCGAAATGGCAGGATTGCATAGGAAGCCTAACTTTCAAGGATTAATTAGTTCAGTGGTCAAGCATGTCTATCTTATATAAAATAGGAGGTCAAAAGAAACAAAACTGTGAAGAAAGCATTCAAAAATCTTATCCCATTAGGGAGTTATTCAAGTTTAAAGCTCTTTCTTATCTATGTAGAAATGACTGGTGTAGTAAGTCTACTATGGAAAGTTGGTGTCATTATCCTCACATTCTTAACAATTGTTAATGTATTTAAAAAGAAGTTTAAAAGAGAAGTTTATTTGATTTTTTAACTATTTAAATTATTTTCCCTCTAACTTTCTTCAGGTGGTATATTATACATACCCTTCCTAGGTTCAATTTACTACTTTTTTGACATATCCCATGGTTTTTATGCCATAAAATTGCAGGACAAAATATGACAGAATACATAACAACTTTGAGGAATCTGGGGCTATGACATCACAACTAATCTGATTTCAGTCGTTTCTACACAAATGATACCAAATTTTAAACTTAGACATCTCCTAAACAGAATAAGATCTTTAATGCATTCTTCACTATTTTGTTTCTTTTGAAGTCCTCTTCATATAAGATGGACATGCTTGACCCCTAAAGTAAACCTTTAAAGACCCCTATAGTTGCCATTTTGAGTGTAGCCTTTAGGCCACACTGGAAACATCAACCATAGGGGTTATTAACATTAGGCTCCCTACACCATTTCCACATAAATTCATCCCTACAAAAATACCCTGGCCTACCCGTACTTGTGATTCCCAACAGTCACTAGGGGAATTCCTTCCACACCTGATTTTTATTTTAAAAAATCTCTCTTATGCTGAAATTTCCAGCTTTTTTGGAGCAACTTTTGTACGTCTGTTGTCCTTTACGTCCTCTGCAAATGGTGTGGGCTTGAAAAAACCTGCTATTAAAGTGTTACGCAAAACTTGTTGAACGGTATTTTTAACTGTCGATTGACCCGAAAATGGTTTGAATTGACAATCAGTCATTTGTTAATACTGATTTGTCATTTCTACACAGTTTTTATAGCAATTGACAATTAAAACAACTGTTCAACGAATTTCGCGTAACTCTCAAATGGCAGGTTTTTTCAAGTCCATACCATAACGACAACAAATAGGAATTACAGCCCCCACCATCCAGGAAGGAATTTCAAATACTTTATTTTGCTTGTATACAATGTGTTTATAGCCAGTGATGGTTAATTTGTATTAGATCAGTATTAAAGGACTGTAACATGACTAGCATCACGTAAAAACAGCAAGCAACAAGTATTCATTGGCCAAAACAGAATATTATTAAAAAAACTTAATGAAAATTTTAACGCCGAATGGAAAATAGCAGTCTTTAAATCAAGCAGATATGTAAACTTCTGAATTTTTTAACAAAGTATATACATAGAACCTTACTTATTTATTGGGCAGTTATTATCATCATCAGACAAGAATACCTTGCTTAACTTAGCAGCTTTCTCCAAGACTTTGATCACAATCATCTATTGAAGTTTCTTCTGTCTTTTACAAAAACTATATCCTTTGTGCTTCTACTAGGTATAAATCACAGAGGGTGTAAATATGTAAATATATTTGTTTATCATTAAATCATGTAAATGTTTACATTATCTTTACATCTTATCTTCCAGGTTTTGTATTCCATTCTTTTGTATTCATTGTATCACATACCTCATAAGGGGTCATTTATTAATAAACTTGAAGATTGAACAAGAACTTTGAAATGTGTATATGAACTCAAGAGAGCAATGGATTCTTCTGAAGCAATTTGTCACCTGATTTTCTGTTGTTTACTGTTAGTTAGTATATATGAACTTTAAGATATATTTGTCTAAAATAAAGTGCAACAACATTTGACTTTCTTGTTAGCTAAATGAGTAGTAGATACAGCCTACAATTATTTGTGTTGCTTACTGCACACACCAATTCAAATCATTTTTGGGATATGATAAGACTCATAAGTTACCGACATGCTTAGTTTGTTTGTTTGTTTGTTTGATGAGGGCTTAACAGCACCACGACAATGAAGGTCAAATTGTGCCTGAGAGGTCAGATCATTCTAGAGGTAGGAAGGAAAGGAAACAGGGGGAGAATGAGAGAAATTCAAGAACAAAAGGTCAGAAAGCTGTGATCGAGAGGGGAGGTGCATGGATGAAACAAAAATAAAGTAGAGGGGGGTGGAAGAGGAGAATTAAATATGGTTGTAGAGGGAGGCATGATGAAGGAAGGAGATAATTTTATCCGGAGGATTTTTCTGGGAGAACTCAGCAATTGAAATGTGGGGAGCAAGGGAAGCTCTGGGAAGGTTGTACAGGGGGCAAACAAGGAGAACGTGATGGATTGTGAGGGTGCAATGGCAATTGTTGCAGAGGGGTTGGGGGGAGCCAATAAGGACTCAAGGTGGGAGTGAGTGAGGTGGGTATGACCAATTCTAAGACGGGTAATATGAACGTTGTCGATACGAGAAGAGGTTGTTGATGGTGGATTTGATCAGAATTGTGGGCTGGATGACATGGAGTTTATTATCAATTTGGGAGCACATGCTTAGAGGCTTGTTGGGAGAAAAAGAAAAAGCTAGAAAATATATTGTTTAATAAATAGAAAATGCTTGTAAAAATTAGCCTTATGCAAGAGGCTGAGGTATGGCTTCGTCCAATAGGCCTAAATAGAAAAATTATAGGTCCCAGAAACTTTTGGTCAAAATTCATAATTTAGGTAAGGATAGATTTTGGTCAAAATTCATAATATAGGCAAGGATAGAAACAGTGACGTAGCAATGCAGCATCAGGGCCCAGTGCAGCCATTCCAATGAGTCCACATGGACCCCATGGAGAGTCCACATTGACACAAGCTCGAACAATGATGTAAGCATTTTTTTTATATTTGAATGGTTGGGGCTGGAAATGGCACTGTTGGGCTTTTCTGCCTGAGTATGTTTATTAGTTCAGCTTTCTATTTTGGTGATATCAACAGATAATTTCAATAATTAGGTAATTTGCAAGTAATAAGAAAATGAATATGACGTTGGGTCCATCTATCTTTTTTGTTTATTAATTTTCTGTTTTAGAGCTCATCTATCTTATAGGCTTCAGAAGTTCAGTGTGCCCGACTTATAATTGAAGGGCCCACAAAAAAAAAGGCCCAATCTATATAACTTTTTTGGTGGGCTTAAGATATGATTGAACATCACAATTTTTTTTTTTTAAATATATAAAACATAACACAAGTATTGTTCTTTTTCTTATTTTAAAAACTATGGGTCAAGAAGATGTTTATGTCAAGAAACTGGCCGGTATCCCAAAAGTGGCAAAGGATCTCCTAAACCAGATGTAGTCTCCCAATTGTTGGGCTTATTATCTGTAAGGATGCACCGGAACCAATTTTTTAGTTTGGGCCAGAACCGGAACTGCGGAATTTTTGAAACTTCCGGCCGAAACCGGAACTTTTAATAATTTTGATTTGCTCAAACACCATTGTTAATTATGGGATAAAATTAGTAAAAAGCTCATTTTACACAAAAAACCTATTTTTCCTTTACAGTCCTAAACAGTCTTTGCAAAGGGGAGTCGTAGCATTCCTTTTTCTGTCATTTTTACAATTTTGTATTGTTGTTCTCTGTTTAACATTAAACATGAAATAATGTGGATTTTATACTCAGATTGTATTCCCAGGAACCATGCTCTGCTAACTTCTGCAAAGACAAACATGCATCTTGAATAGAATAGGTGTACCTTTTATGACTAAATAGAAAAGGAAGATTTTTTATTTCATTTTCAGCTGTTATATAATATGTATATGCATGTCTTTTTAACTTTACAGTTTGTTTAATTAAATACAGCTTATACTGTTGATGATGAGTGATTGAATTAAAGTTATGCAAAGACATACATTCAGAGTAAAAAGTAGTGCTGCATTGTGTTTCTGCCTAGTGACTATCTGTTTACAATACACATATTTTTTTAATATCTTTCTTGATTAGAAAAACAAAATATAAGTACATGAAAATAAAGAGGAATGTACAGATATATTCTTTGTTAATATTTATAGTTGGTCAGACTTGTGTAAAGATATAACCTGAATAGTATACCATGATATTGATAAAACAAATATTAATCTGCCATACCTTGTGTATGTTAAAATGTGAAATAATACACAAAATCAAAATTTCAAAAGTTCCAGCCAGAACCGGAACTTTTTACATTTCAGAGTTCCAGCTGGAACTTCCGGCCGGAAGCGAGTTCCGGTGCATCCTTAGTTATCTGGAAACTTTGAATTTTGCTGTATTTTAACTTCTGTTAGCATTTTCCAAATTATTTTAACATCAGTGAAATTGATCAAATTCTATTCTGAAGTTTGATGACATTTAACACTGCACACAGTTTGATGTGCATTTTTACAAGGCCCCAACTGCATGGGGATGGTAGAAGCTCATAATACTCATCCAAACATTTGGTCAAATGAGACAAATTTACCCCAAAAGTGTACTTTCGCTGTCTGCACGAATGACAGATATTCTCCAATCATTCTCTTGGGCCCTGGTAGCAGTATATTTAAGAAACGTTCGCAGAAAATATTATTTAATGTCATATTAATAAAAGCTTCTTATCATATCCCTAGGTTTCCTTGTGTCCATTGATGACCAGAAGCTAGTTTGCCGTTGTGCATATCCAGATAGCAATAAAAAGAGAAATTATCTTTGTGGCCTGATTTTTTTAGAACAAAATGTTGTTGGTCCATATTTATACAAATTCCTTTGTTAACTCCCTAAAAAAAAGAATATACTCTGCGAATGCTTACTATGTCTTTATTTTTTGTACATGATGATCCCTCTTCCACCCCAATTGAATGTCTGAATTTTATGAAACCAATGTTTCCCTGGGCTTCTTATCAACACATGAATCTTCATCCAGTAGTAGTAAAATACATAACCGGTTCGTTTTTGTCAAAGTAATACTGATGTGTTTCTTCATGACGTCATTTCTTCGGTTTGTAGCAAATTGTTGGGCATTGGATGTCTAAAGGGGTCAAAAATCCTTCATTTCTAGTTCTCACGGAAAAAATTAACAAATACTGTGGCTTATAAACGAAGAAGGGAGTCTCCGGCAAATGTGAGTTGAGTAAAAAAAATGTAATTAAGATTCGCGAGTGGTCAAAAAGAGGAATTTTCATATAAGGTTTAAAGTCGCAGTGGGAGGGTGACCCACCTTGTTATATATATAGTACATGAACCCACTTTCATGCTATCCCCAATTTCGTACATTCCATTAATTCACCAACTTCAAAAATTTAAGTACAAAAATCTAACATTCCTAATCTTAGTAAATATAAGTCTCAAATTTGATACATTCAAATATTCTTCTTTCCATTTTGTGTGTTATGAGTAGGCCCTAGTGTGTTTTCAAAATTTAAGCCATTTTTGTCAGCAATGGAGCGCCCTTACTTTTCACTGGTACACCTGGTGTGTTTTTACATATGTTTATCATTAGACGCATGAATTAAGGTTCATTTGTGCATCAACATGGCGAGCGAAACTTCTTTATTTCCAGGATGATAACTAACTGTTACTAGGCCTAAAGGTAATAGCAAATTTAAAGAATTTATCACTGGTGTGGGCAAAAGGAATTTCTCTTTTCTGTGTGAACTTGGAAAATGATAGTATTTTCATATTTTCTTAAACCAAACAGAATAAGTCCTTAAGTGCACAAAATTGGGTATCACCATTCTATATACTGACAGTATATAGGCCTAACGTTAGGCCTAATGTTAGGTTGCCATTAATAATGCTAGTAGGCTAGTAGTAGCTAGGAACGCCTGTGGGTTGACTGCAGCTGAAGTTATCTTCAACCGGGTGTCCTTCGTATGACGTCATACCCTAACCTAACGACGTCAAATTGACATCATAAAAAGACACCTGGTTGAAGATCTTGTTTAAACGCAGGTTGATTGGGCCTACTGCATAGCCTACACTAGTACGAATTTTCTCCAAGTCATTTGCTCTGATTTAGAGTATGAACAATTACATACATAAAAAATTGTACACCCTGAAGCAAAGTCAATGGGCTTCAACGTGCATTTTCAAAACAAGTTGCCCAGGAATTCAGGGCAACTTGATTTTCTGTATAAAGACTTCCATATTTTAACCTGAAAATCAGCACACGGAAACTTGAATTGGTTTTACACCTTGTGAATATCGCAATATTGCTTTGCTAAAAGGATACACTTTTTTTCAATCAAAAAAAAAGTTTCAACAGATTTTCTGGGAGCATCTTGACAAAAATGTGGTAGGCCTATGCAGGTAAGCATTTTTCCCAAGCAATATAAAGATAAGACGCTTGCATAAGAAAATGATTGACATAATTTGAGTGCGTATCAACATCGCTTGTGTAACCTTGAGTGTACGAACGCACCGATATGCGTCCTACGTTCGTGTTACTTATGTTGGCGCATAGGCCTACAATTTGTTATGTAATAATATTAACAAAAAAACAAGGGCATTGACCTAGTTAAATTCGGATAATTGTAATAGTGCGCGACAATGCAATTGTCACTTCTTGTAACGAACGGGCAGTGTGGTTATTTGTTGTATCTGTGTCATTTTGACAAGGCCCTACTCCTTTTTAAAGTTATACGCACACGCTTACAACATACATTAGTTGCAACGCTTACAACATTAGTTGCAACGCTAACGTCCTGGGCACAAGTCACTAAATTTACAAAAAAAAATCTTCAATTTTTCAAAAGAAAATCGGGAAATCTTTTGTGACCACTGTACTGTAGATGAGGTTATGTTAGCGATCGTATCACTGTCAGTAACGTTAAGCCTAACGTTACAACTTACAAGTTACACTGTAGCCTAGTGTCACTAACGTTAACGTTAGGCCTAAGTCTGTGATTAATAAAGTAAAATTTATTTCATACTATCATTATACTCTTTTTTATTTCATTCTATATAAAAAATTAAAAAATTATTTTATAAGTATATTTTAGGCCTCACGTTAGGCCTAATAATGTCTTATTAATTTAACAGAATACTTCTTACGCAGTTCAGGGACACCTTAAGACCACACTATTTAGGCTGAAATCTATCCTAGTGAGGCCTGTGCAATCGCATTTGCCTCGAAGTTACCACAGCCTTCACGAATTTTCTTAAATTAGACTTTAAAAAATTACCCTAATATATCATAGTTTTTTTCTCCGTTATTCTTCCTGCTTGGTCGTGGTCGGGAATGCAAAACAGACGATGTCAAATGTAGGCCTCGACCCTATAATTCCGTTGAAAACACAAATCTTCAGAGACTAACGTTAGTCATTAATTCTTGCATGTTTTGAGTCGAATGAAAGGGCGCCATCAGTTAACCAAGTGAACTGGCGGTTTTGAAGGACTTTTTTTTTCTTTTTTTCTGTCGCGGTTCTGAGGACACGACAGGACTAGTATTGCAAACTCCATGCTCAAAATCCGCCATCTTTTAATTATTGAGAATTATCTTAAATTCTATTAAATGATGAGAATATGGACTTCAAATTAAGTGCTATTTATAAGCCAGTTCATGGTAACGATAATATGTATTGAGCAATGCAGGTTAAGAGTTCAATTGAGACTGTCTTGCCGTAAGCATCACTGGAACTCATTCAATAACACCGTTACATTCCGATTTGTTTCGTTTAATATTTGAGTGGATTCGGTGCCTTCCATGTATGTATTTGTGCTTTCAAAATAGATGTTCCTTCCATCAGGGGTGCCATGTAGGACAACTGGGTTGGATATGCCATGTGAGACAAGGTTGGTATGCCATTTGGGACATACATTAGGATGGGATTCCATGTGGGACATGGATATGAACATAGAGTGGGGATGACATTTAAGACGTATGGATGGAAGCCATGTAGGATACAAGGATATGTTATGTGGGTAATAGGGAGGGATGTCATGTGGCATAAGCGAGGGACGCCATGTGTAACATAGCGAGGGACGCCATGTGTAACAAAGGGTGGGACATCATGTGAGACATAGATATGGATCATCTCGGAGAACATGATGCCATGTTAGAGATAGGAAGGAGCGAAATTTGGGACATAGGAAGAGATTACATGTGGGACATAGGGAGGGACGCTATGTGTGACATAGAGTGGGATGCCACATGTATATGACAATATTAAATTAAACTAGAACGATAAATACCTTCACGGCTTGCATTTGATTCAAATTGACACACATATAACAAGTCCAATTATAAAAACATCCCACAATCCACCCCACCCATCTGACATCCCACCCTATATCTCACATATCATCCCACCCCTGCTCCACAGACATCCATCTCTATGTCCCACATGGCATCGCTACCCATGTTCCACATGTCATTCCTCCTTATGCCCCACATGGAATTCTTCCCTTTGTCCCACATAATATCCTCACCATGTCTCACCTTCCTATGTTCGCATGGCATCCATCTGTATGTCCTACGTGGCGTCTCATCCTAATGATGTATAAAATGACATCCCACTCAGATGTCCCATCACACCCTATGTACCACACGGTATCCTTCCCTGTGCCCCACATGGTATCCATCCCTATTAACACATGACATCAATCTCTGTCTCACATGACATCCCTACCCATGTGCCACATGTTATTCCCCCTATGCCCTACATGGAACTCGTCCCTCTCTCCCACATGACATCCCTCTCTATGTCCCGCCCTCCGATGTTCCACATGTCATCCATCTCTATGTTCCACATGGCATCTTATCCTAAAGATGTACCAAATGGCATCCCATGCACTCATATGTCCCATATGCCACATTCATTCATCCATATGCCCACATGGAATCCATCCCTCTGTCCCACGTCGCATCCCTCTCCATGTCCCGCATTCATATGTTCCACATGCCATGTATCCCTATATCCCGCATGGCATCCATCTCTAGGTCCCACATGGCATGTCACAAAGCCATCCTGTGGTAGAATTAACACAGAGAAAGCTTTGGTTTACATATGATCGGACCGTACCGCGCTGATTGTTATTCTCCCTTGACCTGACACCACGATCAGTTCCAAGCATGCGCGTTCGTTACCATGAACTAGCTTATTAAAGGTTGTATTTTTATGGTTACTATGGTTACTACAATCACTTTCAGCAATGCTAATTAAGGAATGTATGACGTTGTTTTTATTCGCAAAAGTCATGTAAATTGGCAACGTTGAGGAATGGAGACGAAAACTTCCGGTGCCATTCCAATGTTTTACCAATATCTTTTTTTTTACTAAAAAGTGATATGAAAAATGGTATTATTTAGACATTTTTACTGTTTCAAGAAACATAATAGGAAATATTTATTACACCAAAATATTATTTGAAGAGTCACAAAAAAGATAGTGAAGGGGATAACATTATTTGAAATTTGAAATAAACAATAAGCACCTCACTCGGTAGGTACTACATGCTAAGCAGTACTTGTATATCAGCCATGTTGTAGCTATAGAAATACGGTCAGAATGTTGACTACACCAGATGCGGTTCTGAAACTTAAATAGTCAAATTAAGGGGTTAAGAAATTGTTAGCGTCCATCACGTACACGTTGTAATCTTGCAAACTGTCAAATTCGGCGTGGGTAGAATTTATTTCAGGAGAATTATTCAAGTTGCAGATCATCCTTATTTATTGTATCTATCTTAATTTATAACAATTAAAACCTACATAACTTTGTTCTCTTTCTTTCAGGGTCGTGTCTAGCTTTTCGTTTTTGAGGGGGTTGTTGAAAATTTTGTTCGATTTTGGCAACACATCCTGAAAATTTCTCGAATTGAGAGTGCTTTCCTGGAAAGTGAAGAATTTTCCTGGCAATTAAAGAATATTTTCCGGAAGTTTAAGAAGATTTCACCACAGAGCTTCAAGCTCTTTGAAAGCTCTTTGATTTTACGAAAATGATGGAAATTTCCCCCAAAATGAAGGAGATTTCTCGAAAAGTTCCTTAAAATTCATGAAAATTTCGCTGAAGTTGAAGAATGATATTTCTATTTTTGTGGGAGCTATGATATTTTTAAGGGACGAAGCTCAAGCTCCTTAAGACACGCCACTGCTTCCTTTATTACTATCCATACAAAACAAATTAAATTCCACGACAGCTTTTTTTTAAAGGGTGTTCTTGTAAACGTACGGTTTACTTTTCCCACATTAGCCACAAGAGGTTCGACACACCGGTTGTTGCATGGGCAGTGGCTCTATACACACCAAGTAATTGCAAACCCGTTTCCTTCCATGGCTTCCCCGAATTCAGGGAATTTTGAACAACATTTTTCAAAAGCGCATTGAATCTTTCAATGGCACCGTTTGATTGAGGTTACTACAGGGACAAGTAGCGATGTGTAATCCCTCTCTCTCTTAGAAAATCTTCGAACTCTTTTGACCTAAATTGAGTACCATGTCTGTTAAGACCTCTGTAGGGAAACCTTCCCGATTGAAGATTTGCTTCAGAAAGGACGTGATTGAAGTCACAGTAGGTGTAAAACAAATTTCGGGCCATTTGTTATAATAATCCACAATCGTAATAGCAATCTACATTCAACAGGACCCTTCTAAAATGGACCCACAATATCCATTGCTATTTCATCCCAATGTTTGTCTGGATATAAAACTGGTTGTATGTAATAAGGCAAATGCTGTTTTAGCTGATTACTCATTTTGCTGACACACAACACAACTTTTGACCACATTCTCTACGTGTGCATCTATTAAGGGCCACCGGTAAAGTTCCCTTTAACCTTTCGGGACATTCTCTGATAGGCGAAACATTATATCCTAGAAGTAAGGTCACGTGGTACGACTAGTCTATCACCTATCATAATAATATTCTCCATACGACAAAATCATCTTTAGCAAAATAAAATGCTTCAACGCATTCCTCAACCTGACTCATTTTCGGCCAGCCATCACGTGTGTACCGTGACGTTTTTAGCTACTGGAAACGATAATCCTGCTTACAAGACTCTTCAAACTCTTTCATTGAAATTAACTTCTAAATAGGTCCCCATGCAAAAAAAATTGTGATCATCATCCTGAAAATTCGATTTTTCTGAAACTTGGGGGAAATCTCGACAGGAAATCTGCTACAACGAAAAACCATTTTATATTTGGCGAGCTGTACCCTTACTATGTACTGTTGTAAGTATTTAGTGATAAGTACATAATTTAAACTTCTATACCCCATACAGCCATGGGTACAAATACCACTTTTCGCAGGCCCAAATGCAAGCAAATGCTTCCTTTTCGCCAACTGTATCAATTCTCTCAGCGTGCGACAAAGTGTGCGACGCACAAAATGCAGTGATTTCTTTTCCATCTTTAGCTTGATTGAGACAGGCACCTAAACCAGGGAGTTGCCATTTAGAAATGGCAACTCCCTGCCTAAACCCTCCTGAGAAGCATCTGTTCTAACGATGCATTCTGAGGATCAAACATGGCTAATACTGGATCTTTACCGATTTTAGATTTCAAATTGTCAAAAAATTTCTGTCATTGTTTTGTCCAGATGAACTTATTCCCTTTACGTGAAATTCCTCCCAGGGGCTCTACCTTCTGGGCAAAGTTATGGGTGTACATAGATAAATACCCTGTCTGCCTGTGAAACCTAAGAATGAAAGCAATGACTTCTCATCATGTGGTACACTAGCATTTGTAACTGATTTATACTTATCATCAATACTTATACATTTTCCACTAACAGTATGCTCCAGAAATCTGATTGAGATTTGATTGAATTTGTTTTTGTTTTTGTCGTTCGATTTGATTCCATAAGCATTCAATTTGTTTAGAACTGCTTCCAGTGCAGCTTTATCAGATTATGCTCTTCAACAGTGCTACCATAAACTATTACATCATGCGGGTAACACTGAACACAGCCTCAGACAGTTCATACCGGCCTAACTGGTGTGCGTCATTAGTGCATTATTTTTCTAAATGCCGGTCTGGGGTCCAGACCTAGGAAATAATGGCCGGGGTGCCACAATTTACTGGGGGTGCCAAATTTACTTTTACACCGGCAGTGCCGAGGACAATCCGAAACATACTCTTCTGTAATGAAATAACCCCTCATGGGTAATAAGTGCAGTAAGTGGTTTCGGGGAGTAGTCTAGAATCAGTGTGTAAAGACAGGTGATGTTGAGCAGATGTAAGATTAAGTTGGGAGAATACCTTTGCATTGTGCAACTCCCCTGGCACTTCATCTTCTTTTTTTTTAATGGGAATGAATCAGAAATTACTGCCTTATTCACCTCCCTTAAATCCACACACAACCTGATTTAACCAGCCTGAGATTCTTGTATGACACAACAATAAGTGATACCCACTGACACAACAAAGGTGATACCCACGGACAAAACAATAGGTGATACCCACTGTCAATCACCTTTAAGAGCCTAAGGATTCTCATCGTTGTAATTCTTTCGCAACCTTTTCACGTACACTGAAAGATGACCTTCTGAGTTTCTGGTGCTAAGGTTTGACATTCTTATTCACTATAACTTTATGAACAAATCCCTTAACGATATTCAACACTGGGTCATCAGTAAACATACCAGAAAATGATTGTACATGGGATGGCAGTTTTGAGGCAACCTGGGAAACATAAATTTGATTTCTATCCTTGTCAAATAAATTGCAAAATAAGTGTTGACCAGCAATATTGATATTTAAAGCACTGATTAGGTCCCTGTCCAACAAATTATTGCCATCCTTAAAAACATATAAAGTAGCTACTGTCACATTGTCTAAGTAACTCACCGAAGTTTTCAAACATCGCAATAGTTGAATTGAATGTTTAGAGTATGGTGTTAAATTCCTGCCCGATGGAACTCGAGTTCTTCCATTCAGAAAAACTTGTTAAATGTATCACAAGAAACATGATCCGGTATCTACAATGAGCTTAAGAGGGACATCATTAACTTTCACGGCTGCACGGTGCATGTAAAAATAGACTTTGTTTTAAACTCCCACAAAATGTGTTGCTAAAACTTGTAAATCCCCCTTCCCCCCACACACACACACACACTTTTTCCGAATTTGTATTTTTGTATGGAGATTTTCTAATTTCAGCATGATTTTGCCCCACTTTTAACTTTGCCACCCCCCCCCCTCCCCTTTCTTTCCCACATTTGGTCGGCAAATCTCGCCCATGATCGTCGGGTATCTCCGGTGAATTAACACTAGCTGGACACGCCCTAATTTCCTGGACATCCGTGTTTACCTCCTGGCTCCGGCACACGACTGCAAAATGACAAATTTTCGAGCATTTACGGCTTTTTTTATCCTTAGCTTAATTTAATAGAATGTAAAATATGCCAGGTGGTCCCTCAAACTGCATCTGTAACATCTTCTCCCTCGATTCTGTACGTTGCTATGGCGGAGTTTCCGGTTAGTTGAAGATGAAGGGCGCCTGCGATTTGGATGATACCTCTTATCAGCTTATTTGCTGAGGATGTGGGGGTCTTCTCTGTCCGGATCACCTGATGATTTGGGAGGTATGAACTAGACTTCCTTCGCCGATAAGTTTGCCTCAAGAATGGCATTATCTATCTGTTGTGCGATATTTACAGGTTCATCCAGTGGTACACAGGTACACCTTTTTCTATCAGTAGTCATTCTCTAAACCTCGGTAAATGAGTTTTTTCCATCTATCTGGTCACGGATCATTTAATTTCTCATATTGCAGTCAAAGTTACAGGTAACACGAAGTTGTGGTAAACTAGCCACATAATTGGCAATGTATTCGCCATGGTATTTCCCCCACTGACGGAACCAATATCTCTCGGCGACCACATTTACTGAAGGTACAAAATATTCCTCTACAACTGAAAGGGTGTGGTCATACACCTGTACACTGAGGTCCTGGCGAACGTTGGACTCGACACCGACATTGAATTATATACCCTCTGTCCTTCTACGCCCATGCAATGAAGAAGTAAAGCTTTCCCTGTTCTTACGTTCAGCCGAGGTTTCTCCTCCTACAGCAAGTAAACAGTTTTCGAATGTAATTTTCCATTGCTTCCAATGAATATGGCTTCACCAGGCGCTTGTGAAAATGCAGGAGGTTGTCAAATTTGCGCTATCTTCGTCGCCACAAGAAAACGAACCGAACAGTAGTAATTGCAATCTTACACTGACTTTATTTCTTCTAAAAAGCTCGCTATGTACATGTTTAACAAAAGAAACACAATAGATATAACAGTATAGGCATAAATTATATTCCTTCATTTGCATTAATTTTTATATATAAATCTCGTATCACGATATCACACTTGGGAAGTGCCCCCTAATAGGGCGTGCCCTTTCCCACACTTTTCGAAAGCTTTCTATACCCCTGGTTGTCAGGAATTTTGTTGAACCACTGAACTTCATCACAATTTCCATATCAGAAAGTGCAGTTTTGAGGAAGAAATTTCATGAACCTCGAAATTTGGGAATTATTAAGACGAATCAACAAAATTAGTCAAACTGAAAAATACTGAGGCAGCCAACGGTCTAACGGTAAATCTCCAAATCCTACTGTGACATTTCTTGATGGTAAGCAATGTTTGCTGGAAACAGATTTTACCATTGCAATTTTTACGCTTTTGAAGGGGAATTTTTGAGCCCCGCTTCTGAGAGGTAACCTCACTTCGAGTCCAGGGGGTCACCCCTGTAAGATAAATGTGCCCGACAAAAATTTGCATTTTCTCGACTTATTGAAAAACGATATGTGTCTATTTACAACAACACAATATAAAACAATTGGTAACAGACCCCCCCCCCCCTCAACCCCCACACACACACCACCAGTGGCGTCGCCAACAATTTTGGTTTGGGGCAGAGTACCCCTGGCGAGGTCCATAGTATCGAAGCCTCTTCGCCCCGGAAGCTCACAAGATTCACAATTTTAAATTATAATGCTAATATCTACTTAGACATATTAGATAATCATTTGGGTTACCGTTTCTAAATGTCTAAACAGGCAGAGAAGAACTTTCCCCTGCAAATTGAGAAAATTCGGGGAAAATTGTTGGGTTCATGGGCGAAGCCTTGGACGCTTGGGTACATGGGCGAAGCCCCAGAAGCAATGAACATTTCTTGATTTTGATGCCCCACAATCAGACAATGGTTTAAAATCAGCACAAAGTTACAAAATGTAATTGACATGAAAAGAAGACAATTTCAAATTAGAATGTTTAATATACTCAGATTAGTATTTGGGCAATATTGTGGGGTTCATGCATGGCTGAAGCCTTGGAAGCTTGGGCCTCTAAAGATTTCTTGAGTTTAGTTTGATGCCCCAAAATGGTTTGATATCATCACAAATTTCCAAGATGTAAGTGACTAAGCTGCTAAGAGAAGACAATTTAAAATTCTAATGTTAAATGGTTAATAACGGATAACAAAATTACTATTTTTAAACAGGCAGAGGACAAGAGGAGAAATTTCCCCTGCAAATAAAGAAAATTCAGGCAAAATTGAGGAACTAATGGACGAATCATTAGAAGGGGTCCAGGGGCTAAGCCCTGGGAGCTTTGAAGATTTCTTGTTTTTAATGCCCGAAAAAAGAAATCAAGACAAAGTTCCAAAGTGTAAGTGATGAAAAGAGGACAATTTCAAAAACGAATGATAAAATCTACTCAAATAACTGGATAAGTATTTGGGTTACCATTTCTAAACAGGCATAGCACAGTCAGACAGTAGGAGAAATTTCCCCTGAATTTGAGAAAATTCTGTCAAAATTGTTCAGGGTTTCATGGACGAAGCCCTGGTCCAAAGATTTCTTGTTTTTGATGACCCAAAATCAACGCAATGTTCTATAATGTAAATCATGGGGTCTTGGGACAAAGCAAGAGTCAAGCAAGAGATTTATAGTGACTGTCTTTGATGCCTCAAAATGTCTGAAACTCAACACAAACTGATCAAGTTCGGAAAATTTAAGTGTTAATAAGCAGATAAGAAGAATGTTAAATTCTTATGTCAAAATCTACTCAGATAAGCATTATATAGGGTTATACTATTTTTAGGCAAGCAGAGGAGAAATTTTCCCTGAAAACTGAAAAAAATTGGGCAAAATTGTGTAGGGGTGCATGATGAAGTATGCATATTCTCAAGATTTTGTGTTTTTCATGCCCCAACATGGCTTAAAATCTTCAGAAATAGACATAGCGTAGTTTCAAAATGTAATTGATAGAAAGAAGAATGTTAGAATCTACTCAGATAAGCATTTGGGTTACAATGCAGAGAACAAATTTCCTCTAACAATTCGGCCACAATTATTGTTGGGTTCATGGACGCAGCTCTGATAGGGTCCAAGGGGCAAAGCCCTTGGAAGATTTATAGATTTTGATGCCCAAAAATGACTCTTGATCATCAGGGCTCCTCACTTCAAGCGTGTGTGAGCTGGTATCTTTCATCAGCCCTCGGAAAATCAGCAGAGCTGATTGAATAAGTTGAATAAACGTTCTGTAAAATGTTTAGCATAACCTCATGTATCATAAATAACTCTTGACAAAAATGTTATGCTGCGGTTGGAATGGGGAGGGGCGGTATCCACGCCAATGTGTTTAAATTGATTAACCCCGGAAATGGTTTAGATCACTGAGTTACTGAACATCTGAATGAATTGATGAAACGTACTGCAAAATGTTCGGCATACCCACATCATGGCCCGTTTGTATCATGAATTTTGCCATAAATTTTCTGTGGTGAGACAACATCGTCCTTCCCGCCAGAAGAGGAAACTTTCCGAAAATTTAAGCAAATTTCACGAAAATTTAGGAAAATTTGAAGACAAAATAAAAATTGAAAATTGAAAGTTTCTGGAAGAAAAGATTCCATGAAATCTGGTTCTTCAAAATCAATTAGTTATTTGGTTATAGACCTTCATTATTGTGGCCAAAATGGTACTTAGCCCGGTTCCTATCAGCCTATGTAGGCGGCCATCAGTTAAACGTAATATATTGGTGACAATTTGACAAACCAAAGACATGGTGACGAGGCGAACGTCCATAACACTTGTGACGTAAGGGCTCCGAGAAGCTTCATTTCAAGCTACTTCCAATCTAGCAATAATATAACAGTTGTGAACAATAGATATATATGACTTTTAGTTCAATTTGAAACATAAAATCGTACTAAAACTGAAAGCGTGTTGAAAAATCTGAAAGTTGGTTCTCAAAATAAGTTCTTTTAAATGGTGTCATATATATTTTAATATGACACAGCACCAAAATAGCTGTTTCTGGTACCTGAAACATTGACTGAAGTTTGGTGAACGGTTACATTTTAAATACCAAGTTTACGAAAGTTTCGTATTTATGATGCATATCCGTAACCGGAAAGATTGTAAACATGGTAAGTAGTTTTACGATGCGTTTACGATATGCTAAGAAGTATCCGTTACATTTCTGTTGGCAGAAGCATCGTAAACATCTTCTCTTAAATATACACCATGTTTACAGGATAACGTAAATTTCTTAAACATGTTCAGCGTATATTCAAGCGGAATTTCAGCGAGCGTATATTCTGGAAACATGCAAAAAGACATTTAAGTTGCGTTTCCATTGTAACTTATAAACATAGTATAAACATTTCCGTGAAATATCTGATAACAGAAAAGTTCATAAACTCCATCTGTAGATTTACTATACGTTTACGAACTAACTTATATTTCATACACATGGTACGAAGATTTCCCATAAAGTATCCAAAAACGGAAAGTTCATAAACCCCATTTGCAGATTAAGTATAGGTTTACGAACTAACTTAAACTAACTAAACATTTATTGAACGTTTCCGTTAATATCCGGCAACGGATAATTTGTAAACTCGGTTTGTATATTTCTTACGTGTTTAAGATTAAACTTAAATTTCATAAACATTGTTTCAGTGTTTCCGTGGAAGATACAATAACGGATAACTTTTAAACTCTGTTTATATATTTCCTACGCGTTTAAGAAATGACATAAATTTCATAAGCATGGTTACAGCGTTTCATGCATAAACAAGATAATGTGCACAAAAACACTTTATCTCCTACAATCATGATTACCAGGATTTGAGTCTTTATTTCTTCATTTATGCGTTATATGCCAAAAACCCTACAATTATAATTGTTAAATGTCATCAATGGACGAAAGAGATAACCAACTTGAATTATGAAATATTTAATAGAATTATGCCGTAATTCCTGGATGAAAATATTTGTTCACACAGGTTTTAAAACATTAGACCAAAAAGTGAGGGCTCTTGTTTTTGCGAATTTCACAGATATATTATCCACAACAGATAAACAATGATACATTTTATGCTTTCAGAGCGCACGGACGACGTGAGGGCAAAGGTCACTTGAATATTCATATCAACCAGAAAATTACTTTATACCGTTGCGTGCTAGATAAGCATTCGATATTCCCCTCCCCCCCCCCAAAAAAAAAAAAAAAAATCAATAAAATACGCCATCACATTTCATTCCAGTTGTTAAGTTGTCCAAAATTGCCGTATACCTGTTCCCAAACATTCGCTGTGTCCGCAACATCATAATTAATATGCGGTTCTTCAAATGTTGTTTGATCATTATCAAAACACAATGGATCAACAGAAGAAAGTAAGTCCGTCATCTGTTTATGCAACAAAAACATATGTCCAATTTACAAATCGCATATTACACCTACAAATTCATATGCTGTAAATTAGTGGTAAAATGTTCATCCATTTTGATACTTAGTTTTACTACATCTTAAACACTTTAACCGGTGGCGGCGTTACAGGGGGCACTGGGACATCCCCCGCGAGATCGTTTTCCCCCCAGAAAATTGTGTAAAGTGACATATATTTGATCTGATTTATCTGTTCATAATCTTTGTCCCCCCACACACCCACCAGGCCTTCATGAGACAAAAATGCCTTCCCTTCTCCGCAGCATCAAATTCCTGACGCCCCACTCAGTTTATCTATGATGTCACCTCTCATATAAGTTAAAAGCATAACTGATATGTCCACCAGCTATATGTTTTTCTAACTTCATTGCTTTATGTTTATAAAAGCCGTAAAAACTAAAGTTTCTGGGAAATTGGAAGAGCTTTGGCGTTCCACCACCTTGATCACAAGGACCTCTAAACGAGCCCAAGGACTGCCCATACATTCCGTGCAATTCGCGCTCTGCGCTCATTCTGTCGCATACGTTGTCACGGTGTCAGCAAAATTAACATTAATTCCCCATTCATACCTTTAAGATAGATATTTCCTTGCCTTTTTTAGTAACAAATCATCACTATTAGTCCATAATTCAATGTAATATATGATCAATATCTGAAGATAGTGGCCTTTACTAGTCGCGACCCTGTCTGATGAAAAAGGGGAAGGGGGGGGAAGGGGGTTGCCCATTGAAAGGATCTTGCCTTCCAGATGTCATGCTTCCTTCCAGGCGAAGAGTTAATTTGAAAAGAAATTAAATTAATATGTAAAAAGGTGAAAGCGAATAAAAATAAATCCGCAAACCACAAGAAGGCTGTTTCAATACGGTTATGACTGTATGAGCAATGGCGTGATTGTTCATGTTTGACTGGGGAGGGCAAGTGGCGCTGCCAAGTGCGTTTGTGCGCCCCCCCTCCTTCTCCCATGCCCATAAGAAGACTAAATTGCATGCACCATTTGGTATTGCTTAAAATCAGCGTTTTAAATAAATAGGCGAAGCCATGGTCCAGGGGCGAAGCCGCCTAAAGTCCTGCATTTCATGTAATTGTGATTGCTATTACTGCTTAATATTGTATTAAATGTAGGGTCTAAGTCTTTGCACTTCTCGTATCTTTGGTAGCAGAAAATTTTCTTATAATTGTACCGTAGTGAAAGAAGAAGGGGGGGGGGAGGAGGGTTGGCGAGAGGGGGGGGGGGGGAGGAGGGTTGGCGAGAGGGGGGAGGAGGGAGCGGGCATGGGCCGCCCTGAATAATTCTTAAAGCAAATATTTTCAAAAGGAGGCCTTTTAGCTATTCACCCTTTGGGCAATTACCAGCATTGGTCTTGGCTCCAGAATCTGAAACCCATAGGCTACAGAATCTGAAACCCATTGGCTCCAGAATCTGAAACCCAAAGGCGGGATTTGCCTATATGAAAGTTGGGGAAAACCAAAGGTGGGAGAGGGAGTTGGGAGAAAATTATAAAATCACGCTAAGATACAAACAAAAAATCACCATGTAAAATATACATTTGGAAAACGTGGGGGTGGGGCAAGTTCCCCCTTGCACCCTCAAATCCTACCTATGCTCAAACGATATGTGTAGGACCCGGGGCCAGGGGGCACGTGCCTCCCACTTTTTCGAAAACGAACAAAAGTTTCAACAAAAAAATTGAAAATGAAAAGTGCCCCTCAATCTGTCAATTACTGTTAAAAAGTGCCCTCATTTGATTTTCTGCCCTCCCACTTCTTGACCCAAGGCCCCAATAATTAAGCCCTTGGACGCTTAGCGTCTTTTGACGTGATTTTAGTGTCAAAAAGTTGCTTGAAATTGTGTAATTCCACAATAAAGTTACTTAAAAGGAATATCTTTTGCTTAAGGTTCAAATGTAGAAACCCATTGGTACGATGTGTCTTTAGTTGGGGTTCAGGGATGATTTCCATGTTTTTGATGTAAGAATATTGCTATTAGAGAAACATTTACAACGTTTCTTTTGAATATATATTGCAGAAGTTGAGATTAAAAATAAAATATAATTGAGGACAATTTTTGCGCCCCTTGAGTATGCGGCGACCTCTCAGACAGCTTCACTGGAGGAAGTTGCCCCCTGGCTTCGACCACTTATCAGAGCATTTCCTGATGGTAAGAAACGTTTTGTAGAGACACGTATGAGCCGGGGCCAGCAGGAGGGCCTTGACCCTCAATAATTTTAATAGGGGCCGTGTGTCATTTTGGCTTCCCCCTTTCCCTCCCAATAATGAAGTTTTATCGAATTGATATTCAGATTTCATGGGATTTTTTGCTTCCGAAAATCTACAATTTTTGAGAAAACTACTTCAATTTTCGTGAAATTTCCTTCAATTCTGGGACATTTGCTTCATATTTCGGGATATTTTCGGTCAATTTCAGAACATTTCCTCATTTTTCAAGAAATGTATTTAATATGTGTAGAAACTTTCTTCATTTCTGTGAAATTTGCTTCAATTTCAAAAAAAATATTGTTAAAAAAATTCTAAAATTCTAAAAAATATTTTCTTTAATTTTCGGGATTTTTATTTTCATTTTCTGATTTTTTTTTCAAATTAGATTATGGAAATGTTACCAAATATTATGAAAATTTACAAAAATTTGACCACTTTTATTCCCCAAGTTTACTTCTGTATGCAACGCGAGAAGGTGAAATTCTCTGCAGGTCTCTCACCCCCACCCCACCTACCCACACCTCCTATGCTGGCCTCTGAGTAGTTCGGTCACATAATTCGATTCTACGACGTATGCATTCGACCACATTTTGACATCCTTCTGCCAGTCATATTTGTTTTAACACGTATTCATGGGACTAGGAGACTTTGAAGCCTATGGCAGGAAATTGTTCTCCCCTTTTATAACATATTTCCAAATATCAAAATGTTAGCAATAGGGGCCAGTGTCGGAGCTGGTCATTGCGTCATTGGCACAAGGACCCCATGCTCCAAGTTTCCGAGGGCCACTCCCAGGGACGTAACTTGACATCGAGCGCTAAAGGTGGGGAAGGGGGTAACACAAATATATTCCATGTCATAGGGGCTTAGGATTTTCAAAACATGTGTGGGCATGGCTAAGTATATTTATAATCAGTCCGGCTCTTACCATGATCAGGAGAACAGTTTTGTTCTCCCAATCGGAAGACCCTTTACAGAGGTATCCCACAATGCATCTATCCAAATTCAAAGTTTGTAAAGGAATAACATAAGATTCAGACATATTTCGAGCGCGGGGAAGTAAATATAAGGGTTCAAATTTGTCTTCACGATTTGAAATAATGGCATATGAATTTTCTTTTACCGTGCGCTTTTAAAATTCACTGTGCGGTTTTCAATCAATTTGAAGAAATTTGGTGACTTCGTATTAGGTGTTTTCCGTTAGGCAGTCCCGTTTTAACAATAATTTCTGAAAGAAAAAAACAACACATTTTAAACTATTATTCGGTACAAAATTTGGACCTATTACTCAAAAACATTCTGTTCCACTTGGCAGGCCCGTAGAGACGGCCGCTAAGGTCATATACACATATACCTCCCTATAGGCCGAAATTGGGACATTTTACTGTGAAAACGCACAGTGCCGGATTTAAGCATAAGCCACATGGACACATGCCCAGGGTTCCCACAAATAGGAGCTTCACATATTTTTCTCCTGTGGGGTCCGGCCCACTCTTCAAAATTGAAAATGTGTATAGGACCCGCCCAACACTATGACAAAAACATAAGGATTGCCTTTAGGTTTGGTGGGAAATGAAACTTTCTCACCAGGTGCGATTTTTCTTCCCCATTGCCGCCGTCCAGTGGCACCGGCAAGAGGGGTATGGGGGGCGCGTGTCCCTAATCCTAAAAATTTCAAAAATTCAAAATGGTTTGGTTTGTATATTTGACATGAGTTTTAAGCAATTTCCTGCCACCTCTAAAACGAAAAAAACGTGGGGCTTCGCGTGCCCAGCACCACTATAGGCGTTACACACTTAGGCATACAATTTTCATTTATGCCTCCAATATTTTTTCTGGCGGCGCCACTACCGCTGTCACATTTTGAATCATTATTAGATTACTTTATGAATATCATTGTCTTTTGATGGGATTGTCTTGCATTTTCCATGTAGTTATGCTATGAAATCATGCTATGCAGTGGCGTAACATATGGGGCCAAAATTTGGCGGTTGTTAATATGGGCGTCTTTTCTGATGGCCTTCCCCGTTGTGAGGGTCCCTTTCAGGAGGCTCGTCGGTTGCTAAGATATGGAGCCCTTTTTCCGATCGTATTCCTCGATGTGTGGCCTCTTTCATGGACCTTTCGGTTCCTAGGATGGGCACCGTTTTCTTATTGCTGTCACTGAAGTCGCCAGGTGCTAGCTGGGGTTATAGTTGGAACACGGGTATGTAAAGTTATGTTGTATTTTTACGGGTGAAAATTTCCAGGGTCCCCACATTTCTAAATCCGGCCCTGGAAATGCACCCATCCCATAAGAAAACCCTGGCTGCGTTGCTGTACAACCCTATACTGACCGACTGCCTCCTCCCTATGTTTTGATAGTTTGAAGGAAATTAATGGTCATGAAAACATGACACCAAGAAAGTGAATGCCAACGGACAAATTAATTCTTCACATTTTTATTTTTGTTTAATAGCGCTGGGGTGGGGTGTAACACAAATATGCCTGGAAAAAATGTACACTTGCCCGACCTGTCTGTAAAGGTAATAATACATGCGTCTACAACAATACAATATAGAACAATTGGGAACAGATCCCACCCCGGGTCCCCCAGAAAGTTTGTCTTGTGGACACAATAACCAAGTACCAAATACGGCACGGCATGACAACCTGCTTGTGCCCACGTAAGGGACAATGGCGAGGTAGAAGGGCCAACACTTGGTGTTAGGATCAAGGGGTCTTCGTCAAGTTCTAAATATTTTTCCAAATTGGCTGAAAAAGGCGAAATCAACAGAAAGTTTGAAAGTTTATTTGATGAAGAAAATTTTAGATTCTCATGTTAAAATCTACTCAGATAAGCGTTTGGGCTACCATTTCTAGACACAGAAGAAATTCAAGTTCTCCTGAAAACTGAGCCGAAGTGATACCTTATTAGTTAAGTACAACCGATATCCCGCTTGGTGCAACTCGGGGTCACTTATAAACAATACACCTATTAAAACTCGTTAAGTTGTGAATTCGTGACAAAAAACTCGTGAATTCGTAATGAAAAAGTCATAAACTCGTGACGAAAATCTCGTGAACTCGTGATGAAAAAATTCGTGAACTCGTGACGAAAATCTCGTGAAGTTGTGAACTCAAAATGTCCCTTCAGAGCCACGGTACTAAGCGAACTAATCGCGAATTCTATTTATTAATCTTTTTTTTCCGTTTCTAAATGTTTGTCACCGAAAACTATCACAGGTCTATTTTTTTTACAAAATTCATTGGCGGTGTGGTAAAACTCAAAATGCTTCGACCAGAATATGTTGTTTCCGTTTGACTTGTTCCAAGAATTGGATTTACATTAAAAAAACATAATATCCTCGCCCAGTCATGCTTCATAATTTTGATAATTTATCAGTTTATGATCGATTGTGATCTTGATTTTCTCGTGTCTAAATGTCCTTTTTATCAAATTAAAAAATTAAGTATGTAAGGTTGCAAAGGTGAATAGTATTCAGTCATTTTTTGTCGATTGTGAAATCTTATTTAGGGATTAAATTCGATCATAGTCCCCGTTCTCTGTAACAGCTTGGAATTACGTCATCATGAGGGTTAAGAGGCCCAAGCTGCCAAGGCGTTAGCTCCAAAGATGGCGTTATATGAAATTTCAAATGTTGTTTAGAAAATTCGACAGAAAGACTTAATACCAGTCCATATCTGCATATTCGAATTTCTTTTTGAGTTTTCGGTAAAATATTCTAAACAAAATTATTTTGATCTTATTTTCACAATATTCTCGTTTCTGCCTTCATCAATTCTAGATACGTCTCTTTCTAAAAAGCATTGAATCTTTTGTTAGAGTTGAATGTCATCACTTTTGTTATCGCTCGAAATATTACAATAATTTTCTTTGACAAATCATCCGTTTTCTATCCTTTTGAAAGTTAACTTTAATATAAAATTCTAAAAATGTAAAGGTATATGAAATTTTTGAAGTAGGCATAAGAAAATATACAAATGCAATGTGGTTTGAGGATGGCAAAATTTTAACATTAAACCTCAAAAGTTAAGAATAACTTCCTACAGTCATTAAAATATAGACAGGGAAGCCTTTAGTGACTTAGTTAATAATTTAAAGAAAATATGTTTATTCATCTGTTTGTGATAGTTGTAATTAATTTATAAATGAATAACCCGTGGGAACAAACATTTTTTAAGTGATCTTTTCAAGTTGAAGAAAAATTAACTTATTCTGAAGTTAAGGTTTTATAAAGCCTGTTTATATACTTTGTGTTTAAGCAGTTAAGAATGTTAATGGATTGACCTTATGCATTTTTTCTCTCTCATCCAGTCTTCTAAGTCTCAATATCAACCTAGACCAGTAGACAGATAGATAGATAGGTAAAATGGGAAAGCTTACCAATCATTAAGAAGACTTGAAAGTTAAAGAGGCATTTCACCGACATATTAGAGCAGCAAATCATTTTGACCCTAGTGACGTGGGGGGTTACAAAACTTATACGACCAAATTTTATACCACGTACTCAGGTAATTACCTGAGATTTGTAACATAAAACACTTGGTGCTCCGAGGCAAAACAGGTCAATAAATATTTGAAAAATTCAACAGAAAGATGTACTCAGTTTGTGTCTAGTCAACTTTAAGTCAACATTTTTTATTTTCTATAACATCAATGGCGGAGAGCTGTTTGTATTAGTGTACTCAACAGCCAGAAAGCTCGTCATATATGTAAAGCCGTCCTTTAATTTATTGTCTACGTTTATTCAATCTTAAATGTATAAAAGAAGCTACCCAGATATATGAAAAATAATTTTTGAATTGTTTTATTTAATAGCAGTAAATGTATACTTAGGCTTGTGGAATTCAGTTCATAAGGTTTAAGTTCCTACAATTACCAGTTTGGACTATTTATGTTGCAGTTCCGACCAAAGGGTTCCGATCATGGAGTCCGAATCGAGTTTCCAATGCAGAAAACAAGGAGTTTCCGTCGACTGAATCGTGAAATATGGCAGTGTTTCGTTTTCAAAGTTGACAATATTACGTTGTAACAAATAAAACATTTACGTCACCCAGAGCACGGCGTTTACGTCACCAGGATTGAGGCATTTAAGTCACAGTAAATTACGTTTACGTCACTTTGAGCAAAGAATTTCCGTTCAATCAAGCACCGAATTTCCGGTGTTATACTCGACAGAAAATCCATGTTTCTTGTCCACCAACTTACGTCCTCACGATGTAAACACGTTAAACATGAAGATTACGTCACCCGGAGTACGGCGTTTATGCCGCTAGGAATGGGGTATTTAGGTTGCATTAAATTCCATTTCTACGTTGCTAATACGTTAAACATAGAGTTTACGTCACCGAAGCACAGCGTCTACGTCGTCAGGAATGAGACATTTAAGTTCCGTTAAATATAATTTGTACGTTGTAAACATGTTAAACATAAAGATTACGTCACCTAAAGCACGGCGTTTACGCCGCCAGGAAGTGGGCATTTAAGTTGCATAAGATTACAATTTTACGTTGTAAACACGTTAAACAGGGATTTTACGTTACCAGAGCACGGCGTTTACGTCACCAGGATTAAGGCATTTAAGTCACAGTAAATTACATTTTTACGTTATAAACACGTTAAACATGGAGTTTACGTCACCTAGCCACGGCGTTTACGTCGCCAGGAATGGGGCATTTCAGTTGCATTAAATTACATGTTTACACTGTAAAATACGTTAAACATGGAGTTTACGTCACCGGAGCCCGGCGTTTCCGTCGCCCGGAGCGAGGCGGTTAAGTTACTTTAAACATTATGGTAAACATAGTCACGGAAACACGAATATAAGTCGTGTTTAAATAGGCGGTTCCGTTCAGTTTAAGTGATATTTTGGCCAGCGTATTCGTTAATTTTGTTGCCGTGAATCCTTTTTGTTTTAATCATCTATCGTAATTCTACGAAGGGGCTCAGCAAATTCTGACAAAAACTTTTACAATACCTTCAAAAAATTCTACCAGGAATAGACAGACATTCCATTCATTTCAGTGACTGAGATTTAGAAAAGAAATTTAATGACTTACATACAAATTTCAAGTCACAAACTTAGAATAGCTTTTAAAACTTTGATGGGCCACATCACTCGAACACTAAAAGTGCGATTTTCAAAATTCAAAATCTGACAGTCTGACCTGCTCAGATTGGTGGCCCGTAGGAGACCTTAGATTATTGGAGGGGCCGAGCTCTATAGCCTTCGCTTCATATGGCAGTATTTTCTTTGTACATTATGATATACATGAATTTACAGGGCCCTCCTTACAGGTCTCAGGGAATTTTTATTAGGGCTAGATAACAACCCCCTGATTGTATTTCTTGTTTAGTGATACCAATTGAAGTAAGGTGATACAAATGTTAAGTAGCTCTTTTTGTTAAGTGGTAATAACTTGGAATTTATTAAGTGATATTTGATTTCTTCTTTTTATTTATTTATTCATTTATTTTGGGGGTGGGTGTTGTCCACTTCCATAAGGTGTTTATAATATTCAATTGATTTTGATATGTATTAAATAAAGTAATTAAAAAAGAAGTAATTATTTTTTGAATAATCAACACAAATAATGCCTACTTGAAAACCATTATTTTGAAAATGATTGGGGCATGCCCCCTGGCCCCTGGTGTCGGAGGCCCTGATTTACTATCATACCACTTTGCAAATTATTGGGGAGGGGAGGACATGGACCCTCCAGCCACATAGCTTTCTACGGCCCTGCCTTAACCTCATTATATCATATGACACCATTGCACATGATCTGTTTCTGCCTCCTTTTACAGTATGTAATATTTAGTTACTCGTTGTGATTAGCAATTTGGAGCTTCTGGTATAGGAGTACTTCACCACCGACAAGTTCTGGCAATGTCATTAATAATACAGGCCATTATCATTCATCTTTTGCAATTATACGTTTCATTCGGTTATACTCAATCAGCTGATCCACTGATATAACTCAATTTCGGGGCTGGCCAAGGCTTCTGGCGTGAGCAGGTGAGTACATTTCTGGCGATAGTCATTTATGACTGGGATTATTATTATTAGGCTGAACGTTTTGCAGCACAATTAATTCGGTTACTCATTCAACTGATCTAGCTTAATTTGGGGGGGCTGACCAATAACCTTCTGGCGAGGGTACCCCACCGCATAACATTTCTAGCAATAGTCATTTATGACTCTTGGGATTATGCTGAACATTTTGCAGTATGTTTTAATCGGTTACTCAATAAGCTGATGTGGTTCCATAACAGTACTCCTCATTACCACACCCACCAAGCGGAGCTCCGCAGACGTCCACATCCTTCTATTGGGAACCATGCTAGCATAATAGTAAGCTGCAAAATTGGTCACCTTCTCAGCAAGATTGAATCCCCCACCCCCCCTCCCCCCTTCTTCTTCCTCCGGTCTATATCGTTCTTTATCATGCAAGGTAACTTTGCTTGATCGTTTACAATCATTGTACAACATAAGATTATTTTTTCATATCATACTTCAATATATCTGTTGTGTTAAAAGATTAGTTCAGTAGTCAAGCATGTCCATCTTATACGAAAGAACTCCAAAAGAAACCGTCTAGGCAAAATCGTGAAGAAAGCATTGCAAAATCAAGATGTACAAGTTTAAAGTTTGGTATTGTTTTTATGTATTTTAAAGCCTCAGATTCCTCAAAGTTTGTATTTTAAGTTTGTGTTCACTAATTAAATCATTTTCCCTCAAACTTTCTTCAGGTGGTATATTATAAATACCATTCCTTGATTTAGTTTTACTACTTTTTTGATATACTCTCATGGTTTTTAAGCCACAAAATTGTAGGACAAAATATGATAGAATACATAAAGACTTTGAGGAATATTCATCACAACTAGTCTGATTTCAGTCGTTTCTACACAAATGATATCAAACTTTAAACTTGAATATCTCCTTAACGGAAAAAGATTTTGCGATTTGTGCACTATTTTGTTTCTTTTGAAGTCCTCTTTCATATATGATAGACTTGCTTGACCAGTGAATATTCAATTTAATGCACGGTTCAAAAAAGTTTTCACTCGCGAATGACCCTCCTAAACTCAGGCCATTCCACTCGGGTCAAAAACCTTTGACTCATGCATTAAATACGCATATAAACACCCCGCCTCAACATTAATTTTTAAATGAGACATTTATATTCTACATGATATAAACTGATTTTTAACCGACTTCATTTAAATCTTTCGCTATTAATCAGTTAATGGTTGATATAGTCTAATTTTGCTTCCACTTTGTTCCAAGCTCAATTTGCCATACTTCCGTGTAAATATGGCGAGCATATCGATCGTTTACATACGTTATTTATTGTTGATATTGTTTTTCTCAACCAAAGAGACTATATCGTCTATAGTTTAGGAACCAATAAGCTATTCCGCCAATACCGCCTACAAACCCAAGGAAAATGACGACCGCACTTAATGCAACTAAAACCGTTGGTAATCTTTCTTCACTCATTTTAGAAACCACTGTGGTGATAATACCCGCCTTTGAGGTGTTAGGATAATTTGTCGTGGATGTTGATCCAACAGAGCTTCTTTTCACACCACCAGACACAGGCGTCAGTCGAGGAGTGGGGGACGTACACACACACGACTCAGACGTACGCGCACTTACAAGAGGGCTACTCTGCATTGTGTTCTGTTGCTCTGTTAATGTTACGGTAGATGTTGTCAACAACTTTGCGTCTGGAAGATCTAAGCAAAATGACAAAATATTGGGAAATTTTCGGTCAAATTGAAAGATCGTCTATTTGTCTCATACTGACCCATGCATCTTGAAACTCCTGCTGAAATCTTTGAATGAATATGAATCAGTCACAGCGTAGTTGGAACCACAGCCCACAAGAAAAGAAAAAAAGGATTTTAACAAGGATGTTTACATCCCATGGGTCAGGGTCGTTCGACCCCCCCCCCCTCCCTCCAACGGCTCCTCAAAAGGTAGTAAAAGGATCCAAAAATCTTTTTAAAAGGTACATATTTTTTATTTTTTTAACCACTATTTTGAAACTTACCAATGCAGGTTTCGCCATTTCCTGCCATACCCTCGGGACATCCTACACACCAGTACATGTCATTAAGATCAATGCACTCTACACCTGGGTAACATGGATTCGAGGCGCACTCGTCGAGGTCGATGGAACACAGCTCGCCTTTAAAACATTAAAATGAAAATTTAAATTAACAGATTACTAAAGCGGTGGCAACCAACCAGCGATGCGACTCACATGACTAAGGTAACTTTATTTGGGAGTAACCAGAGGCGGGAGTTTAATGGTCAGTCCGCAATCAGAAGGTTTGATGGGGTTTGATCAAAGTTTTATGAGGAAAACGGATAATTTGACCACTTGTTGCTAACTTGATGAAGATGTTCTGCTTCACTCCTTGCTTTTAACATTTTTTGTTTGCAACGTGATATACTCACATCACGTCTCACTCTACGATACCAGCTTGAGCACATTCTTTGATCAAATTTAATTTGTTATTGGTTGAAATGCTGACGTGAGTTAAGAAATTTCTGCCTTACCTTCAAATCCTTCCTCACAATGACAAACGTATGGTCCAAGCCCGACAATTCCTTCAGCAGACAGTACACATGTTCCACGAATGGAACAACCGCAATCGTGAACAGCTATATTGATAGGTGTATTTTGGTAATAACCGTCTTCAGTCTTTAAAATACATGATATTTGTTGTGATTCAAGGTATGACGCCATGGAAGCAATAACCCATGACATAGTACCGTTCTCCGTGATATTGAGATTGGGGAATGGATAGTCCGTGCACGCGAAAGTGGCTCCAGTCAGATTCATGGCGAGAGGAATTTTCATGCTGACGTTTTCACCAGGTAGACCACGAAATGAGTCAAACACCGGATACGCAATTTCTGTCAATGAGAGAAACAAATATATGTATATATCTATATATATATATATAATAATAATAATAATAATAATAATAATAATAATAATAGGAACATTTATATATATATTAATCCACATATATATATATATATATATATATATATATATATATATATATATATATATATATATACATACATATATATATATATATATATATATATATATATATATATATATATAACTATATATATATAATAATAATAATAATAATAATAATAATAATAATAATAATAATAATAGGAACATTTTATACAATACAAATGATAGGTTAATGTAAATAAACGATTAAATTAAATTATAATAAAAATCAAAAATACTTCTTAAACAAATATGTTTTGAGCTGAGATTTAAACGTATTCAAAAATTTAATGTCTTTCATGGTCTTTCAAAATATCATTCCATTTTCTGGCGGCTGCCACTGTGAAAGACCTGTAACCAAAAGATTTTAGTCTCCACTTTGGTATACAGCAATTGCTTGTCACTAGACCTGAGACACCTTTTTGGCTGATAGATGGACAGAAGCTCACAGAGGTATTCTGGTGCTGATCCGTCTGTACACTGGTAGGCTAAACACAATATCTTATACTCGATTCTAGCTTCAACTGGTAGCCAGTGCAAAAGCTTTAACGCGGCTGTAATACTGTTACGTTTTGATGTTTTGGTGACAATACGTGCAGCTTTGTTTTGTATCCTCTGCAATCGTTTGATGTTCTCATGTGACGCACCTACAAGCAGACTGTTGCAATAATCAAGACGTGACAGGATTAATGACCTTGCCAATGCTGAAGCCGTCTCCTGAGTCAGAAGGTGTCTGATGCTGCCAATATTGTGCAAGTGGTAGTTGCAGATCCTGCAAAGCTCTGTGATATGCTTCTCCATGGTCAGTTCCGGTTGAAGAAAAACACCCAGATTTTTCACTGATTTAGAGAATGGGATTGAGGTGAGACAAACCGAGATATGACTGATGTCTGTGTTGAGCAGTCAGGACTTTGGTCCCACAAGCATAGTTTCTGTCTTGCACTCGTTAAGTTTGAGCATGTTGTTCGTCATCCAAGACTTTATGCTTGTTGTCTGGTTGTACATAGTTCAAGTTTGGTAAGTGCCACTATTCCACTTTCTGCTGGGTGAAAACTATCTATCAGCTGTGTATCATCGGCATAGAGGTGATGAAGAACGTCATATCTATCAGCTATATATATATATATATATATATATATATATATATATATATATATATATATATATATATATATATAGAACGTCATATCTATCATATATATATATATATATATATTTATATATATATATATATATATATATATATATATATATACATATATTAAATATATACATATATATATATATATATATATATATATATATATATATATATATATATATATATATATATATATATATATATATATTATATATATGTATATTTATATATATATATATATGAAAAACAAAATTGGGAAAAATTACAATGTCTCTAACCAACAAAAAGGGTTATAATTTGTTTTTTAAATCTATAAATACGCAATTTCTGTCAATGAGAGAAACAAATATATGTGTATATATATATATATATATATATATATATATATATATATATATATATATATATATATATATTTATATATATATATATATATATATATATATATATAGGTTTTTAAAAAAATATTATGTATAAAAAAATTATATATATATATATATATATATATAATAAAAAGGTTTTTAAAAAAAAATATTATGTATATAAAAAATTATGTTGGCTAGAGACATTGTCATTTTTCCTGTTTTGTTTTGTTTGTATATATATATATATATATATATATATGTATATATATATATATTCTTAAATTGTTATGGTATTACTTAAATTGTATTATACTCACGTATGTACCTGCAAACTGGAACAAATATATTGTTAAAGTTGAGTTGAGTGAGTTGAGAATGCAATCAATTGTTTGAAGAAAAAAAAAGATGAATAGTTGAAAAAGTGTGTACCAATTCAAGCTGATTGACCGTCGTCGTCCATTAAATGTGCCATTGCGGATTCAAGATTTAATTATGGTTGTATTTTTGCTCATATAAAATGTCCTGCACAAATTTTAATTTATCAGATATACAATGAATACAGGTGCAATATTTATGTATTATACACGAATGGTTTTATAACATGAGTAAGGGCGATTTCTCAAATTTACCAATTCTTATATACCCAAGCAAAATTGTAAGAAATGATTGAAGAGCTTCCCATAAACAAAATTGACGTGATTTTACCTTCGTTATATAATTTGATGCAATTGTTTTAAAGTGTTATATTTTGGCACCATTTTGAACATTACTATATTTTAAATGGTTAATCTACCACTTGTGGAATTGTTTCCATTTTAGTAGTAACTTAAAAGTATAATAGTGGCAAAGTTTCACCCTGAAATGGTACCAACCAACCTATTTGGCTTATGGACTATAACCGTTACCTTAATAAGGAATTTTATTACATTGAAGAAAATCTCAGAGGAGATGCAAGAATTTTAGGTGATATCGAACGTCCGGTAGCAAACTACCCACAGTGAGGTTAAATTCATCAAGCCTCGAGGGCTTGTACCCGGTTTCCATTGTGCTAAAGTGGATGAGGGTACTTGACTCCTTTGGATGGGACACCAGTCCATCGCAGGTTAACTCCTCATCGAACGGGGGTCTTGTTGAAGGACACAGTACAGCACCCTGGCTGAGATTCGATCCCGGTACCTTTTGAGTACGAGGCCGACGCTCTAACCACTGGTTATACTCCACTCCTGGACTCCCAGCAAGTCTTATACCTGAATTTCGTATATAGATAAAACATGTAAATAGATAAGGATTTTTTAAGTGGGCGGTGGCCTAGTAATAAACCCCCTCCACGTCGTTGCGTTGCTATGTTGGTTTATCTTATTACACCATTATACTTTTCCACGTCTAAGATGAACTTCTTCTCACCTATGACGGGACATTCTTGAATTTCCAAATGTGGGTATATATACAGATCTTTGTGATGCGACACACACCTTCTGCTTCGTGTTCGTTCCCTACTGACGCACTTTGACCATTCTGTCCACATATATGGGCATTCTGCATCGAAAAAACATATCTTTAGGATGAATGTGGAAACTGAAAGATATATCATTACGCTGTCATTCCATAAAAGGAAAAAGGTTTTATAATAACAAGATTTTTTTTCTTAATGAACCCAAAAAAGGAAAAGGGCGGGGTTGGTTTTGCCAGAGTCAGACTGGAATGCTTTAGAGGGCCCTGATCATCAAATAGCTGCAAAGGGCCCTGATCGTTGGTGTCATCAAATAGCTGGAAAGGGCCCATGTAGCGATGCTAAAGTAGAGGGACGGGAGGGGCTTTCGGAGGCTAAAAAAAGGGCCCTTGTCAAAGGCGGATAAAAGCATGCAGTATATTTTTACACCTAGTTTTGGCGCCCCCAATCACCCAGACCTTAGGTTTAAGCCTGTGTAGCCTATACCGCTCTCCGCCCCTGGCCCTTGGCACAATGGTATACATTGGCCAGTTTAGCGATGGATTTTCCATATAGGGAGGGGTCTTTTAGTTTGGCTATCGATTCAAATGCATTGATCACATATATGGGGATGGGGCTTCTGAATATACCTCAGAATTTCTTTTTAATTTTGCTCCTAAACATTATGAATTGACAGTCACGATTGTTTTTTTCTGGACGAATTTAAAGGGCAGGATCTCAATGTATGCCCCTGACGGGCACCTGAATAGTTATTTACTGAAAGACGTAAGCATATTGATATTTTTGTGCATTGTTTGTTTGGTATTAATACCTTCTTTGTTCACTCCTTGCACTTCGCCACCAAATTCACATACCACCTTAACGTTATCAATGCATGGTCTATCCAACCATGGGTAGCCACGCTCTGCCATCGAAATTATCCATATACAATCGAAAGCAGGATTTTCGCGTGGAGTACTTTTGAAATCCCAATTAGCATAAGAAATTGGCGTCCCATCCTTAAAAACCCATGTGTTGTTCTCTGCCAAGTATTTTACCCCGATAAAAGCAGGCTGTTCTGCAACTACGGCGCCCGCTTCCATATTTTCTTGGGCTGATGTTATTTCTGCCACGTAGCCTCCTAAACCGATACACATTTGTTCTCCGTTTTCATAGTTTACTTTCTTTTCAGGAACTTCGAAGCATGCACTGGGTGTTCCGACAAAATTGCCTGGACAGTCACCTGTAGGTAGGGAAAAGGAATTAATTCTTAGAAGAAGATAGTATAACCCGCATACAATATATCCGCATAGTTGACCATGTCATGGACTCATCAAATTCGGCTATTCCCTCTTTTACTGAAATTTGCACTGAGCATTGCCACTGCGATATGTTGGTTATGAGGCTCCTATGAGGCCCCGGCGCTAAATTCTTCATGGGCCCCCAGAACTCTAGTTTGGCCGCTAACAGACCTGCATCATTGATAACTTGGGCGGCGGTATTTGTTCAGGATTAGGGAAGGGGAGGTTACTACTCCAATGGATATCATTGTTCCTCAAAGAATTACAGCTGTTTTAGCGTGCAACCAAGCACGTGACATTTAGAGGCCACCTATCGTGATTAAAATGTGGCGGCGCACAATTTATTCCAAAACGATACTGACTGGCCTGTTAATGTAAGTGCACACTGTACCATTGTTTCGACCAATCAAAACACAAGATTTGAATTTCATTTACCTCGTACGTTAGAGACGACAACTGGCCTTCAACTATAATTTTCACAAATTTTAGGCAAATACGCAATCATAAAATTGTGCTTGTATTGAGTTTCCTGGAAATAAGAAATTGTTTCAATCATAATTTGTTCAAACATCAGTGGCGTCGATAAGGGGGGTACGGGTGAACTTTCCCCCACCCCCTACCCCCCCCCGCACCCTTCCCCAGAAAAATGTCACAGGTGACTTCGATTTGAAACATTTTCTGTCCCTTTTATTTATCATATCCAACTGTCCAATGCACAATTATTAGTTAGTTATATTCTCATTTTTGCGTTGGTAAAAAAAAAAAACTCAAATTTGGAATATTCTGTCAATACTTATCTTTGATAAAGAATCATTGAAAAACATTTCACATCATGTTTCACAATCTTCTTGCAATATGAATAATGACCATACACTTACAGGTGCACCGTGGCATTTTGGTTGTTGAGAACTCTCATGTCTTAAAGTTATTTCTGAAGATAAACCCTGCATACAAGGCCAACATTTTCAAGAGGGACAACAACGAATGCAATCCACGGAGTTGCTGATTTCATCACCACTAATCATACAAACATATGCCTCATACATACATACATACAGGGTACAGCATTGAATTTATTCCGATGACATTTGACCCACGACTTTTGACTTTTTGAAGTATCAAAACACCATTTCTCTCACCAAACTGTCATAAATTACCTCTTAGGATCATCCATGACTCAAACTTGCTCTCCATTAATCTAATGCAGAAAAATGGTCAAAAATTGCTTATTTTCAACAATTATTTAAACAAGTGTCACCCATGACCTTTGACCTTTTGAAACATTAAACACCATTTATTTCACTGACCTATCGTACATGACGCCCTATAGGTCCATCCATATCTCAAACTTGCTTTTCATTAAAACAATCCACAAAAAGGTCAAAATTGCTCAATTTGATCAATTATTTAAACTTTGACCCGGGACTTTTAAACGTTTTGAGTATCAAACACCATTTATCCACCCGCCTGTCATATGTTACGCCTTAGATCAATCCAAAACTGAAATTTTCTATCCATCACAATAGGTTCAAAATATATGTAAAATATACAAAAATTAAAGGAGCACTATACCGAAAAGTAAAAGCGCTCGTTTTTGCGAATTTTTGCAGATATTTCATCCACAAAATATCGATAAACTTCATGCCTCCATAGACCTTTTCATATCGGAATCGGTAATTTCCGGAAATCTATTTTAAATAATGTCGCATAGCCGAAATTCACGTGTCCATTATGGGCCAATTGTATGCTGAAGGAATCCTGATCTGCACCATCCGTCTGCACAATTTAGTAGCGTATACGGGGTCAAGCTTGTTAAAAATACGATTTCACACACTAATCAACGGTATATGAATACATAATTATAAATAGGCACTTCGCTGAACTAGAGACTTAAATTTTAGCGTAATTTGGTTAGAAAATTCCATACCAAACAGAAAACTTCCTAAAAACTGTATCCTCTACCTGTCTACATTCACACAAGTTTTCCGATATGCAAAATTAGTCGTTTCATTCACAGCAAAAGATTTGCTGAGGAAAGTACTTGATACTACTGGTTTATATTTTGTGCTGTGAGGTGAACGACACAATTTCATACCATAAGGCCCTCAACACTGAACACCAGCGTTTTAAAATTTAAACAATTTTTGCCAATTTACGTCCTATTGTTTTGTTTAAATTGTGCACAAATGTTTGTAATGTTTCGTGAATGCCGAGGGAATGTGAACCCCAAGGAATATACAACGTTCCATTCACAAAATCACCATTTTTACATGCACACTAACGTTATGTCTACAACTCCATTCATTAAACGTAGGGCCTACTGTGTCATAATTGTACGTGAGGCCAAATTCTAACTTCAAATCTTACCTGGTTATTGTATATTCCTTAATTGCGGAGAGTCTGAAGCGAAGACCGTCTAGATCCTCTTGGAATATGAAAAACATTCCCATCAATTTTTTTTTATATCCCGGCAAAGCAGTTGAAATATACAACACAATGCTTACACATTTTACATGCATAACGTTTATGTACGTACGTGTAATGCACTTGTACGTGCGACAAACTTAAGAAGGTTATACGCGCGCGTATTGTTGTTGTTTACAATTTTCCTGCAGTTGATTGGTTGGTTAGTAACAGGAAAATTCCTGCAGCAATTGATTGGTTAAAGTACCCTGACAATTCACGTTCGGCTAAACTCGGTTTGAAAAGGTCTATAGTCCACAGACGACGTGAGGGGAAAGGTCACTTCAATATTCGTATTCCTCCAAAAATTGTTATACCGTTGCGTGCTAGGTAAGCATTCAATTTTTGGGGCACCCCTTAAAACTACGCTCTAACTTTTCGGTCTAGCAGTCTAGTGCTCCTTTAACCCAAAATGTACTCTGAAACCACAAAGTTGACCTCTTGACGTGTGACCTTTAACGTTTAGAACTATGACAATGACATCATTTTTAAAAATTCATCTTACCGTATCATCAGACCATATGACAACCACCACGTTAAATAGCATTTTCCATTTAAAAATTATAGACAAAACAGCAGAAATATAGGTAATTTGCTCTGTGACCTTTGATCCCAGGGTCTTCGGGCACAACTTCATGCACCAAGGTAGCATGATACAACATTAGGTTGATATGGGTCCTGTACTTTTTGAGTTTAAAGTGGCACAAATTTACCCCTTCAATTACATATGACCTTTGATCCTTGACCTTTCACCTTTCGACCTCCAAAATATGTAATTTCTTTGGAAGTTGTTTTGCCCTACCCACCTCCTACATTTAAAGATGACTTGCTTTTCCAATAGAATATATAGCCTTCGGTAATAAATTGTTTCATTTGACCTATAACCTTTGACTTCTAACCCCCAAAATTTGGGAGGCACAAGTTTTTATCTCAGGTACCCCTGTGCTAAGACTTCTTCTGTGAGCAACATGCTGTCAAAAATGTATTTCCTATATACCTCAACAAGAGACTATTTGATAGAGTATGGGACTATATGTATAAACAATCAATTTTTTACAATGATTGGACTTAATTTTTTACATTGATAATGAAGACATACGTACTTAATTTCAGTTTCTGAATATCTATATTAAATCGTGGACATCTGCTATTCTGCAATGTAACCGTAGACATTTCACTCTCCAACCAACCATCACCAAAAGTGTGTAGAAAAGCAAAAACTTAACATTTTTGAGTATACTAAATCTAATTCAAAGCGGGTAATTGTGGACTAATGTTCAGAACGGTAACAATTGTATGGGTCATGATACAGCAATAAATTGCGTATTTCAATGAAAAAGAAGCCGTTAACGTTATGGCGGTATTGAGACTACAATTACAGTCAAAAAGCCAAAATGTCGCCGGAAGCAAAGGTTTGCAAAACAGAATACACAACAAAATCGAATGTTTCCAGCAAATACGTGGACACATATTTGGTTGAACGGATATTTACATGGCGTCCTCTGTTAATACTTTTGCCCCTAAATATGCAGTTATCTCAACCGTGAACGTCCACGTTTGCAGGTGAGTCCACGGATTGAAAGTGCGTATTCATGCTGAAGTCCATTTTTGCAGATCTTTACAAACGCACCACCACATCCACACACACCCATACGTGCTTCACATACTACTGATCAAGGACCTTGACATCAACTATCCATTTAAGGACTCATTGATACAGACCAATAATAAAGTAGTGGAGCTGAAACAATTGTTGTTTTATCATTGTTAATTGCTTGAAAATTGCCTAAAACAAAATTTTAGGTTTTGCTTAGTAACTAAGGACCCTGAACAAGTTCTGAAACAACTATTCATCTAAGGACTTCTGTTTGTGTTACATAATTTTCAGTTTTACGAAACAACAAGGACTCGCGGCGAATCAGCAGATAACTGTGTTAAGAATTTGTGGCGCAATCCAATGAAAAAATAAATCAGTGTGCAATTTTTCGCACTCGGAAGATTTTGTGAATCTAGATGTCAGATACCGGTTCATTAAGGACATCTGTAAAACATCTCAAGCGTCATCTTAAATGAAAGATTTTCTTGTAACAAAAACGTTTAAGGACGTGTGAACAGGTCCTCAAATGCGACCTGGGTCCTTGAACGATTGGTATGTTGTCAGATCAAGGTCCTTAAATGAATATTAAAGCAAAACTTCTCAAGCGCTATCTTAAATGAAAAATTTTCTTGTACCAAAAACCAAGGGCGTGTGTCCAGGTCCTCATACACGACCTGGGTCCATAAACGATTGGTGTGTCGTCAGATCAAGGTCCATAAAAGCAAACGCAGGGCACATACACCACCACTCACGCACACACAGACAGACGGAAAAATCCCCACCTTTGGCCCGTGTCACAAACGCAGGACCCCCAACCACATATGGTGTCATCATACATAACCCTTTATAGGCCCCATCAGATTCCTTAGTATCAAGGGGGTAGTCCATGGGGTATAGGGCCAGAATCTGTTATATGCAATACCCCCCAAAGTCACTACAATCTGACAATATAATATCATCGCCACATGTTGCATGTCTGTATGTGGGTGATGATATGAAAAAAAGTGTTTTTCCCGAATAAGATTATCTAAGTATTCACTTGGTTGGAAATGTGACCTGAGGTTTTCAGACCCCATAGCAACCGCGCGCATTCACCCCGCATTGGAGTGAAAACAAAAAGCGATCAGCTGTGTTTGTATACATGCCATACGTACCGCACACAGTAAACGCATACGGACTTGACACGTGCATCGCGCAAAAGTTTGTTTTCGCTCCAGAAAATGACGTCATCTCCCGGGTGTGACGAGGACTGACCAAGTGTATAGTGTGAAGATCTGCCGGATTTTAAACATTGGTGTGAAAATTGATTGCAAACTATCATGTGATCAAAATGTTCCAATGACTTTTATCTTTGCCTTTGTAATCCCTTTCACTATTTTCCCCCGATTATATTTTCTGCGTGTTTAAAATTGGAAACCATTATCTGGGATGATTGGAATTAGATTTTCATCTTCACCTGAACCATGTGATCTGTTGACTGAGACTGTAATCTTCATTGTAATTTTTACTCATTTTAAGCCATTTAAGGGACATTACAAACACAACACGAGATCTTTATAGTTCCCGGTATAGCTCTTCTCCCTGCACCTATACCAGGGATATACGCCCCTGGATCTTACTACTATATATGTGCTCTCTTAGTGCTTAGTGGGTCCCTGGAAACCACGCCGTTTGGTACACACTATATGCATGCACACTTTCGAGGCATATACACTTTGTTTGCGTCATTTACTGCCCCTGATTTTATTAAACAAAACGGCTGTGGCCTCAAACCCAAATCTCTGGCGGCGCCATATGCAGAGAGAACGATCGTTTTAACCACTGCTATTTTTTAGCATTTTCTAAAATACTTTTGAATGAAATTTATAACTTGCAAATGACTTTTTATTTATCTAATCAGCATTATTTATCAAAGAAAATCCTCAATCGCTTTATCCTTTTATTGGTTTAGCATGATCTCGTCAGGCATGATTTTTTCTGTCGTGGCCCTCAGGTCACGACAGGACTAGTATTGTAACCTACATACTAAAATCCGCCATATTTAATACCCTCTCTTGAAATTCCTAAAATAATTATAAACGTTCATAAATCAAGCTGATAATTTTAATATAACTTGAAAAATATAAAACTTGATACTACGTGATTAATTTTACAAAGTAGGAATCGAGAGGTAGTAAAAACGATACAAATATACAAAAAATTCATTCAAAGTCCTAATTGCAATTTTTGTTGGTCACTACCATAATAGAAAGAGGTGAGCAAAATGTGGAAGAATAAAGATTACTTCTAGTCACTAAGCTAAACAAAGAATCCCATTGTAGATGCTACGGAAGTTCAGGAATTTGAACAGATGAAAGGGGGGTTTTGTTTTTCGTTTGAAAGGGAAAACAATTGTGAAATTCTTGGTGCTTATTATATTTTTAGATTTCAAAATGGCACTTTCTCGACCAAATGGGGCTAGTTCACTCGGAAGAACCACCTCAGGCCTGGCTACGGGCCTGCTAATCTGTTATCTTTTAATTGAAAGGTAAAAGCCTATTTCAAAATTGTATTTCTTTTAAGACTATTGTGGGGTGGGGACCATGCGCGTATTGCCCTGATGTTATAAGAAGTTCACCGTATGCAGTGGTCCAAACTTGAAATTTTTTGTCCAAGATCTCCTTAAAATTCATGAAAACTTTGCAGTTGAAGGAAATGTTCTGATGATAAAGAAAATTTCCTGAAAATGAAGACAATTTTCTGAAAAGAAATAAAACTTATTCCCAAAATTTTCCAGTTTTTCCCAATAAGCCCGGGCGAAAAGGTAAAGGCCTATTCAAAAATTGTATTGCCAGATTTCTATGGAAATTATTGTGGGGTGCATGGGGATCATATGTCAGTATGTGCGCATGGCCCTGATATTATATCAAATTCACCTCCCACTGCAAAGCTTTTTCGTTTTATGTTGTATATATAGATTGTAATCCAAACTTGAAAGTTTTGGTCTAAAAATTGGATAAAAACTTGATAACAGTTTTTTGATAAAAACTTGAAGTATTTTCATCTAAAAATGCAGATTCTACAGTCAAAATTTCAAAATTTGGTGAAAAAGTTAGATTTTTGGTCAAAAATTGAGGAGTTTTGCTGCAAACTTTATAAGTTTTGGTCCAAGTTAACTATAACTCAGACGAATGCCATCTTCTATTTTCTACACATTTGATGCAATTCATTTGATGTAGATAATTGTATTCATGACTTATGGAGCTGTGATATTTTTAGGTAGGCTAAGCGCCTAGTAGCCCCCTAGATATGCCACTGCTATTAATGCAAATAATTAATTGCCACGACAGCCCTTTTGTAAAGGGTGTTCTTGTTCATGTTGGCATTATCTGGTATCAAAACGGGCGTAACCACGTTAGGGGTTCAAGGATGAAGCCCTGTAAGTTGTAATATATACAGTGGCGCCGTCACGAGGGTCATGGGGGAGGGGGTAGGTGCCTTTCAATGTCTGAAATACCAAAAGAAATTATTTTGTCAAAATGGCTATTTTTGACCTTTTTTAATGTGTGTGTGTGGAAGGGGGGGGAGGTGGGAGGTGGGGTAGGGGGGTAGTATGTATCATTGCAAAATTATATGCTGCTATACTAGATCGTTCGTAATCATCCTAATCTAGTTTTAAAAGCCGTGTATTGCACAGGCTATTCAGAGTCTAAAACTTGAAAAATATGAGGTTTCCCGGTAGCTTCGCCCCCCAGGACCCCACCGGGGCTTTGCCTCTGGACCCCACAAGGGGCCCTATGCCGAACTTCTTGACCCCATGCCGCTAAAGTTTGTGCCCCTAATATCAAACCAATATTTTTGACCTTTTTTAGTGAGGGGGAGGAAGGTAGTCTGTATCATTGTAAAATTATATACTGGTATATCAGATCGTTTGTAATAATCCTAATTTAGTTAAAAGAGCCGTATATTGCACACATTCAGCGTTTTTCTGCAGTATGGGGCAATTAAAACTTAGAACATGCGACGTTAACCGACCCCCACCGGGGCTTTGTCTCTATACTTCGGGTCCCTTCACCCAATGCCAAATAGATTTGTGCCCCCAATATCAAACCCCTGGCGGTGCCAATGAAGATATACGATTTTTGTGATGAAATTCAACCTGAAAATGCCTTAATTTTGTTATGTTAATTAATAACCCGTGCCAATGGTACAAGACCCAATTCTCCGAGCTTTCGAGGGCCCCTACCCCTCCCATCCCCTGCTTAGGGCAGTCTAATATGCAGAATTTAGATTTAGGTCTGGCACGTCCCACTGGGCCCATGTATCCGGAAGCTAAACATTCACATTTGATATTCCGCAACCCAATTTTCTCGTCACCTCAATGGTGTTTCTTCCTTCCCTTATCAATATCAAAACCGATCAATCAGTCGATACCAATATCTGATTCACGCCAGAATGAAATTGGCTACAATTCAACCAATATTGGGTATAAAGCTCGATTTGCCCGTTACCGATTATTGTGTTAAACATATGTATGTACTGTGCACTTACGAGGAGGCGGTGTGTCGGAGAACGAGACGGTAATGCATGGATGCCCTTCTGAAGTAAGTGAAACATTTCCACCCAAGCAGAAAACATCATTGCGGCTGATCTCATTATGAACTTTATGAGCTCCAAGATAAAGCATGCGATGGTACGAAGAACCTGACATAGTGGGTAAATCTGAGGTGCTGGATACGATAGCAGCACCAAGAAGAATGTAGCTCGTGTCCTGGTAGATGCAAACAATTGCACACAGAAGAAAATGGAAAAAATAATCAATCGGAGGTTTCAAAATCCTCTGATAACATTAAAGGAAAAGTTCATCGTTCAAACATTTTCATCTCATGTAGTAAAGAGGGTGAATTGACTTATATCATAATAAAGGCTACTTAAAATTGGTAGACCTATTCAGCGATAGAGATATTTAATTCTACAGCTTTCCCAAATTCGTGTGAAAAAATGTCTGCTGTCAAGATATGTTGGCAGGAAGTCACCGCCTGTATAATTAGCGATGCATATACGTTCCTAAAAATTCATCTTTGCCAAAAAGTAAAACATATTTTCTATTTTGTTAATATTATTTTCTATTACAAATGGGAATATCACTTTCCTTATTTACTGAAATAAACCGGCGGCTACACACGTAGTCCAGAAAGGTTCGGGCAACATTATAATGCAACACATTCTTTATACAGATGTTACACAATTAGAATCTCATACAATGCTGTTCTGTTTACTCTTCTATACGCTCTATAGTTGCCACAAAAACTCTATAGTTGCCACAGAAACTATTTCAGCAAAATATGTTTTCGATAAACGTGATGTTATTTAGAGTATGATTTTTGTCATCTCGATACAAACCTTAAAGAAATGTAAACATGAATATCTCCTACAAGAAAACATAAAAGAATGCGTTCATCATTTTGTTCCGTTCCTGTGTCATACTACATAAACTTGCTGACTGTTGATCGACTAAACTAATTAACAATATAGCCTATCCAAAAATATTTTGCCTCCTAATTTGAACTAAGGTGTATATCCTCATATGAAGTTTAATGTTCTAAATATTTACTCACATTTTGAAGAAAACTGTACTCAGTTTGACGAAGATCATTGAGTGAAGATGAATTGTACAGATAATCTTCATACGCAAATACAGCAACATACCGGTACGTTTTATTCCGGGAGTGGTTAAGTTCGATCAGATGGTAACACACTGAAGTAAAATTTGCGGAGAATGTAGCTGTCCCGTTTATACACCGATCATAACCTGGATTATAACGCGAAAATAATAGACAGATAGAAACATTCTGAAAATTATGATCAATCAATTATGAACAGGAAGACCAAAGCGTATCTTCCTTCATGCAGTGGTGCAAAGGCCTTGTAAATATTCTTTATAATAATATAGCAGTGATACATCCATGCAATGAGAGGGCCGATGATCAATTATGTCCATCTTTTGATTAAAAATATTGAAAATAAGAATGGGCTTAATCATGATAAAGATCATCAAGTACATAATCACTAATTAGCAAACAAATATTTTACTCATTAATTTGGCAACGCGATGTATGCATGATTGATAAACATCTAGCGACACCCTGAAAACTCCTTTGGCAGGTATAGAAATTGCATTGATCGAAACGAATCTTATTTAACGCGTATTGTATGGAGTGCCGTGAATTTTTAAATTTTATTCTAATTTTGGAGAGGAGTGGAGGGGGGGAGGGGTTAGTATTTAAAATTTTTTTTTATATCGATTAGGGTATGAATATAACCAAACTAAAATTAAGCAGCCAAGGTTTACAACGTTGCGGCAGTCCTCCATTCAGTCGTTGGAGCAACTACGTCTTGGCGCCCACGGCCATTTATTTGACCAGTCGTGGAGAATTGGTTGAGTACCCACCGTGAATCAAACCCGGACGCTAGATTGAATAACTGAAGCAAATTTACTGCACTGCAACAGAAGTATGTAACGCATTCAAGTCCCATATCACTTTCCTCTCCCTCAGTTGCAAGGATAGTTCTAGTTACAGCTGCCTTGATTTTGCCTCGCGGCTCTTGTTTTATACCGAATTTTGAACGGACTGTATAACAAATTATTGTCAATTTTGTTTAAATTATGACCTTATTTGGATACATCTCCAAATTGCACAACTGCAGTTGCAAACATCAAGAAATTGTGTGTGACACAGAAAATGACGCCACGGGACAAGACATTTGCTCTATATGGATATGTGCATGTGACGTCACACGCACTCAGCTGGGTGGGCACCGGAAGTAAGTTTTTAGGTAATACCCACTGTGCACGAATTACAGTACGCTTATTGGCAATGTGAAAAGCAGACAGGCACTTTCAGTAATCTGGTAATCGAAAACCAAATAAAAAATGTACAAATATCCAGTTTTTAAACGCAAAACAATCAGAAATGAATGTTTTTAATCTGAGCAATGTTTATCCAACACTTCAACCCATCAGCCATGTTTCAGATTTCAAATATTTTGGCTCCAAAATGTCATCTGCTCCAAACGACCTAAAAAGACTTTTGGAAACTGGAAGATCTGTGAAAAAGTCCCTAACTCCATATCTGCAAAAGTGAAATTATTCTACACTACCTGCGTGACTGTCCTCCTCTATCTATCTATGGCTGTGAATCCTGGGTGTTGTCCCAGGACATGAAGTGCAAACTCAACGCTTTTGCCACCTCCTGCTTTAAGATTATGCTAAATATCGAACGGAGAAATTGTGTCTCAAATGCTAGCATATATGACATGACCAACACTGATCCTCTAATCCACTGTTTAAGGAATCGCCAGCGGAGATTCTTGGGACACATCCTTCGTCTCCCAGAGGAGGAGCCTGCTAGAAAGATTGGGTCACTACGTGATTTGGGCATGACGATTCGTGCTCCTAGAAGATGAACACGAATACTCATGCCCAAATCACGTAATTACCTAATCCTCCGGATGAAGGCTAGTGAGATAAACATCTCACTCAGTATGCCCTACGTGCTACACACTACTTGCAATACGGAGTGAGACAACTCAACACAAACTTCCATTGGGATTTTCATTTTGACCTATCATACGACCAACGCATTTACAAATTATGATGACAAAACCATCAAAATTAGCACTGACGAACCACCAATTTGATAACAATAATAAAGTAAACTTACTAAATACATTTTTATCTCCTTATATACAACAAAAAGAATGCAATTGAATGATTTTCGGAGCTAATCGTTTACCTTGACAACTTTGTCCGTCTGACTCGCGACGGGCGTACACAAATAACGCAAAACTTGGGCCAGATTACGCTAGCGAGTGTTAGTTTTCAGATATATGCACTTACGATCTTCCTCAAGAGACAAGTCACCAGCGCGATAATAAGTTTACATCACATATTACGATGGAGGAGTATATGTTATATGTATGTGTATGTGTATTTGTATGTGTTATATCACAGAGTTGTCAGGGACTTGTTGTTGTTCTTAACAACTCCCTGGTTATACTGCTCACTGAAAAATTAAACACACTTCAGTTTGTTTCCAGTTGCAGTTGTAAAATTTGGAGAGAAACAACAACGATAAATGATCAAAATTAGAAGGAAAGAGAAAGAAAGCAACAATTTTTTGTCAATTTTTTCAAAATCGTGAAACGATCTTAATATAATACATGTAATACCGGCGCATGTGCATGTGCGTGTACATATAAAATGAATTACGCCTCACAATCAGCGTGCGACATATTTTGAATATCTTACCCTCGTGACGCGCATAGCGTTATACGCGTTAGAATTGCATCACTCAAACAGTACAATGCAATTCCTGCGCTTTATTTTATATACGCCCGCCAAAAACGCCTGTATAAGTTCCTCGCCCGTGTTGCTCTTTCTCTGAACTGTGTATACTCGCGTACGCATAACAATGCTCAGCGTAGAAAATTAAGTTCTACACAGGATTTCACTGTTAAACACCATGGAGCCAAAACTTCCAGAAAATAACGTTTTTCTTATACATTTCTAGCAATAAGTTTTGCTCGATGATATCATTATTTATTCGGAAACATCTCCTTAATACCGAGGACTAAGTTTTTCGTGTTTACAAGGTAAGGAGAGAAGTTGGTAGCTATCGGAAAAAAAAAACTTTGTTGTTTTGGTGATGTTGCATAATATTGCAACAGTATTGAGGTGTAGGCTCACCAATGAAGGTATACTTACTGCACTACAAATGTCACAGCTCCTAAGTCCTACTTCTGCCCAAACAATAAATACAATCCGACTTACCAGTTTGTGTAGCAACAAGTTCTGCCAACAAAAATAATACTGGCCAGCTGGAGAAGGGTTTTCTGGACGCGTGCGCCATCATGCACCGTTCTCTTGGATTGAGACTGACACGAATCTTCGTACCCGGGGACGCTATATTTACTTGGTTGGATATATCCGAGAACTTTGTGACCTGAGGTCGTCAGACCGCATAGTAACCGCGCGCATTGGAGTGAAAACAAAGCGATCAGCTGTGTTTGTTTACATGTCATACGTACACGCACACAGTGAACACATACGAACTTGTCCACCGTCGTGTATCGCGCAATGCTTTGTTTTCACTCCAAAAATGACGTCATCTCCCGAAAATGAGGTGACACCAACCAAGTGATATGTTGTGGGCGTTAATTTTGGCAGGCCGCAATTTACACCAGCCCATAACATGGCAAAACCAAGGAGCGTAAATGCACTTACGCTCCTTGACAAAATAAAGCTATAGAATTTTTCCAATCTTAATCGGAAATTTCCGGAAAATTGATTTAAATAATGTCGCATGTCTGAGATTCACGTGTCCATAATGGACCAATCGTTATACTAAGGGAATCTTATCGACCAATCAAATATTTAGTGAATCTGGTCCTTCTGCACAATTTACGCACGGTAAGGGACCAAGCGTATGAAAAAAATGTTTTCAAGCGCACGCATCGGTACGTGCGTTATACACGAAGGCAGTACGCGTGTATTACTGCTTAAGAATTTTTGCTCAAATCTGCACCTGATTGGTTTGGAAACACAGATAAAATTCCCCCAGCAGTTGATTGGTCGAAGTACTGAAGAAATCTCGTTTGGCTGGCTAAACTCGGTTTGTAAAGGTCTATTGTGTGCGGTCATGGTATGTGCATGACGAATGTATGAGTTTGAGCAGTGGTGTGGTTAGTGGACCTACACCTCAATAGAATGCTGTTGCAATATTATGCAACATCACCGAAACAATAAACTTTTACTTTTAATGGCTACCAACTCTCTCCTTACCTTGTAAACACGAAAAACTTAGTCCTCGGTATTAAGGAGATGTTTCCAAATCAAATGATGATATCATCGAGCAAAACTTATTGCTAGAAATGTATCAAAAACGTTATTTTCTGGAAGTTTTGGCTCCGTGGTCTTTTACAGTGAAATTCCTGCGTAGAACTGAATTTTCTACCGTTACGCTGAGCATTGTTACGCGTACACGACTGTACACAAGTTAGAGAAAGAGTAGCACGGGTGGGGAACTTTCACAAGCGTATAAAAGCGCAGGAATTGTATTGTATTGTTTGTGTGTTGCAATTCCAGCTCGTATAACGCCATATGCCCTATACACGTACGTACGCGTCACGATGGTAAGATATTCAAAATACTGCGCACGCTAATTGCGAAGCGTAATACATTTTATATGTGCATGCACATGCGCCGGTATTACATATATTGTTAAGAGCGTTTCACGATTTTAAGTTCAGTGAAAAGAGAGTTAATTTTGATATCGAAATAACTTTTTTTTTTTGATACGTGTTAAATCCCGTTGACTTTTGATTAGTGTGTGGCGCCACTTTTTCAATGGACATGGGCACATACCCAGATCGGTAGATTTGGAGATCTGCTCGATTTGGGTATGTGGACGCGTACTATGGTGTGGTGGGTCATATTTCACTGAGGGGAAATGGCATTTTGGCGCCCCCCCCCTCCCCAAAAAAAAAAAAGGTTACACAGGCGATGTAGATACGCACTCAAATTATGTCATTCATTTGCTCACACAATAGATAGTGTCCTAAGTTCTTATTGGTTGGGGAAAATGCTTACGTGCGTATCACATTTTTGTCAAGACGCTCGCAAAAATCTGTTTATCTTTGAACGGAAAATGTCTATCATTTTAGGAATGCAATTAAGTTATTACGATATTTAAAGGTGTAAAACCAATTCAAGTTTCCTTGTGCTGATCTTCATCTTAAAATATGGAAGTCATACCAAAAATCAAGTCGCCCAAAATTCTGGGCAACTTTTTAGAAAACACACATTGAAGCCCATTGACTTTGCTTAAGCGTGTACAATTTTTATGTATGTAATCGTTCATACTCTAAATCAGAGCGAATTAGTTGGAGTATGAAGATGTGTATTATTAGGGTTCATGGTGCTTTATAATTACCAAGCGAGGTATGTGGAAGGGAGGGGGAATAAGTCTAATAATATTTTGACCACCATATGAAATACCGTAGGAATCTATTAGATATCAGTATGTGCATGGAGGAAGTGTTTGTTTCTATAGAAAGGGTATGTTGAATTTCGAAGGTTCAGTGATCACGGTTTTGAGGTGGGCATGATATGTTTTGGTAGTAGGGACATAGTAGGTCTATAGAGGGGGGAGAAGGGGGCTTAGCTCAGATTAACTAACTTACTTTTGTTTACTGCTGTGGAATGGACATTTGCCCATATTCATATCGACAATCCAGCATATAAGTAGGCCTATGTCGTTACTATTCATGGTTGTATCGTTGTAAATCTGTCACGTTTCGTGTTTGCCTATGTAAAGAGAATCATTGACATTGATCAGAGCATTGGTAGATGTTTATTCGTTAAAAAGAAGAGTCACAAGAGTAACACCATCAATAATAACTTCGCCTTTCGATTTGATCAAATACGTCAAAATACGATTTATGCCCGTTCAACATCAAATCTATAATGACCGCTAAATAATTGATTTTTTAGAATTGATTTATCTTGTGATAGAAAAGTGATGTTTTTAAAATGGAAAATATTCCTAGGGCCAGAGTGTATTTATAACACACAAATTCTGCATTGTGGTTTTGTTTCAAGACATCAAAATCCGCGCGCTATGTCACGAAGTAAACAAAAATCGAATGATTTTACTTTAGCGCGTAAAAACAGATAAAATATGCGCGGCTGTGTCTCAAGCGCGTAAACAAATGTAAAAGAAATTAGATTGATTAATTCTTCTTTAAGTTCGACGCGACATCAACATAAAGTTTAATGCATAGAAAACATGCATGCAATATGTGCATAATGGTATATTTAGTTAAAGTGTCCATAATTCGCATAAGGTTTAGGCCAAGCTCATACAAAAGTAATGTTAGTGTTTGCTTTTTTTTTTTTCTCTGCAGATTATGCAACTTCCATGTAAGGGGAGGGAAAAACTACCCCTGAGAGGATTTCACCTTCCGGGTTGCATGCGCAATGCTTCGGTTGGGGGGATTAAAATCAAATGGAAATTATGGTTGTATTATTGGGAATTTTGGACGAATTTTGCAACATTTGTCAAAAGTCAGTGAAGAAAATATCCTGAAAATTGTTCAAATTACCCAAAAATTGTCCAAATTTCTCGAGAAAAAAACCCCTCGAATATAGAAGTAAATTGCCCGAAAATGAGGACATTTCCCGAACAAAAACTTAAGAAAATTCCACCCAAACTGGCCAAACAATTTCCAAAAATGAGCAAAATTTCCCGATAATCAAAAAACATTTCCCTAAAAAGCCCGGATCGAAGAAAATTTTCCAAATATTAATGGATATTGTTGAAGATTTCCCGATTAGCAGCAACTTGAACATTATTAGAAATTTGATTTAAAAGTGCTATTATCAAATTGTATAATCGGGAGGTGTTTTGGGGGTCTTGCCCCCTCTAAGATTGGATCGCTCCCTACGCCCCTGAGATCCAAGCAAAATGACTTTTAGAGGCTAAAATATGATAAAGTGGTGCCTCGGATTATTAGAGGAGGGGGGGAGGTGGGGCGGCGATGATATCGAATTTGATCCATATTGTCTCTGTTATAGGCTTAGTCATGATAGTGGCGAATGTGCAAAAGTAGTTTTTCGTTTTGGCATAGTGATAAATGTGCAATTAACAAAGTTGAATTGCAAATTACTCTGATTAACAAGTATCTGTATAATTGTGTTTGTATCATTTGATTATTTACATTTAAATGATTTATTTGTTCTTGAAAACAAGAAAAGTAAACATAAAAACTATAGCAATATGCGTTTAAATACATTTGTCACTATGTCAAAACGAGAAAAAAAAAATCGCCTTTCCAATCAATACCTATACCTACATTCGTCAGTATGACAAAGTCGAAGAGGGACGATTTAAACACGATAAACTCATACCTTAGCGGCTTACATATGGACTGCGCCAACTCACCCATATTTCAAGAACCTTTCCTGATCACTTCTAGCAGTGACAAATTTTGAAAGAAAGATTGAGAAAAAGTCAGAAAATTTAATTCAGCTTTCGGTCTAGTCTTCCTGTCTATATCAGCCGTGGAAAATGGTCATTACTCGGAAATATCCAACTGTCCGAAGAAGACATGTCATGGATTTCGTGTTTTATTATATTTTTTCAAGAAAAATTGAAGCTATGACATAGGCCTATAACTCTAAAACATAAATAAATATACATTTCTTGTTTTTTGGAGAGGGTACACACTGACACAGTCGACGAATTTATGACTGTATAAGGAATTTCATATTGTAAGAAGAAGACATAGGCCTACAGCTTTTAAAATTATTGGGGGCAAAAGTCCGCCGGCTCCCTGCACGGCCCTGAATTGAAGCAATTTTGACACGAACTATACTGCTATATACAAGTTTATAGTCCAATAACACGAATTACCTGATCACATGCATGTTGTTTAGACTTATATGCTTTCAGCTGCATATATTTAAGCCCGCCTTAAATGCAGTAAAAACTATGTTGAGAACCGCCAAAGGAACTAATTTGGATCTATCAAATTTCTGAATTTCAGTTGGGGTGGGAACTCGGGTAAAATACCCTTTCAGTTATATGCTATACTGCCGCAAGTTACTTTGCCAATACAAATTTGCTTTACAAGTAAGTTGAGGGTGCCGCTAAAACTTTATTCCCCGTGGACTGTAGTTCAAACACATTCCGCTGCCCTTGGTAGCATCTCACTACCCGTACCTTTAAATGGACTGAAGTTAGATAATTTGGCATAGCCTCAAAAGGGTTTATATGCACCATCTTTGATTTGTGACACCCCCACCTCCAACCCAACTGTCCCCTACCCCCACCCACCCACCGCTTTGGTTAAGAAACTCCCGCCTGTGATCATAAGCACAATGTCCAATGGATAATTTGTATTCACTTCTAATCAGTGGCGTGGTGGTAGTGGGGGCCAGGGGAAACAACCCCCAGCAAAGCTTTCTGAGGGGGCGCCAAAATCGTCACGAGAAATGAATTTTAGGCCCCTGAAAATATTTATGTGTTTATTAATAACTTCTTTCTATTGGGCAAGTAATATTCTATTTGATAGTCCAAAAGCGCATGAAATTTCCACAGAAAAGACCAAATTTTCCCACCATTGACACTCGAGTGGGCCCCTGGATTTCACGCTCGGACAGAAACCGATGCATGGCGATAGCTCGTCGACAATATTTAATATCTGCTTCAGCCATGAAGGGCATTTTTTTTATTCAATACAGCTAGTAGAAGCTTTTCGAGAGGGCGCCGAATGCTCACAGGGGCACAAAAATTGTTTGTGAAAGTATACTCTTATATACTTTTTATTCTCAAAGTTGTAAAATATATTTTGTTAACATCAGAAACATGAAAACCATTCCTAGACCCCAACAAATGACACACATTGAAGTCAATGGGATCCTGCATTTGAACATTCGTTCCAAAATAATATTCCTTTCCAGAACTTTAATTCGGAATTTACAAGATTTTAAGCAATTTTCTGTTACCAAAATCACGCCAAAAAACGCTACTATTTTCCTTGGGCTTTGTCCCCTCGGTGTCTAAAACGTCCACCCTGGATTTGACACAATATTCAGCAATTTTCTGCTCTGAAAATCGTGAGAAATGCAGGGATTCCTGGGGTTTCGCTCCAGCGCCCCTATAGATACGTGCAGCTTTGCCCAATAGATGACACATTTTAAAACCCTTTTCTGCTATTAAAACCATGACAAACGTATGGCTTCCTGTGAAATCCTGGGTCCCCACCAGGGCTTCGCGACCTTCCGTCCCTATAACACGCCTAGAGTTGACACAGTTTTAAGCTCCCCCATAATGAACGTGTTACAAATTCATTTTTTCGGGAAATCTGCAATTTCAGGGAAATCTCCATCAATTTCTTGCAAATCCCGAATTTCTGTAAAATCTCCTCCAATTTTCGGAATTTTCCTTCGTTTTCGTGTAATTTGCTTCCATTTTTATGAAATGTTCTTGATTTTCGGGATATTTTCTTCAATATTTCGGAAGTTTTCTTCATACTTTGGGAAAATTTCTTCATTTTGCCCAGCATTTCTGCAAATTTAAACAAGTTTCCTTCATTTTCGGGAATTTTTTTTCAATATTTGAAAAAGTTCTCTTCAATTTTCGGAAAATTTTCTTCCGTTGATTTTGCAGAAATTTTCTTTAGTAGTTGGGCAGTTTTCTTCAATATTCAGGAAATTTTCTTTATTTTGCGTAAAGTTTCTTCAAAGTTCATTTTTCTGAAAATTTTCTTCGTTTTCGTGAAATTTCCTTTATTTTCATGAAATTTAACTTCTATTTTAGTAAACCTTCCTTCATTTTCGAGATATTTTCTTGAATATTTGGGAAGTTTTTTTAAATTTTTGGAAAAATTTTCTTTAATTATTTAAAACTTTTCAGAATTTTCTTGAATATTTTGCAGTTTTCTTAAATTTTGGGAGATTTTCTTAATTTTGAAAAGTTTTCCTTCATTTTCGGAAATTTAATTCATTTTCCAAAGATTTCCTTCATTTTCCAAAAATTTCTTTTATTTTCCAAATTGTTTCTTCAATATTTGGGAAATTTGACCAAAGCAGCGGTTCCGGAAATTTCCTCCTCCCCCTCCCCTTCCCTTCCCTCTGTGGATCCCTTCTTGGGCTTTGACGGTTCCTAATTTCAAAACACTGATTTTAATCAATTTTCTAAACGGTTCATGCCAATTTACTTCTATGAGCCCAACGTTTTACTTTTATAACCTTTTTTCAGGGAGCGGCACCAAAATTCCCTTGCCCCCTTCCCCAGTGAAACATGACCCACCACGCCACTGGTTCTAATATACATTTTTTCTTTTACTTATCGCGATCTGTTCGATGTTTATCCGTCTGTCCGTTTTGCACCTTAATATTTTGTTTGTGGCTACAAGTCGGTTTCGGCTTCAAACCAAGGAGCGTTCACTTGCGCTCCTTCATAAAAAACTGAGTCAGCGCAACCTAAGTATACGCACTCAAAGCCACGGAGTGAAGATAAAAGCCCGTCTTACACGAGGAGCTTTAGATTTCACGACGCGGACTTCGCTGCAATGAAATGACGTCACGATCGACGTTCTGCGCATGCGAATACTTCACCTTCTCGTTATCCCTGAAATTCTACACCGGATGTCAGGCTGTTTTCCGTTGTGCTGAAAACGGCAACTTGGGATAGCGTGTAATGTCATATGTCGTCATACCAATCTGCATTTTTAACATAATTGAACAATTGCTACATTTTTTTTGCTTATCAAATGAATATTTGACTCAAATTTTGTCTTTGTTATTTTGAAAATTAAAGTTTAAAGTAAAAAATTATGAAGTATTTGCATTTTCATCGGCGCGCAGATATTTTACGTTCTACTGGTACATCTTGGACATTTTTACTAATGTTTATCATATAGTGCATGAACTTCGGGCTACTTGTGAAGAAGTTGATCCTATAAAAGAGCGTGACTTTTCCTTTTCCTTCAATCTACCTACAGTGGTGTAGCGGTTATCATACCTGTCTACAGACCACGAGGCCCCGGGTTCAATCCTGGGGTGGGTAGACACGCCAGTGCACCACAACTGGTTATCAAAGGCCGTGGACATTGACTTGGTTGTCGATGTTATGTCTGTCCGTACGTCGTACCTGTGTTCTCGTCCGGGTTGTATTAAGCGTTTCGTGATAGCATTTGTATTATCATAACCGAATACGCAGGCGACGACCCCGTTATTGTAATTGTGTGTTCAACTCTCTCTCTCTTTTCCTTCACGAATTTGATGAAGGTTTGCTCTTCCAAAAGTATTTATAATTGGAGCGTCGTCTGCTACGATCGAACATCGCTACTTAGATATGTAACCGAGTGTAATCAAATGACTGATCACATGCCTCATTTTCCCCGTCGTAAAAATCTAAAGTACAGAAATAACAGGACGGGAAGGCAGTGCGACGACGTACATTGTCGGTTAACTTCCCGTCGCACTACTCCGCGTCGTGAAATCTAAAGCTCCCTAATGGCAGACGTCAACCGCCACTGCACTCGTGGCAGTTGACGCAAAGAGCCCTTTGGTTGACGTGTGCCATTTACTCGTGCTCTAATATGCGGCGGGTTTAATGCGTGGCGTTTAAAAAAAATATTTTAAAATCATTTATGGAGCAATGCGTTTACGGTCACTGCGCATCCAAAAGCATGCGTTATGTATGTAAAATCATCCAGTTTTGTAAATTACCATGCATATAGAGGAATTTCATCACGTGACTCATCTGGAAGCCATTTTGCAGCTCAGCGGCGTTGTTGCGTTTCACGCGTCTTCACACAGCCCAGTTACATCACACGTACAACAACTATACTTCATGCTAAGTTACCAGTACCAGTTCAGCGAATTTTACTAAGTACAATTTTTGTTCGCCTCCAATTTTACTTCATATTTTTCTTCAGTTTAATATATTTCACCAGGTATTAAGGTATTCGGCCATCCGGGCATTTTGAAGATTCGGGACTCTTTGTTGGTGAAAACGTGCTACAATTTGTGTACAAGTGAACACCACGCTGTATTCTACGTACGCACGATACATATATTTCAAACTTCAAAATGATTTTTTTAACGATATTTTCTCCATATATGCAACAATTCCTGCAAAATTACCAAAGCGAACGTAGAGATTTACGCCTCTAAAGGTGTCCGATTTCACACTGGCTGTAACGGTCAAATGCTTTTGTTTTCATCGACAAACTGGTTGTTCAGATTTACGCACGTTATTGTGACGTCACTGCATCTATGTTATGAAAACCTTTATGAACACCACTAAATGTTATGAAAACCTTTTGGGAGCTTTGCCCTCTGGATCCTACCGGGACTTTGCCCCTGGACCCCACCAGGGCCCCTTAATCGGGCCCTGTACCCTACGCCGACAAGTCGAGCGCTTTGTGCTTTGATTTTGTGTTTTGTATATGGTGTATCATAGCTATTTCATTTGACATGAATTTTGACTTCTATAATACACCTTCTCACTTATGACTTACTTTTTTTCCCTTGAAATGTCAATTTTGCGAGAAATTCCAGGGGCTTTTACCCCTGGGCTTCTACCGGGACTTCGCCCCTGGACCCCACCAGGGGCCCTTAAGCGGGCCCTTAAGTCGACCGCTTTGTGCTAGAAGTCACAGCTTCGGTGTCACCTCAACTACACCACTAAATATCTTGTCGGTTTAATTCATTTCCCCGCCAACCCCCAAAATGAAAATCCTGTCTACGCCACTGCAGCCCGGTGTTCCGGTAGTTATTGAACACATCCTATATCCCGTGCTCCACTTTTATCTTCGGGAGTTTTTACGTTCGCTCACTAGATTGTTGATTTTGTGTACACTAGCCTTGGAAAAATATTAGGTAAATACATTTCGGCCGAAAATTTACCCCTTTGTAAAGGAAGATGTTACTAGAAAATTTGAAGACTTCAATTAAAGACATAGGCCTAGAAAGGTTTAGAAACATAACAGGGCCTTAATTTGTTTCAGCAGAATTCAAGGTGTAAAAATACTATAAAAAAGTTATCAAAACAGCGCTCAAATTTCGCGGCGGCTAACGTCAAGTCAATGGTAAGTTAAATTTTCATGTATGGGTGGTAGTTGACTGTGTGAGGCCGGTAAGAGAAACGTAAGGCTTGAAACACAGTCCACCGAAGTTGACTAGTGTTCCGGTGTAAAAGTACATTCCATCCTTCCCCCCCCCTTCCCCCCTTCCCCCCAGTAAATTTTGGCCCCCCGGCCCTTCTTTCCTAGGAAATTCGGGCCTCCAGACATTTAAACCGTAGCCATGCAGTAAATTTGGTCCCCCATCATAGTAAAAATTATCCGCTAGGAAATTTGGTCACCCGGTCCTTCTTTCCTATGAAATTTGGTCCCAGACCATAAAGTCGTAGCCATTCAGTAAATTTGATCCTCCATCATAAAAAACAAAAACAGTCTGCGCTCATCAATACAGGATGCAATTTCATATGGGCGGCCGTTTGGGCAAAAATGGAAAAAAAGAGAAAAAAAAGAGTAAGAAACCTAAATATAAGAAATTAAACAAAAAGAAACTAAAAAAAAGAGTATGTTATAAGAAAAATATAAATTGAATATAAAATAAATGAAAAGAATTCAATACAAAAGAATTTAAGAAGAATTATTAATAAAACATAAACCAAAAATGAAATGATTGAAAAGAAACCAATACAAAAAGGATGTTATACACAAATTTAAATTGAATATGCAACAAATAGAATAAAAATGATAATAAGAAAAATATAAACTAAAAATGAAACAAATAAAAGAAACAAATGTGTAATTTAGGTATATAGTAATAAGAAAACGACAAATTAGATACGAAATAAATAAAAAGAAAACAAAATCCAAGTAATATACAAACAGAAAATATATCTCCAAATATAACAACTTATATACAAACATTAATATATCTAATAATAAGAATGCTTCTATCTGCATTTTATCTTTAAATTTGTCTTTAAATCTTTATCTTTAAATCAATATAACTTTAAATCAATGTAACTTTAAATTAATTTATCTTTAAACAGAAATGTAAGTATAGTTTCAGCCTTTTAAATATACAAACAGAATTATAAATACAAAAAATTTATACGTACAAAAAAATATATACGTACAAAAAAAATTATACGTACAAAAAAAATAAAAAATATGCGTAGCACTTTGCGCAGCACTTTGCGCAGCACTTTGCGCACCACAATGCAATGTAACATGTGTTGCGTACACTTGCAATCTGTTACTGATTATACTTGGCAGCAGTTTTACTGCGCACCACAGATATTATAAATATGCATATCGGTTTCGTTAACGTACGACTCGAACACTTACATCAAGCCGCGCCTGCAGGCAGTAAGGCAGTAGGTACGGTAGGCACAGGTTCAAGCCACGGTTTTGAAGGGTACTGGTACTGTTAGCCGGGGAACTCCATTCTATTGCTTTCGACAAAAGTTATGTTGCCCTTTTAATAAGGCCTACAGCCTCTACAAATATCGGGTTGGAATTTGTTTCCGTATCCTTTTTTTCCACATGGGGTTCTTAAATACCCAGACCAAGCGTGTCACGCTCAATAGGGACATATTTTTGGTCAAATAGGCCCACAGCTGTGATCTTGGTGTCATTTAAAAGAGCTTGAATAGTTCTTTCAGAAAATATAACGGTTTGATGAGGGTTGTGTTGAAGAATTTTGCCAAAAATGGGAATGAAAAAAAAAAGAATTAAAAAAACGCACAAAATTTAAGATAAAAACGTGTTTTCTTCAAAAGCTTCCTTGCCGTACTTCTAGACCTAGCTTTTGCTTAAAAAGCCGTGAACAACTGTCAAAGACATTAAAGTATCCAATTCTGGTCGAATTTTGACTGCCCCTACCATCAATATCTTTTTTGGAAAAATTTGTGCCAAATTTAATGGTTTTTAGCCTTTTTGAGACCAAAATGTTGAAAAAAACTGTAAGTTCTGATAATAATAATAATAATAGCTGGTGCTTATAAAGCGCCTTTAACTCAGAAGAATCTCAAAGCGCTGTACAATACAATAAAAATGGAAGCGAATAAACAAAAAACTTAAAATTAATAAGTTACAAAGTACCGAACATTAAAATTGAAATGCATATTTAAAATAGAATGCAAATTTAAAATGGAAATGCAGAATTAAAAACCATTTATGTAGAAATAGGTGTAAAAGAGTAAAAATGATTATGGTATATACAGAATACAAAAATATAGATCTACGGTCATTGTGTAAAAAAAAAAGTCTTAAGTTTGGATATGAAGACAATTATTAAAGACGCAAGTTTAACATGCAAAGGCAGTTTGTTCCATTCGGTGTGAGCGGCTTCCATGAAAGAACGTCTTCCATAAGAAGTGCGAGAACGACATGTAGGGGGCTTGATAAGGTTTTGCGACGAAGAACGTAAGGACCGGGATGGGGCATATTGTGTAACAAGATCTGATATGTATGATGGTGTCAGTGCGTGAAGCGCTTTGTAGGTGAGTAGATTAATCTTGAAGGCAATCCTCTGACGAATGGTCAACCAATGGAGTCTTCGCAGAATCTCGGAAATACTCTCGTGCTTTTTCGAGCGTGTTACAAGTCGGGCGGCGGTATGTTGGACTCGTTGCAATTTCATGATCTCGATATCAGGCAATCCGTATAAAGGGAATTACACTGATCCAACCTAGAAGTCACATAAGCATGTACTAGTTTCTCGGTAGTGTCATTATCAAGATAGTGTCTGATTCGACCAATGCATCTGATTGCGTGTGTGGCGTTCTTGCAAATGTTGTTAACGTCTTGTGTCATGCACAGCTGCTTGTCAAAAATGACACCGAGATTGCGAGCTGATTGCACAGGTTCCACTACAGTTCCATTTACTTGAATGCCAGCAATATTGGTTGATTTGACATTGCGCGACGTGATATGAAGAATCTCCGTCTTGCTATCGTTCAGTTTAAGTTTATTGCTAATGGTCCAAGCTTTTATGTCAACAAGACTTTTTTTCCAATTTGGCAATACAAGTGTTTCTATCAGATGGTTTCATAGGGATGTACAACTGCGTGTCGTCAGCGTATGACATACACTGAATTACGTTTGACTCTATTATATCTTCAACTGGAGCACTGTACATTGTGAACATAACGGGACCAGCGACCGATCCTTGTGGAACGACATAATGTAGTTGAATCGGATCTGATAGGGTTGTGTTAACACTAACAGCTTGTTTGCGATCCTTCAAGTAAGACGTAAATCACTCCAAAGCCCTTCCGGTAATTCCAAAACGCTCCTCGAAACGAGCAATTAATACCTGATGGTCAATGGTGTCGAATGCTGCGGAGAAGTCGAGTAAGATCAAAACAGCTTCATCACCTTTGTCTATCGTCTGCAAAAGGTCGTTATACACCCGCAAAAGCGCTGTTTCCGTACTACAGCCTTGCCTATACGCCGACTGCCTATTTGCGTGTAATCCAAACTCTCTCAAGTAGTCCTGAAGTTGTAAGACCGCAATCCGTTCAACAAGCTTAGAGTCAAAACGTAAATTGGAAATTGGTCAATAATTCATCATTACTTCGCAATCAAGAGACTGTTTTTTGATTAAAGGCTTTACACGAGCAACTTTGTAGCTGTTGGGGAACCTACCCGAAGATAGAGACTAATTTACAATCCTTGTAAGAACCGGTAAAAAGTCCTCAAGTAAGTAAAGAAACAATGTCATTGGCAGTGGGTCAAGTCAAGGAGCTTCTGTGTAGAAGCTCCTTGGTAAAGTATGCAAGACTTTTTGAACCCTGGATCTTTAACAGTTTAAGTTGGCTTCACGCTGAGCATAGCATTACATTGCACAAACATAACGCATTCGAGCGCTAGTGTCAGCCCATACTCACCACGCCTGGTGTATTGTCATACCTTAAAAATCCAGATTTGATCCGCAGCATGGGTTATTAGGTTATATTGTAATTAGTATCAAGTCTTTGCTGCTGACCTCTTTGGGTAAGGGTGTTGCCGATATTTGCCGATATTTGCCGGTGTTGCCGATATTTAATATTGCGCATTTTCGGGAAATTTAGTCACTTCAATTTTTTCAATTTGATTTGAATATTTTCTGAATTGTACTTCCCATCCCGGCAGAGAGCATGCAATCGGGAAGGTAAAATCCTCTCAGAGCTTTTTCGCCCAATTAGGTTGGCATCTTCAACTTTTGATTGAATCTGTAAGAGTTGCCGATATTGAAAATTAAATTAAATTTAGATCGACTTTTTAGCCTGAAATGCGCTAAAATCGCAGAGCTTCGGTCCCCCACCAAAACTTCGCCTCTGGACCCCACCGGGGCCCTTAATCGGCCCAAGGATCCCTTGGACCCCATTCCGATACATGTTTCGCTCCAACAACTTCAAAAACGTTCCCCGTCGCCGTTGCCCGAAACACCATGTTTGGATAGATGACGAGGTCATCTGTGTTATATGCAGGACATAAAGTTGAAATTATAAATATAAAGAACTGAGAAAGGAGTGAACTGTGATATTCAGGATAAGTAAGCAGATATTAAAGTAATGAGTGATCTGTTATTTATATTCAAGAACAGTTTGGGAGAAAATATAAAGAAAACATACTGAGATGACGCTGTGTACGGAGATATTAAAGTGATGAGTGATCTGTCATGTATGCTCAATAACAGTTCTGGAGACAATATTAAGAAGACATACTGAGATGACGCTGTTGTGTACTTTGTAATACCCGACTTCTTAACAGGGTCCAACATTTTCAATATTGCCAAAAATAGCATCGGTATAGTAAATCCCTAAATAGCACAAGCGGAGCCACCGGGTTGATTGGGGGAGAGAAGCGCATTTTTCTTTAATACAGAAAACTAGATTAAAGTGTCTTTTGCAACATACGGAAAATTAGATTAAAGTGCCCCTTGGAATTGATTTCTGTCTTCAAAATCATAAGACACTTGGTAATAAAACATTTTCTTTTCATTTTGCTAGTCAAGCCTCGTCAAGACCAAAAAATACAATTTGGTCCATCACCCACAATTTAGGCCTATATGCATGCATGCTAAAAGCATGGGGAAATTGGGGAGAAGAAAGGGGGTCATTTGAGGTACAACAACCACCATCCCTGAGGTGTAGGAAGTGGGAACTTTTCTGAAAATGACAAAAGTATCCTTTTGCAAATGAAAAGTGCCCCTCAGTTATTGCCAAAGGTGCAAGAATTGGTGGAATGTACGCACATTAAAAAAAACATTTAAAAAGTGTCCCCCCTTTAAAAATGAAGTGCCCCTTTCAAAATGAAAAGGCCCTTTCAAAATGCATGAAGTGTCCCTTTCAAAATAAAGGGCCCATTTCAAAATACAGTGCTTCAAAATGAATTGAGTGTCTCTTTCAAAATTAAGTTCTCTTTCAAAATAAAGGGCCCCTTTCAAAATAAAGTGCCCCTTTTAAAATGAATTAAGTGCTCCATTAACAAATGAAGTGCCCTTTTCACTTAGTTTTTTGGGGCTCACTAATTCTTTATATACAAACTGGGGGGACATAAGTATATGAATAAGATGTCGTCGCCCCCTCTCTACCCCAGTACAAAAATTCTGGGGGAAGGTGGGGGGGAGGGGGGGAGAGCGATCTCGTGGGGGAATCCCCCATCTCCCGTAGCGCCGCCACTGAGGGGAAAATCACAACATCACGCTAAAATGCAAGAAATCACCATACAAAAGATACAATTTCGGGATAAAAACATCCCCTCCCCACCCCCTCCCTTTTCCCTTCCCTTTTCCCCCCTCGTCCCCCCTCCCTCCACCTCCCCTTTAATTCCTGCCTATGTCAGTACTTTAAGACGGTAACACCATTACATAAACAGTTAAAATTTAGAAAGCTGGATAATAAATGGAAATATCGATCACAATAAGTCTCCCAACTAGTAATTAATGCACGAAATTCGAAATGATTTTGAATATGATATGAACTTGAATTGACTGCTTGAACTGTATACGTAGGCCTTTGTACCAGGCCATCGCGCATATCACTGAAAGAAGGATCCTAATAAATCATGAGCGACGGAACTTACGCCGAGGCCTTTTGTTGTCTACCATCTTTTCCTCTCTTGATAGAAATATTAGAATTAAGGTATGTTTGAAATGTCCCTTGTGTAGCTGCTGTTTAAAATTAGGTATTTTTCGCACTCTGAATTGATAGATGTTCGAGTGTAAAGAAGAAAATCAAATTTTAACACATGGACAGGCCTGTGGAGTGTGGTGTAACACTAACTTCACTTACTTGTAAGGCCTATTAGGCCTACAGTATGTCAGTACGCCTATTCATTCTTATGTTAGGCAAAAAGTTAGGCTAGGCCTCTACTGTAGAGATATTGATTGATAAAGAATAGCTTAGCAAATAAATACTAATAGCAAGGCTTTATCCATCATGAATTTTCACTGAAACATTGAGATACAGATAAATTAGACATAGCAGTTAAGCATGGGCCTTTTCTGCCGTTTCTTCTTGTGTTCATTTCAGACAATCATTGAATTATAAATACTCCAAATTCCAATGGAGGTCTATTGGGAGGTTATAAACCTTGGTAAACCAACCAATCAAACTTAACCTAGCGTTAGGCCTAGGCCAATGCAGTTTTGAGTTTTCTGATTTTTAGCAAATTATTTATGTTTTTCGCTGATTTTCTTTGTTTTTACAGGAAACAGACATGAAAATTTACCCTAAATGTTCACGGAGTGGAAAGTTTATCTGAAGCTTTCCATTGGTTATCATCTCTTTCACGAAATAAAGGCAAAGCATTATGATTTGGGGTAAGAAATTTTGTAATCATATTCTTTCAATGCACTGGCAGTGGCAGATGTAAGTCTTAAAATTTGATTGTCTCAAGACATGTATTATTATTATTATATTCTGCACAGTTTTAGAGTAATAGGCCTAGGTGGGTTCTACTAGGTGGGTGCCTGTTTTGCAATGTCAAGGGAATATTTTTTGAAATAAGGGCTTTTTGACACTCATGCCATTGTAAAATTACTAAAGTATTCATAAGAAATTATGATTAATTTAAACATTTTGTATCAAATCTTTTCAGTACCATCACATATATGAAAAGTGTGTTTGAATATTCTTGAGACTCAATAAAAATATACCCTCATAAAAAAAACCTTTACCTTGGTTTTGGTTTTTCGCCTGGGTTTGTTTCTTTGTTATTATCAATATATCTCAACAAGTACTTTAAATGAGATTTGTTGATAACATACAAACAGACAAACACAGGTGAAAGCATAACCTCCTTCCAACTACATTGTGGAGGTAATAAAGGATTTTTATATCTAAATGGGTGTAAGGGGTTTTGGTTACTGGAAGACATGTTTAAATGTTGAGTACATTGAAGCCTGTAGGGGAAGGGTTTTTTCGGAGGATTTTGTCTTGACCTGATTTGAAACATTTTAATGGAATAATAATGATAATAGTAATAATATTACAATTATATTGCGCAGAAATCTGCAGGCATTCTAATGTGCTTCACAATAAGATAAAACTAAACAAAGGCAATATGAAAAAAGTATGTTTTTAACTTAAGACTTAAACAAACTAAGATTGTTAACTAAACGAATAGAGGCAGGCAGTTTATTCCAAAGGGCTGGCTGGACCTGTTTAATAAAAGCCACGGTCACCAATGTTTTACACTAAGTTCTGGGGACAAAATAAAAAAATGGAGAATCATTAGAGCATAACGAACACCTATTGCTGTGAACAGGGCGAATGTGATCAGAAAGATAACTCTGGCGACTTTATGTAGGGATTTAAAAACAAAAACAAAAAGTTTAAATTTAATACAAAATTCAACTAGAAGCCAGTGAAGGGAATTAAGAAGGACTTTTGAGGGGCATCGTAGCAATTAACAACTAAATTGGCAGCATTATTCTGGATACATTGGAGCCTTTTAATGAGATAATTTGGAATATTGTGAAATAAACTGTTACAGTAATCTAAATGGCTATAAATGCATGAACTAACGTATACATGGTTGTCTCTATGTAATGGGACATATGTTTCAATGCTCTTTTTGGTTTGTACAACCATGCAAAGCATACAGCTTTCTGGCTTTTGTTCTTGAATTTCTCTCATTCTCCCCTGGTCTCTTTCCTTACTACCTCTAAAATGATCTGACCTCTCAGGCACAATTTGACCCGTTGTCTGTCCATAAGACCTCATCAAACAAACAAACAGATTTGTCCTGAGATTTTCCAAGAAATGTTAGATTTTTGAAAATTTCTCAGAAAATGTTAAAAGTTTTTTCAGGGTTCCTCAGAAAAAGTTAAAGTTTCTTCAGATATCTTTATGAAAGGTTAGAATTTCCTTATAAAATGTTTAAGTTTTTCAGAGATACTTAAGACAGGATTGAAGACTAGTTTCCTTAAAAAGTCTCTAAAACATTTGATATTTCCTTAGAAGATAACTGTAAAATGTGTAATTTTCCAATATTTTTCAGAGATCCTCAAGTCTCTCTTGTAGCACTTGAGATTTAAAATCCTTAAAAATTCTTCAAAATATTTAGAGCACCAACAGTTGTATCAGGCATGATTATTAAACTCCACCTTTATTATTTTGTATCATTTGCATAAAGTTGCTACAGTAATTGACCTGACCAGACTTTTTGGTTCGCATGCGTAGCATTATGCAACCTATGTAATGGCGATTATATCCGTCCGGCCGTCCGTTCCTGAGATTTTCTTAGAAATGTTAAGAGTTTTTTGAGAATTCCTCAGATATGTTAAAGTTTCTTCAGAGTTCCTCAGAAAAAGTTAAAGTTTCTTCAGATATTCTTATGGAAGGTTAGAATTTATAAAATGTTAAAGTTTTTCAGAGATACTTAAGATAGGATTAAAGACCAGTTTCCTTAAAAAGTCTAGACACTTAAGATAGGATTACATTTAATATTTTATCTTAGAAGATACCTGTAAAATGATATAATTTTCCAATTTTCTTCAGAAATCTTCAAGTCTCTCTTGTAGTGCTTGAGATTTAAAATCCTTAAAATTCTTTAAAATATTTGGCACCAACAGTTGTATCAGGCATGATATTTTAAACTCCACCTTTATTATTGTGCTCATTTGCATAAAGTTGCTACAGTATTATGACCTGACCAGACTTTTTTATTTGATATGCTTAGTCAGGGAGTGTGACAGGATGTGATTGCATATAAACATAGGGAGGGATGCCATGTGGGACGTGGATGGGGGCCATGAAGGAGATATGATTTAATATTTACCATGTTGTATACACCATGGGCTATATCAGGCATAATTATTTGACTCCACCTGTTTTTCTTATTCAACAACTCATTTGCATATAAGTTATTATATGAAGTGACACTTTAATACATAGTATGCTCAATCAGGGACTGATAGCTAGGATGAGACTTTTATGGAGCTTATGGGATGTCATGTCAGACATAGGGTGGGATGCCATGTCAGACATAGGGTGGGATGGTGGGACATGGTGGGATTGTGGGACATGGTGGGATGCCATGTGGGACATGGGGTGGGACATGGGACATGGGGTGGGATGCCATGTGGGACATGGGGTGGGATGCCATGTGGAACAGGATGGAATGCCGCGTAGGATATGTGGTGGAATGCCATGCAGGACATAGGGTGGATTGCCATGGGATGGATTGTCATTAAGGACATGGGATGTCATGTGGGACATGGCGTCCCACCCCATTTCAACAAGTCATTTGCATATAAGTTATTATATGAACTGACACTTTCGTACATAGTATGCTTAATCAGGGACTGTAATAGCTAGGATGAGACTTCTTTATGGAGCCTATGGGATGTCATGTGGGACATGGGGTGGGATGCCATTTGGGACATGGAATGGGATGCCATGTGTGAAATGGGGTGGGATGCCATGTGGAACAGGGTAGAATGCCATGTGGGACATGATGGGATGCCACGAGTAACACAGAGTGTGACAGGTTGGGATGCTATGTGTGACAAGGTATTATGCCATGTGTGACATAAGGTAGGATGCCATGTGTGACATAGGGTAGGAGACTATGTGGGACATAAGGTAGGAGGCCATGGGGACATGGGATGTGGGACATGGGATGTGATGCCATGTGGGACATTAAGCAGGATGTCATTGGGACATTAGGAGGGATACCATGTGGAACATATGGTGGGATGCTATGTGGAACATCAGGTTGGAAGCCACTGATGGGGGACACAGGGAGGGATGTCATGTGGGACATAGGGAGGGATGCCATGTGGTACATATGGTTGGATTAATGTGGGACATACATGTGGGATGGGATCCATGTGGGTCATAGCATGGGATGCCATGTGGGACATATGGTGGAATGCCATGTGGGACATATGGTGGAATGTTATGTGAGACACTGTATGGTGGTTTCCCATGTGGGAGATATGGTGGAATGCCATGTGGGACAAGGCATGGGATGTCATGTGGGACATGAGGTGGGATGTCATTTGGTACATGGGATATGGGACATAGGGTGGAATGCCATGTGGGACATGGGGTTGGATGCCATATGGAAGATATGGTGGAATGCTATGTGGGACATGGGATGGGATGCCATATGGGATGCCATGTGGGACATGGGGTGAGATGTCATGTGGTACATGGGATGCCATGTGGTACATGGAATGCCATGTGGTATAGGGATGCCATGTGGGACTTAGTGTGAGATGTCATTTTTATAATTGGCCGGGTCATATAATATGGGTGTCAAATTGCATGGGCATGCATAGTATGCTCAATCAGGAACTGTGATAGATAGGATGAGACTTCTTATGGCGCCTATGGGATGTCATGTGGGACATGGGGTGGAATACCATGTGGGACATGGGGTGCGATGCCATGTAAGACATGGGGTGGGATGCCTTATGAGACAGGGTAGAATTCCATGTGGGACATGGTGGGATGCCACGAGTAATGCAGTAATGCAGAGTGTGACATAGGTTGGGATGTCATGTGTGACATAAGGTAGGATGCCATGTGTGACATAAGGTAGGATGCCAGGTTGGGATGCTATGTGTAACATAAGGTAGAATGCTATGTGTGACATAAGGTAGGATGCCATGTGTGACATCAGGTAGGATGCCATGTGTGACATAGGGTAGGAGGCTATGTGGGACATAGGGTATGAGGCCATGGGGATATGGGTTGGATGCCATGTGGGACATAAAGTAAGATGTCATTGGGCCATTGGGAGGGATACCATGTGGAACATTTGGTGGGATGCCATGTGGGACATCAGGTATGAAGCCATCAATGCAGGACACAGGGAGGGATGCCGTGTGGGACAGGGAGGGATGTCATATGGTACATATGGTTGGATTAATGTGGGACATACATGTAGGATGAAATCCATGTGGGTCATAGCATGGGATGCCATGTGGGACATATGGTGGAATGCCATGTAAGACACTTGATGGTGGAATGCCATGTGGGAGATATGGTGGAATGTCATGTGGAACAAGGCATGGGATGTCATGTGGGACATGAGGTGGGATGTCATTTGTGACATGGGATGTGGGACATAGGGTGGAATGCCATGTGGGTCATATGATGGCATGCCTTGTGGGACATGATGGAATGCCACTTGGGACATGGGATGCCATGTGGGACATGAGATGGGATGTCATATGAGATGTGGGACATAGGATGGAATGCCATGTGGGTCATAAGATGGGATGCCCCGTGGGACATATGATGGAATGCCATGTGGGACATGGGATGTCATGTGGGACATGGGGTGGGATGTCATGTGGGACATGGGGTGGGATGTCATGTGGGACATGGGGTGGGATGTCATGTGGGACATGGGGTGGAGTGTCATGTGGGACATAGGATGGGATGTCGTGTGGGACATGGAGTGGGATGCCATGTGGGAGATATGGTGGAATGTCATGTGGGACATAGGATGGGATGTCATGTGGGACATAGAGTGGGATGCCATGTGGGATATGGGGTGGGATGCCATGTGGGACATGGGATGCCATGTGGGACATGGGATGCCATGTGGGACATGGGATGCCATGTTGGACATGGGATGCCATGTGGGACATGGGATGCCATGTGGGACATGGGATGCCATGGGGACATGGGATGGACATGGGACATGGATGCCATGTGGGACATGGGATGCCATGTGGGACATGGGATGCCATGTGGACATGGGATGCCACGCGGGACATGGCATGCCACGGGACATGGGATGCCACGGGACATGGCATGCCACGTGGGACATGGCATGCCACGTGGGACATGGGATGCCATGTGGGACATGGATGCCATGGGGAACATGGGATGCCATGGAGAACATGGGATGCCATGTGGGACATGGGATGCCACGTGGGACATGGGATGCCATGTGGGACATGGGATGCCATGTGGGACATGGATGCCATGTGGGACATGGATGCCATGTGGGACATGGGATGCCATGTGGGACATGGGATGCCATGTGGGACATGGGATGCCATGTGGGACATGGGATGCCATGTGGGACATGGGATGCCATGTGGGACATGGGATGCCATGTGGGACATGGGATGCCATGTGGGACATGGGATGCCATGTGGGACATGGGATGCCTTGTGGGACATGGGATGCCTTGTGGGACATGGGATGCCTTGTGGGACATGGGATTCCTTGTGGGACTTAGTGTGAGATGCCATTTTTGGGTGTCAATTTGCATGGGCATGCAAACTATGACTGTATTTACCGTTCTAGTTTGTTTTAAATTATATAAGTAGTAATTTCCAGTCTTGCAAATTTTCTTGATATGTTTTTCCATTTTCATATCTTCTTCAAAAATAATTCCTAAATTCTGAACTTGTTTAGAAGTAACATTAACAGAACCAATTTTGATAGAAATGATATTTATTTTAGAAAATTTTGAGGGAGTGCTGAGGATAATGAATTCAGTTTTAGAGTCATTAAGTTTTAATTTATGTGCCACCATCCAATGACAAATATTAGCAATACATTTTTCTAGTTGAGAAATGGCAAGTAATTCATTGGTTTTGTCACCGGGTTGAAAAACATGAATTAGTTGGATGATAATGGGGTAATAAGAGCGCTCTTCCATGAGCCAACAAATTCTCCTGAGGAAAAAGTTAGATTAACAAGTTTAGTCATTCCTGGTAATAAAGTAGGGCAAAACAATTTAACAAGCTTGGTAGGTAAAGGATCTGTTACACGTGGCTGAAGAGCTAGAATAAATCAAGGTATCAATATCAGAATTGAAAATTTCCTGAAACATTGTAAAAAGTTGATTACAATATGAATTATTAATATATGATGTGAAGGTATCCTGGACAGGAACATTTTCTAAATCATTTCTGATCTTGAAGACTTTTAAAGAAAAGAATTGCATTATTTCATTGGCGGTATTAGCTTTGTTCATGATTGATGGAGTTTGTTTACTAGGTTGATTAGGTAGAGATTTAACTTCACTAGATAGCTTTTTTGGATTGTCACAATCTGATATAAGCACATGGAATGTTCTCAACCAATAATTCATATCATTAAAGGAATGTCAAGTAATCAGCAATTTCTGGCATCAATGGAAGTCAAACCATATTGATTTCTGGTATAAAAGAAAATGATGGAGTGTGACCTTTGGCAGAAAGGAACTCAAAGTTATAAATTTAGTGCCAGAAAAGAACTGTGAAAAAAGTGAAAACAAAGTTCTGGCCTTGATTGGAATAAGCCAGTAGATAGTAGCTACTCAGAACCCATTGAGAAGGCAAATCAGTGAAGTCAGCAAGATGGATCCAAAGCTTGATAAAGACTTTCTGACGGCTGAAAGTTGGTGTTAAGTTTTTGTGTTAGATTGTATTGGGAATTTAGGGTTGTGCAATAAAGGCAATCATATTTAGATAATTTATGATGGAATTTTTCTGGGTGGTTCCAGTGGTGGTCAGATAGTGAATGTATGCATTCTACAGAGTGTTGCAGAGTTCTTTTTTGTTTTGCCTAGATATTTTGTTTTGTTAGGAGAGACAAAAATGATACTATAAACGAAATGTGGATAAACATTGAAACAGCACATATCAATACTGCAAAGAAAGTATTAGGGAAAAGGAAAGGCATAAGTGAACAATGGATTTCGGATAATTTAGGAAGACAAGAAAAATCTCAAATGTCAAATAGATGAAGCAAAATCTAAAAGAATTAGACAACTAAAAAAAAGAGAAAACTGAAAGAAAGACAGAGAAGCAAAGAAAAGAGTCCGATCAGATAAAAGAAAGATGGTAGATAATTTGGCGAAAGAAGCAGAAGATGCAGCATCACGCGAAGACATGAGTGGTCTATACAAAATTACAAAGAAAATTTGTTATAAAGGAAGAAAGAAGAATGTTGGATTAAGGAATGAAAATGGAAAGCTTATCACTGGAGAAGATGAGATGAGAGAAAGAAAGAACAAATCAACTTTAACATACATACATGCATACATCCACATACATACATACAACATACATACATACATATAAGGCATTTATAAAGCGCCACTACATCAAGAACGCAGTGCATATAAAGAAACATAATAACAACAAAGTACAAATAAAGCATAACATGATATGAAAATACAGTGGTAGAGAAAAACAACATTAGATTGGATACAAATAATACTTCAAACACTTTTAGATTCTCTGATGGAAACAGTGAGTGCATTCCAGTTTTTTGGAGCAAAATGAGAAAAGGTGCGATTTGATGCAGACTTGAGCAGCCTAAAAGAGTTCGGTTCCATGAGGTGAGTTACATCAAGTGATGAGGGAAGGTTTGAGCGTGAGGGCTGGTGGGAAGAAAGGCAGGATGATAGGTAACCAGGTGATGTACCATGGAGGCATTTATATACATAGACTAAGATCTTAAATGTTATCCTCTCCCTGACTGGGAGCCAGTGCAGTTCCTTAAGGTAAGGTGTGGCATGATCTCGCTTTGTAGCACGGCAGACAAGCTGAGCCGCCCAGTTCTGTATCAGTTGTAGTCTCTGGATATTGGTTAAGTTGGATCCAAACAATAGGGCATTTCCATAGTCGAGCCTTGAGAGAATCAGTGATCGGACGACAAGGTGACGTGTGTCCATATCAAGGAATATTCTGATTCGGGAGATATTGCGCAACTAATAGTTGAGACTTCTGCACAGTGATGTTATTTGAGTATTCATAGTCATGGATGTGTCAAATATAATGCCGAAATTGCGTACACTCACAGACGGATGGATAATCTTACTACCAACGCGAAGAGTCACAGGAGGCAGGAGGTGCTTAAGGTGATCAGAGATGGCAACAAAGAACTCGGTCTTCTCCTCATTGAACTTGGGCCTGTTAACAGTCATCCAAGACTTGATCTCATCAATGCATGCTGACATTTGTGAAAGTGCCGTCATGATGGATTTATGGTTGTTAGGCAAAAAAGAAGTATATACTTGAATGTCATCTGCATAGATATGAAACAGCAAATTATGCTTTCTCAGGATGTTGCCAATTGGAATGGTATAGATGGTGAACTGTTGTGGACCAACTATCGATCCCTGTGGTATGCCATACTTCAAATCAAGACGCTGAGTAAGAACGCCATCTATACACACCGCTGGTTGTTCTTCTAGATAGATAAGAACTAATCCATTTGAGCACATTGCCCTGCAGTCCCATTTCATTTGCAAGCCTGATCAACAAGATGTGGTGGTTAACAGAATCTAAGGCCGCACTGAGATCTTACAGGGCCAGAAATACACCTTTACGCTTAGATACAAATTCCATGATGTCATTTTTTACTTTGAGCAATGCAGACTCTGTAGAATGTGCAGGCTTATATGCCGATTGTAATGGTTCTCCGAGGTTGCTATCCATCAAGTATCTGGCAATGTTGTCAACAGCATGTCTCTCAATGATTTTGGACAGGTAAGTGATATTAGATACCGGCCGATAGTTCTTAAGTTCATTGGGATTAAGGGACTGCTTTTTGATGACATGAGAAATAATAGCGTGCTTTAATGAGTTTGGGAAGGTGCCTGTGTTGAGAGAACTGTTTACAATTTGAGTTATGACAGGAACAAACATGCATACAGTACATTCTGCTTGATGAACCAGGTTGGTATTGGATCCAACAAACAAGATTTTGCCGGAGTCTTCATAATATATTTCTGAATATCTTCCTCACTAACATGATCAAACTCAAGCAATGTAGAGGTAAGTTCATGCGTTGGCACTTGCTCAGGCTCAGAGGTTGGATCTGAATTTGCCAGTTCTCTTTCAATGCCGTCATAAATCTTTGCAACTTTGCCAGCAAAAAATGAAGCAAAGTCATTGCCAAGGGCATGAGCAAAGTCGTGGGCAGGTAAGGTCTTTGCAGTTTTGTTTAGAAGAGTATTCACTTTTTTGAAAACTGTTTTAGGGTCAGTCCCCATAAGCTGTTCTCTGTAGTAGTCTTGCTTGGCCTTGTCAATCGTTTCATTGACTAGTTTGCACTGGGCAACATAGAGCTGCCGATGGACATGAAGTCTTGATTTCCTCCACTTGCACTCATGTCTGTGACGTTCACAACGTGCCACGTGGATTTCGCTATTGTACCATGGTTGGCGAGGCCTACCAGAGCGCACAGGTGTCTTTAGAGGAGCATGAATATCAAGGCTTTCTCTGATGGAATTATCAGAGAGATCAACAAACTCTTAAACACTAGAACAGTTACGGGATTCAAATGGTGGCAGCAAATCACATTTTAAAGATTCACAGTCAACTTGGTTGAGCTTGTGGTGGTGAACCTCTTTTTCACAGGTTGTGGCTTCAGCAACCGAACTGTACATCTAACAACATGATGATCAGATAGCAATAAACCCGTGATACAATCAGTGATAAGATTATCATTTTCTCTAGATATTATAAGATCCAAGGTATGCCCGTGTTCATGGGTTGGGCCTACTACATGCTGGATCAAACTAGCACTTGAGAGAGTAGTAAGAAAATGTGAAACGTCACTCTTTGTAGGGACATCCACATGCACATTAAAATCCCCTGCTATGATGAATTTACTGTTCAATGAATTCACAAAGTCCACAAAGGTATCAAATTCTGAAGAGAATTCATTAGTTTTAAAGCCATTGCTTGAGGAGGGTGGGGGTCTGTAGAGTGCAAAATAATACACACTTTTGCACATATCAGTAAAGCATGCATGCTCAATTCTACGGAAATCAAGTCCAGTGGGGTAAGATTGCAGAGAGAGTTGAACACACAATTACAATGACCGGGTCGTCGCCTGCGTTTTCGGTTATGATAGTACAAATGCTATCACGAAACGCTTAATACGACCCGGACGAGAACACAGGTACGACGTACGGACAGAAATAACATCGACAACCAAGTCAATGTCCACGGCATTTGATAACCAGTTGTGGTGCACTGGCATGTCTATCCACCCCAGGATTGAATCCGGGGCCTCGTGGTCTGTAGACAGGTATGATAACCGCTACACCACAGTAGGTAGATGTAAGATTGCAGTCCAAGCTTTCCTTAAATAGGGCTACTATGCCACCACCCAAAGTACTCTAGTTGTGTGGAATGCTCAAGAAATTGTAACTGGGTGGTGTAATTTCACCAATTATAACCTCATCATGTTGGGAAAGCCAAGTCTCGGTTATTATCATAAGGTCAACTGAATTCTCAAGAATGTATGAAGAACACATTGTCGTTTTATTTTGATGGAATGGGCATTCCAAAGGGCGAAGGAAAAACAGGCATTGTTTCTGCTGTCAGTGGAATCAGTAGATAAGTTAGAGTTGGGATGTCTTATCTGAGGGGTTTTGATTACTCTTCTCGTAGGCTTTTTAGCATTCAGGCACAAAGACTTGATAACTTTCCAGTCATCTGGTGAAAGTATAGCTGATGTGCCTGTATTGTACTTGGAAGAGTTCACTTATTTTATACTGAAGAATCTTTTTGTGACACATTGTTGCATTGAAACTGTCACTTTGAATAACAATGAGATGAGCACCCACCTGAGGGTTAGGCTGGCAAGTTCATTGAAGTGTATTCTTTTGTCACCCACCTGAGGGTTAGGCTGGCAAGTTCATTGAAGTGTATTCTTTTGTCCTAGATAATCAATATTGCAATACAACAGCACTATATGTGTAGTAGCCATAGGCTATGATTTTAAGCTAGGTCAGAAATGATGATGAAAATCAACTCAAAATATCCAATCCATCCAGAAATCACAGACCATCCAAATTCAATGTATCTGCTTTCAGAAGAATTACGAAACAGAATAGAAACAATAGAGATCTGCTTAAGAGCAAAAACACCAGTAAATAGCAACTTTTTGGACACTGATGTGGAGGGTGCTACCAACAGGTGCACACCTACTATCAACCAACCTATACCAGAGGCAACCCACCCAGGTATAGAGGCAAACGAAGATGACATTAATGTCGAGATGGGTGAGATCCAAGTTGAAGAAATAAAGAATGCTGTGTCAAAGATGAAAAATGAAAAAGCACCAGGACTGGATGGAATTAGAATTGAAATGTTGAAAGGTAGTATGAATTTGACGGAGGAGACCTTAACTACATTATTCAACCAAATGTCAGATTCAGAAGAAGTGCCAGATGCATGGAAAGAAAGCATTATAACTATTATACCAAAAAAAGGTGACCTGACAATTTGTGACAATTACAGAGGTATATCCTTAACACCAACAGCAAGTAAGATCATTGTTTCATCTAGAAATTGGAGAATTGGGTGTGCATTGATAATTTCTAGGTGTGCATTATTTTGTTGATGCCCCAAGGGTGGGGTTCCAGAGGGCAACACTTCCTTGGATGACCAGGGGCGAGGTCCTGAAAACTCTTGGAGTTTTATCAATTTAAGGGGTCAGGATTAGATTCTGAAAACATGTTAATATGTGCATCATCATACATGTACATAAAATCTTAAGTAAAAATCTCTTGATTGATAAACCTAAACTCCACGAGTTGGCATTTTAAGTAAGTTTTGCAAGAGTGAAGAACTATTGAACTTGCTTCTGTAGGTTTAATAATATTGGTTATTTTTACTGATATTTATGTTGTTATTAGGAGCCTAATATATTTCGCCCTATTAAGATTGTAAACAAAACTATTGAACTTCTTTGCATGTCATTCAGATAATCTTGAAAATTGTACAGGTATTAATTTATTGACTGTTACTTTTGCTGTGTTGTTTTGTAGAGTTTCATTAAAAAATGATTTCACTAGTCCTAGCTTAATAACTATTTGCTTTTTAAAATTATCTAAAGTATTTACACCCTACCAAAATAAGAATCATATTTCTATTCGTATTCTTTCGTATACCCATGGAGCTATTAACTGACAGTTAATACTGTAGCTTCATGCAGGGAGTTGTCATTTAGAAATGACAACTACCTGCTCCATGGTATACCTGATTGGTAAATGTTTTCCCCACAGAAAAAAGAAAGTTGTTACAACAAGTCAATGACAGAACACGTGGAACAGCTTTGCAGTTTCATGATAATTATTTTGGCGAAATTTCCGAACTTCACAAGAACTTTACAGTATGTCACAATCTGCTTTCAGTCATGCACGGCTGTCATATCAGTTATGAACAGATGAAGCCGTACTTATAATTTCAGCCGTGATTTTGTGAAATTTGCCGTGCAAAACATGGCTGTATGGCTCGCTAGTTAAAACCTTGAGTAAGATATTTGGAAGGATAATGATTGACAGGCTACGTAGCGCAATAGATACCAAACTTGGTTATGAGCAAGCTGGCTTTATGAGTGGCAGAGGAACCACTGAACAAATATTCACCCTTAGAATTATAATAGAACAATGCTTGGAATAGAAAGCCACAGTATACAGTACCTTAACTTCATTGACTTTCAGGCGTTTGACAGTCTTGACCACGGGTTCTGAAATGATTTTTTCCAAGGGCCATCATTTCACAACAAGCCTCAGGCTGCGGGCCAATCGCATGGCAAAACCAGCATCACATGACAAACAAAACTTCTCAAATCAATCTGTGAATACAAACAAGCTGAGAGCGTGCGTGTGATAAGATGGATTTGTGCCAGATGTCAGTGGTTCTCTTATCCACCTTCCTTTGACAAGCCCAGTGGTGTCGCCAGAGATTTTTGTTTGGGAGGGGTATAGCAGTTCAGAGGAGAAAAAAAAATGGAGGGGGGGGGACATTGTAAAATTGGCGGCACTGTGCACACAAAGTGTGGGGTTGAGGGGCAAAGCCTTGGTAGGGGTCCAGGGGGAGAAGCCCCTGGAAGCTCTGTAGATTTCTTGTTTTTGATGCCCCAAAATGGCTTAAAATCAAACACAGAAATTCTCAATTTAATTTAAGACAGGACAAAAAATTTAAATTTAAATTTTTAGATCAAATCAGAAAACCATTTCCAATCAGGCAGAAAAGCAATTTCCCCTGAAAATTGAAGTACTGTAATTCGAGTCCAACAGAAAAAAAAAAAACTGGGGTCCAGCTCTGAAGATTCCATGGTTTTGATGACCCATAATGGCTGCAAAATGTTTTAAAACACTGACCAAAATTTGGTTTTTATTTTATTAATTTAGACACTAGAACATTACATAACTAACCAGTAGGACCTATAAATTTGAGGATGGTAAAACAGAAAAGGACAGTGTTTGAAATTGATGTCATCTGCCTTGAAAATGTTAATGCCGTTTTTCATTTGGGAAGAGGGGAAAGAAAAATTTGCTGTTCCTCAGCAATGCCAAATGTGCCCCTATCTAGCGTAAAACACCACTAGACAAGCCGGTGGAACTTATTTACAGCCCTAGACGATCTTGACTTCAGTCTTTGCCCATTTTATATCGCCACTGAAGATAACATTTTATTTGATAAGTTGCAAATGCAGATGTTTTAGTGTCTATCTCTGATCTGCCTGAAGACATGAAAAAAACCCAAAGACAACTTGACAAAACAAGTATTTTGCTATTTTTACCGATGTCTTTTAAGCAACATATGATACCAAATTCCTGATCAAATCACAAGATGAATTAACTGATTTCATTGCAGGTTTATCTTTACAACCTGGTGAGTTGTATATAGAGACCATCAAGGATGAAGTGCAGCTGTCCATGGCAGCTTTGGAGAGTAGGAACCTTGGTGAGTTTATGAGAAAATGAATTTTGCAAACCCCTAGCTTAATCTAGAAAGGGGCAGGGTGTCACCTGACTAAAAAAGGCATTGATAAGGCATCAAGGGCATTTTGAGGGCACTTGAAATGTAAATAAGGTGGTAATCAATACAACAAGTAGTGTCCCTTCATCTTTTTGTATTGGGGAACTGTAATCAGAACGAAAAGAAGGCAAAATACTTATTAAACTTAAGTTTTTGTGAACAAAATGCACAGTACTTTGTGAATAATGGCAGGGTGGAGGAAATGAGAGGCAGTGTGTAGCACTCATCTGAAAAGGGAAACTTGGAGCCTGTATTGAGTAATTCTATTTTCTTATCTTAAATTGAGAACAAACTGTGAAAGAACTCATAAGTGTTTTTATGCTTATGTTTATGAGTCTCAAATTTGCTGAGTTTACCGTAAAAGTATAACTTGCCAACAGATCTGTAGAGCACATATTTCTTTGTAACTGGATTATTTATTTTCCATCCTAGTGCTGGCAATTTCACAGTTCTTGGTGCTGACATTGAGCTGCTGCCAGAGAGTTTGACAGACACACAATGAGGTTTCAGTGTGTGTTGAATGCCATAAGAACCTTAATAATAATGTTAACCCCTAGCCTGTTTGTCTCTTTAATTTCATATACAAATATTGTGGTCTTTGGTACTTTGGCTTTTCAAAGTAGAGTGCAATAAAAACAAGTTTCTGAAGAATTGTGCGATTCTGTTTTATTTATTGTGTAAAATATGTATTAGCCGAAGTGATATTGCTAATTTCTTTTGGTTTTACAGAATGAAATAATATATTGCTTTAAAGTAAGATTTCTGACTATATTGTGTGGTGTACAGAATAAATTTGTGGAAAGTAGTCTTTTTCCTACCAATCCTACAGATGCAAACACGGAGGAAATGTCAGGTTATAACCAAGTAATCATCCAAACAGAATCAGCTGAGTATGTTCTGTGCACGTTGGTTCATGGCATGCTCTTTCAGCAATACTTGGACATGAAACTGATGCCAGGGGAGAAGGTCAAATTCAGTGTCCAAGGAAAATGTAAGTTTTCTCATAGACACTTTCTGTTTAAGCATACTCTCTCTCTAGGTGCCGAGTCTGGAAGACATTGGCGATCATGGCCCTCCAGTCACTTCTGTTTAGAGCTAAGTGCATAAACTTATTGTTACTTAAAATGTTTTTGGTTGCTCAGTTGTTTAAGCTTTGGACATATTTGACTCCCTGCCTTCTTCTGCTTCTTTTTCCCTCAATTTTCCCACATACTGCAAGCTGTTCCAACCCATCCTCCCAATAAACATGCCAAAAATATTCCATCTGTCTCCTTCTGATGGCATTGAGTAAAGACCTGTCCATGCCTGAAGCTATCAGGACATCATTTGTTTTCCTTTCTGTCCAAGATATTTTCAACATTCTCCTAATGAACCACATTTCTGTTGCTTCTAATCTTTTCTTGATGTCACTGGTAATTGTCCAGCATTCACACATAGAGAAGAGTAGACCATATGTATGCCTTCAAGACAAGAACTTCGACATCCATTCCAATATTTCTATTCTTTAGAATTGGATTCATTTTTGTAAACATGTCTTTGACAATTGCAATGTGTTTTCTAACTTCATTAATGCACCGACTATCTGATGTTAATGTATAGCTCAAGCACTTAAACTGTTGTACTTGTTTAATTATTTCTCCTTGGCTTCGTATACTACATAATGGGTTTATGGCTTTTTTTTAAACCACCATACATTCTGTTTTCTTTACATTTAGAGACAGCTCTCTCTTTTCATTTTTCTCTATAACTTTATCCAGAAGAGACTGCAGTTTTTCTTCTAACTCTGCTGTAAGCACTGTGTCATCTGCATAGCATAGGTTATTCATATTATATCCTCCAACTTTCAGCCCCTCAAGACTATTGATGTTACGAAGTATTGTTTCACTGTAATTGTTGAAAATATCTGGTGACAAAACACACCCATGCCTGACTCCTCTTCTGATTACCTTAGATTAACTGAAATCTCCTTCAAGTCGTATTGCTGCTTCCTGGTCTCAGTATAGGTTTCTTATAACTCTTAGGTCTTTCCCGTCAATGTTCAAATTACTGAGTATTTCAAAGAGATCTTCATGTTTGACCTTGTCAAAGGCTTTGGAGTAATCAAATTAACATAAATATAAATCTTTCTGTACTTCTATTCACCTTTCCATGAGCATTGATAGTGTAAATATTGCATCACTAGTGCCTTTTGTCTACAACAAAACCAAATTGTGTTTCTGAAATTTCTGACCGGATACTGTTTCTCATCATGGACATTAAAACACCAAGCAAAACCTTGGTGATGTGGCTCATCAAGCTAATGGTCCTGTGTAGTTAGCATTCTGTTGTACCTGGTTTCTTGGGTAAGGTTATGAAGATAGATTTTCTCATGTCTTGTGGTATCTCTCCTGTGTCATATACAATATTTTGAAGCCTAGTTATAGTTTCAATGCCTACATTATCAAGAGCCTCAAAAACTTCAATTGGCATTTTGTCAGGTCCTGATGATTTGCCATGATTCATGTTACTGATGGCTCTTTGCACTTCCTCTCGTAGTATTGATGGACCCTCCATGCTATTTTTAATGGTAGGTTTTGGTCTTCTGTTATCATCAAAGATTTCTTCGATGTATTCTGACCATCAGTGTAGGATGTCCTCTTTGTCCATGAGGATGATACCACCTTTTAATTTAATGCAACGTGTCTGTGTACAGGTACGTTTTCCTGTTAGTTCTCTAACTTTATCATGCATGTATTTACCGTTTGTGTATACATGTATTCTCAATTTCTTTGCACTGTTGATTGATCCAGGTTTCCTTCGTTGAAATTTTTCTTTACTACTCTGTTTATTTCATGATATCTTTCATCATCATCCTTTGCTAACCTTCTTGTTTCCATTAAGTCCAGGATTTCTTAGGTCATCCACTTTTTGTGATCCTTCTTTGCCTGTTTTAGAATCTGTTCACTCATTGCTTCTGTAACTGAATCTTTCATTTTTTGCTACATTCATCAGCCTTAGTAAGGCTTTCCAGAACTTGGAATTTGTTCTTTACTGAAATTGAGAATCGCTCTTTTATGTCTGGATCAATTTTGAACAGGTTGGTCTGTAATTTAGATTCCTCTTCAGTTTGTTAAGTGATCTAAGTTTTACTTGGATTTTAAATTTGACAAGAATATTATCACTGTCACAATCAGCACCGAAACCATTTTTGAATCAGTATGAAATCAATCTGATTTCTGACTCTGTCTCTGGGTTCTTCCATGTCCAACATCTTATCTTCTTGGGTGGTTTTTGAACCAAGTGTTGGCAATTATAAAGTCATGTTCTCTGCACCATTCAACCAGTCTTTCTCTATGGTTATGTATTTCTCCTAGTCCAAATGGTCCTACAATATCTTCTACTTTGGCATTGAAATCGCCCATCACATCCTTTATATCCCATCCTTTATATCCCATGATTTGAGTTGTTGTTTGGCCTTTTCTACTTCTTCATATAACTGTTCTATTTCTGTTGTTTCATATTCAGCTGTTGGTGCATATACCAGAATAATGCCAATGTTAAATGGTGTACCTTGTACTTTCACCACTATGACACGATCAGATAGTGGCTAGAACCCTTTAATACATCTCGCAGTTGCAGAATCAAACAAGACACAACTCCTTTTTGGTGATGGTCTCCTTCAGAATACACCAGGGTGTAACTGTCTGATGTTAAAGACCCAGCACCCTTCCATCTAACTTTTGAAAGAACTAGCATATTGATATCCATCCTTTTCATGTCCTGCTTTATGTTGTCTAGTTTACCTTTCTGCATCATTGTTCTCATGTTCCATGTTGCTATTCTTTTTGGCAAACTGTTATGGCTAGTCATTGGATGACGATATGTTTGATGATGATATGTTTAAGCATACAGCCCTTATAAAATATTGTTATTAAAGTAGTGGCATTTGTTTCAAGAGCTGAGAATTGATGATTTTGTTCTAAAAATTATCTGACCAGATAAGATTTATTTTCTACAACACAAAAAGAAAAACTCCAGGGTTGATTTTCTCCAGTATTTTTAGGTTTGTCCTTTCTCATATCTATTTCCTACTTATAGTTATATCATATTAATAAACCCTTGAAACAAAACACATACAAAGTTGTCATTTATTGCAGTGATTTCTTATTGCTTGTACTTTGTTGGTTTACAATTCTTATGAATTTGAGAGAGTTGATGAATGTCGGAAGCAGTGGAGCTTGCATCATTTCAATGGTACATCATTTCAGTGGTGAAATAGGTTTACCAAAGATGCATTCTCTGAATTTTCTGAATGATTCCTTTTTTGAAAAAGGCCAGATTATAACCAAAACTGATGCCTCAGTTCTTCGACACTCCTACACCTTAATTTGATTGTATATAATATAATTAACCTATCTGAGTTAGATGATTGACAGCTTTTTCAACCAATCACCGCATGAATTTGCCTAGCAACAAAATCTGTGTAACTAAGTGCGGCAAAAATCCTACGCAATACTGTTACAGTACAGCTAGCTAGCGGCGCGCACTTATAGTCAATGCAATGTACTGCACAAAACAAATTTCTGCACACACAGACTGAGTGACAACCAAATGGTGAACAAAAAGTGTGCTAACGGGCCCGCTAACGGGCTTTGTAAATCCGATCCCGTTACCCAGAACAGTAAACAAACAGAATTTTGTTTATTCCTTTTGCTAAAAACTCTAAAGATCTGGGGAAGTGCCACAATTAGATAAAAACTTGTGGTAGGCCACATAAACATCTAAATGCCAATGTGTCGGTCATGCATGATTGCAGATATTTGAGGTTTTTTTGTCCCACTTAGTTACCAAATTGTTATTGTGGGTGTGACTTATTTCCTAACCCAGAGGCGTTAATTACCTTCACCAATGAAGTTGGACGGAGGTTATGTTTTTGCCTGCGTTAAACATATCTTAAGAACTGATGATTGGATTTTGATTAAACCTGGTTTTTGGTTTTATTGGTTCTGATGCGATCAGCATCAGGAACCAGTGCATTCTTGATGGCATGTATGTGTGTGTATGTATGTGTGTGTGTGACGCCCAGCTTGTAAACACGATATCTCAAGAACCATACACTGGATTCATGTCATGTGGTACATAGATACTGTAGCCTATGGTCTGTAGATGTGCCCTATTATTTTTGATGGTGATGTTATGAGTATTAATGAGTGGGCGGGGCTTAATGTAAAAAACTTGAAATACTAATATTTTGACAACCGCATGTCCTGTTTTGTTTCATATGTTTTATAGTTAGGCCGTTAGCTGGTATGTTCATGTTCATGGTATAAAAAGGCTGAATTTCATTAATGTACATAGTGGGTGGGGCTTAATATGATTTTGCTGAAAAGAGCTTGTAAACATGTTATCTCAAAAACAATGTTTTCTTTTTGTTATTGATTGGCAGGGCGTAATGTAAAATTTTGAAATGTTCATATTTTAACAACATCATGTCTGTTTTGTTTCATATGTGGTACAATTATGACAATAGCTGTTACTAATAAAAACATTGAATCTCACTAATATGCATAGTGGGCGAGGCTTAATATGATTTTGTTATAAAGAGCTTGTAAATAATGATATCTCGAGAATGATACACTTGATTCATGTCATATGTAGTATACAAATAGCCCATAGTCTGTAGGTGTGCCCTATTGTTTTTGGTGGTGATACCATGCATGTTAATGAGTAGGAGGGGCTTAAAATACAAATCTTAAAAAGATCATATTTTAGCAACTGCATATCTTTTGTTAAATATTTGGAATGGTAATGATGTTAGCTGGTGTGTACATGTTTATGGTATAAATTCGTTGAATTTCCTTAATATGCATAGTTGGTGGGCTTAATATGATTTTGTTGAAAAGAGCTTGTAAACATGATATCTCAAGAATGATACACTTGATTAATGTCATATGTGATACACAGATAGCCCATGGTCTGTAGATGTGTCCTATTGTTTTTGGTGGTAATTGATGTCATGCATGTTAATGAGTTGGTATCATTTGATGTAAACAAATCTTTAAATGCTCATATTTGAATATTTGTTTTGCTTCATATTTGGTATAATTACAATTATCTTGTTAACTAGTTAATGTATGTTCATAGTATGAAAAGTTTGAATTTCAGCTATATGAGGAGTGGGCATGGCTTAATATTACTTTACTGAAGAAAATAAACCATATTGTGCGTTGGAACCTCAAAACCTTTGGTTTTCTGGTTATTGTTCAAGAAACAAGTGAACTAAATTTGGTACATATTTGTACAGAAATGGGAAGGGCAGAAATAGAGGGGTGGGGATGTTCAGGGTGAAGTCTATCAAGATTTTTTAGAAACATTTCAATCAAATGGGGTGAACAATGAATTTAAGCCATGAAAAGAAATCGAAACAATACATTTTCTGCCCTCAAAGAAAATTAAATTAAGTGGTCAATGGTATCAACAGAGTAATAAAAACAACTGCATATCTGTCATGAATGGAAAAGGATGAAATGTAAATATTGACTAAAAGAAACTGAAACAATGAATGCTTAACTGGAATGAAATCGAAAACAATGATATCACCTTGAAAGATATCAGTCATAATCCCCACGTGTTATAAATGCAAATGATCTATATCGATCAAAACTTGGGGATGAATCTTGGTGAGCCTAGGATTTGTGGGGTAGATTATATTGGGTATGGGATTGAATGAACTCTTGGCATGTTAGAATTGCATTGGTGGCAGAGGTATGCGCTTTACAGTGTGCTAAGTTGGTGGCGGAGGTATGCGCTCTACAGTGTGCTAAGATTTTAGTTTACAATGTTCATTTGTGTACATACAAATTTTGCTTTTTTGTTCTCCTTCAGATGTGGTGCATTTGACAGGTTATTCATTTTGTTCCCCAACTGATGATGCAGCAGCTCAGTTACCTGTTGAAGAGAAGGAGTTAACTGTTCATTTACCTCTCTCTGAGGACGAGGCAGATGGATGGGAAGCAGAAACTTTAAAAAGTAAAGCAAAACTTGTCCTTGTTTGTGTTCATTATCATTTAAGTCTTACATTTTGTGTGGAGTAGTTTTCACATATCAGGAGTTGGAAAAATTATATGGGAAAATTGGGAATTTGGGAAGAAAAACAAAATATCATTAACATTTTTAGTTTGACTATTGAAAGAATAGTAGAGCTATTCTACTACCCTTGGCATCAGCATCAGCCTCCGGTTAAAGCTTTTGGTTAGAGTTTTTGGTTAAAGTCTGTTATGATAATGACTTTCCTGAACATGAATAGGAATTAAAAGATTAGTCTTGTGATGAATGAAAAAACAAATAAAATATTCCTTACCTGTAAACAATATTTCATAAGAAGTCTTGGTATCAAAAGATACCCAAGATTATTAGATTAGTCTTGAATAAAAAAAATTAAATAAAAGGTTCCTCTCCTCTAAAGAATATTTAATAAGATGTTTTTGGTATCAAAAAATATAAGAAGATAAGTTTTGTGATGAATAAAAAAGATTCCTTGTCCTTAAAGAATATTTCATATGATGCCTTGGGTATGGGTTTTTGCAGTAGTTTTTTGTTATGATAATGACATTGTTGACATAAATAGTAATCCAAATGTTTGTCTTGCCATGAATACAAGTTTCCTTGCTTTTAAAGAATTTTAAATTAGGGGTCTAGAAAATATAAACAATAAGTGGAATGTGGTGTAGAAGGGTTTTCATGTGGGACAGGGTGGAATTGTGTGTAGGTCAGGGTAGGGTGGCATGTTGGTCAGGATACATTGGCATGTTGGACAGGGTGGGTTTGCATGTAGAATAGGGTGGGTTGGCATGTAGAACAGGGTTGGTTGGCATATGTGGAACAGGGTGGATTGACATTGTGCCATTTTTGTGCCAAAAACAATGTGCCAATATTTTTAGACTCAATTGTAATATTCTCATAAATCAAGTAAACAGTTCAGCAAAAAAGGAATTTGAAAGACTTGCCCATATCATTGAAAAAATGGAACAGCACCCTCTGCACTCTGATCTGATGTCACTTCTTCAAAAGGCCAATTATAATCTAAGAAATGCGACAATCACACCCAAGTTTAGAAATGTGCGTTAGAAGAATTCTTTTGTGTATAGAGCGGCTCGTTTTATCCAGGGAATGCCTTTACAAAACTTACTCTAAATTGACACATTTTTGCAATGTTTTATCGTATATGTATATGTTATAATTTTCTCATTTTTATGTATCATGCATATATTTGTACATTTTTTCCTATTTATAGATACATATTTAAATATATACTGGATTTAATAAACTTAAAACTTGACATGTACAGTGTAGGACATGTGGTGAGGTGTCATCTGGATTTCAGTTGTGATGGCATGTGGGTCATGCGTATGGTGGAATGGCATACAGTATCTGGTTTTCAGGTGTGATTGCATGAAATATAGGCTTGGGATGATACTTCGGACAGGTTGGGGTGGAATGTGGGACAGGAATGTGCATTATTAGCAGTGAGGGGATTTGTATCTTTTCCCAATGTTTAGTTTGTCATATCTTAAGCAATATTGTGTTGCATAATTTTGCTTTAATGTTATTATACATTTTTCAAGCTGCTTGACTGCTTGACCAGTGGCGGCACCAGGATTTTGGTCTTGTCCCTTGTATCGGCGCCTCTGTGCTTGACACACATATTATCTTAAATTGGAAGTTGTATTGCAATTCAGGATGTAGTTTTGGGAATGTTTATGGGTGGGGGGAGGGTACTGGTTGGAAAAGGGGTGTTTGATGACATTCTTTCATTGACATTGGCAAAGCAGGGCCTCTCCTTTCTTTTTTGTTCTCTTGATAGAACTAAAAGAGGTGTTATGGTTGTAAAGACTGCTAGCTTTTACATGTTACTGAGTTACTGGGTGAGGTAACATTGACCTTTTTTTTGTCTTGAAATATCTGGGAAAACTCACAGATATATTGAAGCTTGTAGTAAAATGTGAAAATTAAAAAAGCAAATGAAAACATAAGTGCATCTTTCAAAGCTCAAGTAATTTGAAATTATCTGCCCCTACTACCCTGTATATATTTCATTCAATAAGCCCATTGTCTAGCTTTAAATAGTCGAGCATACTGTCCTTCCGACATTTGTTTTAGAAAACAACAGTATATGTGGTAAATATGTGCTCTAAAAACGTCCGTCCCCTTTGTAATTGTGCAGTGAAAAGTACATTAAATTGTGAAAGAGGGAAGTATATAAAGATGTATTTACTACATTAATATTAATTCTGTTGCGATTTTTCGTTGGAAGATATTCAACACCATGATTCAGAACCATGGAAATTTTATAATCTATTTCAACTCTGCACATACCAAGAAAATTTAGATGAATTTACTGTACGAAGTTGTCATGACATACATCGACTGGCTTCATGAGTTTTGAAATGAAGTCTTAGTTGAGAGTCTTGAAAGTTACAAAGTGTGAGTCATGAAATGGTCACAGATTTTATTCCATCTTGTTTCTGTAACAAGGTGAGCTAGCCTCATTGATGAGAGGATATGCATATGTATATCATTGACTAAGTTCTCAGCACGCACTTTGATCTTCTTGTAGGGTTATGTATATATTTTAATGACACTTTACAGAAGTTGTGAATTAGAACTTGTATTAGAATGTGGTTAAAACTTATGTTTGTTTACATTTTGATGTATTAAAAAATATTGGGCTGCTTGCAATGCTGTTGTACTGAAAAGTAATGTTACAAGTTAGTAAGTATTTTCAGAAGTGTCAGTATGTGGAAATGGATACCTTCATGAGTAGCTGCAAAAGACATTAATAGCATATTTTCTTTTGTTCAGATATAAAGGAGGAACCACCAGAAAGACAGGATGATTACATGGAGCCTCAATGTGGATCTTCAACCACACATGATGAGTACTCCAGATTTTCAGGTTGGTTACACCTACAGCTCAAGCCTCAAAGTAATAGACAGGTGTTTCTTAGACAAATGCTGGCTTTTTCTTCATTTGATATAATAGAAATGATAATAAGTCCTCTGAAGAAATTTCACATCTTACAAAGCAATTAAACATATGTTTTCTAATTTATTAAAACATTAGTTATGTCAATATAAACTTACATGGGTGCATCCATTTTGTTCATACACCTAAAAAATGATGTTTACACCCAACAGATTATAATATTATTGTATTTCTTTATAATCTATTTCAAAGTTTCTACCTTTTAAGAAAAAATTTGTCAGCTGCATGGATGGGTCTAGGAATTGTATTTGTATATGATATTAATGATTCAAGCCTTTTGAACTTCATGTCAAAGCAGTTTGGAAAAAAAATTCTAATGAAATACATTATGTGCACTAGCTTTGCATGGGTCTATGAATTTTTGTTTGTATATGATACTAAGGATTTAAGCCTTAAGAACTTCATGTCAAAGCATTTTGGAAAGAAAATTTCAAAGAGAATTCTAAAAAAATAGATTATGTGTGCAAGCACATATTGCAAATGATGTCATTATTGGCTTGATTTCAACACAAAACTAGACAAAATTAGCTTATTTGCATAACAATGAAAATATTTGTATCAACGATATCTCTTGAATTAAAATGGATGTGGGGATTTTGTTTGCACAAATGATCATATATGAGAGGAGCATTGTCTACACTTAATGTTAAGGTGAAGTGTGCATGTTAATTATGTTATTTGCATAACAATAGACTTCCGTGCAAAATATTTAACATTCATGAGCGCATAACTTAAGTTATGAATGATGTACATTCACGTAACATGGCACAGGGGTAGAGTACATGGGTATTGTTCAAATAAGCATGATTGGGGGTTGTGTGTGCATTCTAATTAGCTTATTTGCATAACAATGAAAATATTTGTATCTATGATCTCTCTTAAATTAAAGTGGAACTGGGGATTTTTTTACACAAATGATCATATATGTGAAGACCATTGTCTACACTGAATGGTGCGGTGTAATATGCATATCAATTAGGTTATTTGCATAACGATAGACTTTTGCAAGAAAATATTTAACCATGGTACTTTTTACAGGATAGAGGACATGGTCACTGTTTAAATGAGCATGATTTGGGGTTGTGTGTGCATACTAATTAGCTCATTTGCATAGCAATGAAAATATTTGTATCTACCGTATGGTATTTCTTAAATTGAAGTGGGAGTGAAGTTTGTTTCACACAAAGGATCATATATCTGAAGAGCGTTGTCCACACTTAATGGTGAGGTGTAGTGTGCATATTAAGTAGGTTATTTGCATAACAATAGACTTGCATTCAAAATATTTAACCTGAGATAATGACTTGCTATTTGGTTTAGTGGTAGAGGGCATTGGTACTGTTCAGTTAAGCATGGTTGGGGGATTGTGTGTGCATACTAATTAGCCTATTTGCATAGCAATGAAAATATTTGTATATGTGGTATCTCTTGAATTAAAGTAGTGTGAAGATTTTGCTTAAACAAATGATCATACAGTATATGGGAAGAGCATTGTTCACACTTAATGGTGAGGTATAGTGTGCATTTGCTGCAATATGTTTGACCTGAGATCAAAGATATATAGCTTATGACTTACTAACTTCACATTTCTAGTTTTGTTATGATATTGACATTCCTATCAAAATATTGCAATCAAAATGTTTGTCTTGCCATAAATAAAAAAGCAAATAAAAGTTTCCTTGCTTCTAAAGAATGTTAAATTAGGAGTTGGGAAATATAAACAGTAAGCAGAATGTGGGGTAGAAGATGACATGATGATAAAGTAGCTAAGGAATTAGGATGAGGTCATGTGGGACAGGGTGGAATTGTATTTAGGGCCGGGTGCGGTGGAATGTTGGTCAGGATGTGTTGGCATGTTAGACAGGGTGGAATGGCATGTAGAACAGGGTGGGTTGGCATGTGAAAGAGGATGGGTTGGCATGTGGAACAGGATGGGTAGGCATGTGGAACAGGGCGGCTTGGCATGTGGAACAGGGTGGGTTGGCATGTGGAACAGGGTGGGTTGGCATGTGGAACAGGGTAGGTTGACATGTGGGACAGGGCAGAATGGCATGTGGTGTGATGTCATGGAACAGGATGGGTTGGCATGGAGAACAGGGTGGGTTGGCATGTAGAACATGGTGGGTCGACCTGTGTGGGACAGGGCGGAATGGCATGTGGTGGGATGTCATCTGGATTTCAGTTGTGATGGCATGTGGGTCATGGAAGTGGTGGAATGACATACAGTATCTGGTTTTCAGGTGTGATTGCATGTAGTATAGACGTGGGATTGCATGGAGTATAGATGTGGGATGACATTTGGGACAGGTCGGGATGAAATGTAGAACAGTCTGGAGTATGCATTATTAGCAGTGAGGGGATTTGTATCGTTTCCAATGTCTAGTTTGTCATACGTTAAGCAACATTTTCATGCTGCTTGACTTTGCTTGACGCACACATTTTCTTAAATTGGAAGTTGTATTACAATCCAGGATGTAGTTCTGGGAATGTGTAGGAGCTGGGGGAGGGTACAGGTTGGAAAGGGGGTTGAATGGCATTCTTTCATTGACATTGGCAAGTCAGGGACTCTCCTTTCTTTGTTATTCAATTGATAAAACTAAAAGAGGTGTTGTTATAAAGACTGCAAGGTTTTACATGTTTTTTTAGGTTTACTGGGTGAGGTAACCGTCAGCTTTTTTTGTCTTGAAATACCTGGGAAAACTTAAAGATAGTTTGAAGCTTGTAGTGCAAATGAAAATGTAAGTGCATCTTTCAAAGCTCAAGTAATTTGAAATCATCTGCCCCTGCTACCCTATTTCTGTATATACTTCCCTCTATAAGCCCATTCTTTATACTAGCTTTGAATTGTCGAGCATACTGTCCTTTCAACACTTCTAGTTTCTTTAAAGTAACATTTTATATTAAAAAACTAATTCATCTGGCCACTTACTTTTAAGCAGCTCATGTTTATATGCCCAGCATGTGTTTTACATGCCCAACACGTGTTTTCATCACCAGCACGTGCTAGCGCGTGTTTTAGATATGAGTCTGTTTGTTTTACGAGTGATGTGACTGAGCTGGGTAAAGATCAGATGTGTGAAATACTCAACACGCAAAGCTCTGCCCTGCAACATGGCTCCCAGTTGCGTTAGACTCACGTGATTCATCATGTGACTCTAACCTACCTGGACTTCCATTTTTTCAGTTACATCACACGTACAACAAACATACTACATGCTAACCTACCAGTACCAGTTCATCGAATTTGACAAATTGCAATTTTTTGATTGCTTCCGACTTTACTTTATATTTTCCTTAAGTTTTATATTTTCACTGGATATACAATAACATTAACGCCAGCTGATTGTTCATTATACTCAAAGCCTACATACCTGATGTAAAGTGCTCACTGCAAATCTTGGTGTGAAGTGTAGGTTGAAGCTCTCGCGTTGTACAGCAGAAACCTACTTCGAACGTCGATCAAGATCAGATGGAAATCAAGAAAATGTCTTTTTACTCCCTGCACAAATGGGCAACCAACAGCACAGCAAGATTCCGGCATAATTATCTTACGAAAATAATCTTATATAACAATATGCAACATTTATAAATCTAATTAAGTGTACAGCAGATGACAGTGGCAATACCTGACACAATGGCGATGTAAACAAAGTCATTTGACTGAAACACCCTTTTGTTGAAATAACACTGCTCTAATTTTGAAACTCGCTTTTGTTGAAAAATGATTGATATTTAAGAAAATACACTCTTACATTTCGGCTGAGTCCTCCTTTTTTCAAAAACCAGTTGCTCAGGAATTGAAGCTCAACTCAAGTTTTGTATCAACCGTAGCTTCTGCAGTTTACGATATAATGCAAAGTTACATTATAACCGATAGAAAATGTTATAAATGTTAGAGAAAATGGAGTGTGCAATGTATGGTTTTTGCTTTTGCAGAAAGAGTTGGACCTCCACAACGGGAAGGAGTGAGACCCACAGAGATTCAACACAGGCCTCTGCACAGAACATTGACACATCAGAGGAGACCACTGATGCAACCAGGGCAACAGATGCACAACCAAAGAGTACACGCACAGATACAATCAAGGGCAAGAAGAAGGCTGATACCAGGTCAAAGGTCACAGTTCATGGTTGCTATGCAGCATGCTTCTATAAGGCATAGAGGTGCTCTAGTCCAAAATAGAAGAATGCAAAGAAATGCTTCTTGTAAGTTAATACATTGATAAGTGTCTATCATCCTGCAATGTGAACAACTGGGTATCAGTAGTATATTTAACGATAAGTGACATTTTTAGGGAGATAAAATATGTGGTATGTGATTTTTTTGGGATCAAAATGAAATGTGTGTATAATAAAAGTCTAAAAATTTCATAGCCATTTTCAAATAATAAAAAACAAGATAAGAAAAAAGATGATACTAATAAAAAAAAAGTAGGGGCATTAATGAAATCTGAAAAATCCAAATGAGACGTTAAACTTGAATATCTCCTTAACCGAATGATATATTTCTTTTAAAGTCGTCTGTCATATACGATGAACTAATCCTTGAAATCTATAAGCAGAAATGAAATGTAAATAATATATTTTTGGTCCTGGTACCCAGGATTTTTGTAAAAGTTTAATTTTAAAATAATATATTTCATTTTGGTTCTGCACCCTGTAGGCGTAGGGGGTGTTTGCCTACTGAAAAATCACAAAATCATGCTAAGATATTAAAAATCACCATACAAAAGATAATAACTCAGGAACAAGTGGGAAGCAAGTGTTCCCCTTGCTCCACAAATCCTGCCTATGCCTGTAGGACTGCACACAGTAAGAATAGCCATGCAAATATCACAAATATTATCAATAAATCCATAATTGTATGCATGCTAACACAATTTTTTTTGTATGCAGTTAATTTTAGCCTAAAGATATATCAAACCAATATGGTTCTTTTTTTCTCCAGGAGAACATCACATTAATAGTTCAATCATACATAAGTGGTCTAAAAAAATATTTCTGATGGCTTCAGGAATTGACAACTATATACTTAATATATTGTTTTTAATGTTACTTGCTAGGTCTGTCCTTTAGCATATTTTGCATGCAAATTTTTTTTTCTTCTGACAACACAATTTTCCCTCTAGGCAACTGTAAATTTAGAGGATAGAACACAGCATTAATATGAAGTTGAAGTGGAAAGGGAAAAATATTTCATCTCAAAAAGACAAAAAAAGTTCTGGATGCAAGACAATTTTAGGCTGATTTCTCAAACCATGATCTGCGCTCTTTTCCTGGTGGAGTGTATACAAACAAAAGGAAGTTACATTCTAGTTCTCCTTGCTTGCGCCATGTACAACCTTCCCAGAGCTTTCATTGCTCCCCACAACTCAATTGCCAAGTTCTTCCAGAAAAATCCTACGGATTAAATTGATCTCCTTCCTTCATCATGCTTCCCTCTACAACCATATTTATTTCTCCTCTCCCACCTCTCTCTCTACTTTTTTTTTATTTTCACCCATGCACCTCCTCTCTCGATCCCAGCTTTCTGACTTTTAGTTCTTGTATTTCTCTCAATCTCCCTGTTTTCTTTTCTTCCTACCTCTAGAATAATCTAACCTCTTAGGCACAATTTAACCCTCATTGTCGTGGTGCCTTTAAGCCCTCATCAAACAAACAACCTATTTAAAATGTCCTAAATATGTGTCAAGAGATGCAGTGGCTAAGTGGTTAAGGAGTCTTGCTTATATGCGAAAAGTACCAGGTTTGAATCCAGCAGTGTCAAAGTGTCCTCGAGCAAGACACTTTACTTGGTCCAGTCCACTCATGTAAAATGAACACCAGCATTGCTGGGGAGTTAACCTGCGATGGACTGGCATCCCGTCCAGGGGAAGTCATGTGCTTTCTTCCGCCTGAGCCAGTGAAACCTGGGATAAACACCGGCCCTATGAACCTAATGGCTTGGATGGATTTAACTTTTTGAAGGATTAGTTTACTGGTCAAGCATGTCCATCTTATATGAAAGAGGACTCTTAAAGAAACAAAATGGTGAAGAAAGCATTCAAACATCTTAATGTGTTAAGGAGATATTCAAGTTTTTAAAGCTCTATCTTATCTGAGTTGAAATGACTGGTGTAGTAAGTCTACTATGGAGAGTTGGCATCTTTATCCTCACATTCTTAACCATTAATGTATTTTAAAGAAAGTTTTTTTAATTTTCTTAATATTTAAATTATTTTTCCTTGATTTTTTTTTAGGTGGTATATTATAAATACCCTTCCTAGGTTCAGTTTTACTTCTTTTTTGATATTTAGTCACTCTTTTATATAAGATAGACTTGCTTAATCCCTGAACCCAATCCTTTTTTAACTAAAAATATGAGTTCACTGGGTAGTGATTTGTAGCCATACCTCTTACAGTAGATCAGGAAAACTAATTGAAGCAACAAGTAACCACCTTATCGATGGGGTCCTTTAACTTTTGTCCTTTTATTTTCTTCTAACATTTCTGTGTATCACTGTGCACATTTTGATAGAAATAAACTCTGAACCTTTGTTACTGTTTCTTGCAGCACATGTGCAATCAGGTCCACGAATTCAGGTGCAGCCATTAACCCCGCCTACCTTGCCTTCCCCACAATCACACCACTCTCCGATTCAAGAAGGATCACAACATACTATACCACAACAAACTTTCATGTCAGGTAAGCTTTGGTAGTCTTTGGCTTTGTTGTGATTTTTATCTTGAAGTGTATGTGGACAGGTCATGATTTTATATTCATCAGAAAAAGAAGTGTCAATTCTGAACAGAATAGTGTTAGATTATGTCATCTGTAGTTTCCGAGTTATGGCTAATTAAAGTTTAAAGAATTTTTAATATATAATTATTATTTAGATATTATTTAATTATTATTTAATTATTGTTTAATTATCATTATTAATTATTATTTAATTATTTTTTAATTAATATTATTGATTATTATTTTAATTATTATTATTTTATTATTATTTTATTATTATTATTATTTAATTTGTTTCAAAATATTTAATGTAATTCTCTATATTTTACTTTTTTTTCTAATTTTTCAGTAAAATTTTAATGAACTATGCATAATTTATTAAAAAAAATCCTTACATTTTATTATGTTGGTTTTAAGCAATGTTAAAAAAGTTTTTGCTATTTTCATGGTTTGTTGCCTTTTTTCTTCAAATTAAAATCAAGTTGTTGCTACATATGGTAGATTTTTAAATGATTGCTTTCATTAGAATGGTACATGAAAAGGTTAAGAGAAAGTCAAAAAGCTCTGAGATATGATAAACGTTGGACTAAATTTTGTATTTCTATGAAGTAGTATAACTTATATGAGTAGGTCGCATCTTGTCTTTGTTGTTAGTATTTAAAGCTTGGAATTTGTTCAAGACTCTTTTTAAGTCATATGGTAGTTATTACAGCAACTTAAGTGAACTTTGCAACAACTATATAGAACTTATAAAAACAAGAGTTGAGACACCTTTAGGTCACAAGGGTGCGATGTATTGGTACACCTCTTGATTGCATGTTAAATGGGCTTGATATACCCTTCAGATGAACATTCTTTGAATACCAGGAATTCATTTTTCTCTCTCAATTAACCTTCCTGGGTTTAATGATTGACAGCTTGTTTTAACCAATCACCACACGAGTTTGCCTAGCAACAAAATCTGCGTAACTAAGTGGGGGCAAAAATAATATGCCGTACTGGTACAGTACAGCTAGCTAACGGCGCACACTCTTCTAGTCAATGCAACTTACTGTATAAAACAAATTTCTGCACACACAGACTGAGTAACGGCAAAATGGTGAACAAAAATTGCCCTTACGGACTTTGTAAATCTGATTGCTATTACCCAGAACAGTTAGCAAACTAAATTTTGTTTATCCATGTTGCTAAAACCTCTAAAGATCAAGACAAGTGCCATTAATGAATCAAAGCTTGCGGCAAGCCTCGCAAACATCTAAATGCGGATTTGAGGTTTGTTTGCCCCACATAATTACCGCATTGCTATGGTGGGCGTGGCCTATTTGGAAACCTGGAAAGGCTTATTCTTTTGTAACAATGTCTTGCTACTTTTCCATAGATCTTTAAGAATTTCTGTTTTAAAATGCATGTGATGTTAATCAAAAGTATGTTGTTTTTACTTCACAGAATCTATCAGTGTTCAACCAAATATAGATATTGGTTATACCTCGGCAATGCAGCATGACATGGTTTACTCTAGCGTTGGACAAGACCCAAGGTTAACCAGTACCCAGATTCAGAACTTACCAGGAAGCTCTGTATCAGACATGCCACCCCACAGTATGCATGATGACAGAAGTGGTTTATCCTTAAGAGACTCTAATAATACTTTTGGGTCTAACACCTCACCAAAAACTTCAATACCCAATATTCAAAAATCACCCATAGAGAACTTACAAGCTTCCATAATAGATATTCAGACAAGCTCTGCTATGAATGTGGCAGGACCGTCTGGAGTAGATTTATCAGGGATTATTGCAGGTGAAGCTCCAGGACCTTTCGGAACTAGTATACCCACAACCCCTAGTATGGATATGCCAGGAACATCTCATGGTACCAGTGAACAGTTGACGCAGGAGGAAGGTTAGTGTCTTTGGTATTTTTTCTTGAAAGCAAAGTGCACATGTAATCCATTATTATCAGTGTTTTGGGACTACTTATCAAAGATGGTCTAACATATAAAGAAAAAAAAATAATGGTTAAAAATTGTATGCTTGAGCCGGTCTTGTATGATTTTAATCAGGGTCTGGTTTTCCTGTAGTAGAGTCTATTTTGATCTTTTATAGGACTACTCAAAAATTGGTTAAGAAAAGCATGAAAGTAGTCCCAATTTTAACACAAAAACTCCAAGAACTGACACATTTACTGTATTTTGATATCTCAGGCTTTGTGATATATAAAAAGTGAACCTTGCTTTTTTATTATGTAAATCTTTTGCTTTTATGTAGTGGTGCAACAAATTCTAATCAAATGTTTTTGGACCTTAACCATACACATAATCAAAAGGTTTGCAGGATTTTACTTTCATATTAATTTGAGTAAAAGAGATTTAGGAAAGAAATTCAAAGAATTACATACAGATTTTGATCCGACTTCCCAGTCACATACGTCACAAATTTATTGTCACTCTTTTAGTTGAAAATTAAAACTCAAAAGCTATTTCCAAAATTTAAAAACTGATCTATTCAGATTTAAATAGTCTTTTAATCAATACAGAAATTGCTATATCATGGCACTTAAAATACCCTGCTTTTGGTGTATTAACACAGAACTGTGTTGAAAAATTGTGAGATTGTTTAATTTGGCAGATAACAAATTTGAAGAACAGAGATCTTTAAATATTTGGGTACAAAATCTTTTCGACTGAGCATTATGAATTTACTCATGTTCAAATGTGTGTTTGCTCATGTTCAAATGTGTATTTACTCATGTTCAAATGTGTACTGACTTATTCAGACAGTCTTATGTGTTTTGTACAGTATCATGAGGAGCTGTATTGCATGATGGATGAAAAGTACAGGATGAAAACGCAACTTGATTGCGCAGACTCACTCGGCACATACATTTGAAAATTAGGCTAAGTTTACTGAAACAAAGAATTATATATTCCCAACTTTACATTGATAGTCATCCACCTTTTAAAGAATATTAACATGGTTTTTTTTGTAAAATTTTATTTGAAAGAGCATACTTTTATAGCCAATTTGGTACAAAAATCAGCTTGATATCATATTCCATTCAGGAGATATGGATTTTTAAAGATTTTCCAATCGCATTTTAAAGTTTTTGTACAGTATGATGAATTCGTGTTTGATGGTGTCATTTAGGCAATTCCATTGCAAGTGTTTATGTATTTTTTTTGAATGTTTATTGGTTGTTTCTGTATAATTAGAAACAATTTTCAAAAGTTATTGAAGTAGGGTATATTTGGCAATGTATATAAGTACCTAACTTTCATCAATTTATTTTTCCAGCAGGTTTTACTAATGAAAAAGGATGATAGATTTTAATGAAATACATCAACTTTGTGGGAGAATGTGTTTCTGTGATTTCATACTCTGCCTTTTCCTATTTGTTATTGGCATTTTTGTGAACCCTAAAATTTGAATCTCTCCTGGTAGGAATAACATATCAACATGATTTTTGTACTAAAATGTTTCTAAAATATTTCTCTTTCTTATGAAAAGTTACAAAAAAAAACATGGGAATATTCTCTTAATCTTTGTACATTATTCAAAAAGTGAGCAATGCATATGTAAATTGATTCCATTGCTCATTAACCTACTGAATGTTCCAACACAGCTGGTTTTGTAGTATACATGTGCACTTTGTAATTTCTTCGTAAGTGGAAGATGACCAGCCATCATACATCCTACACTGTTTGCATGTTTATAAAAATGCCTGAACCAACAACTGAAATTTTAGTTATGTTTAAAAAATTAAAAAAAGTTGAAATTTTGTTTTTTCCTAAAGCAGTTTTGAATCTTACTGATTTAGTGTGATGATATTTCATGAAAATATTTTAATATTTCATAGCCAATAGATCTGGTCATTATTCACTTTTCTGAATTTTTTTTGTTAAAATCGATATATGACTATTATAGGATTTGTGTTGCATAAAATACTTTGTGGTTTGATTGCTTCATAGAAAGAACATTTAATTTAAAATTTTTTAGTGACAGCTGATCATTTTCCAAGATGTATTTTATGTGTACTTATTTTGTGATGTATGTAGATGACAGCAGTCCCAAGGTTTGACAAATCCCATGCCCAGACAACTGGAACAACAAGTAAAAATTGAATTCTGTGAAAAGTGTGCAAGTAGAATAAACTGACAAATGCCCATTTTGGCAAGTAAAAAGTTCAGCTGGAAAGCCTTGACTTATGCACAAATCAGTTCCTGCTGTGCTCTAGACAAGTTTGAATTTGTCTCAGACAGCTACTGGACAAGATATTTAGTTTTGTGTCATTCCTCAAGGATGCTTTGTAATCTTTCATTGGCATTAGCAAGTCAGGGCCTCTTCTTTTTGTTTCAATGGATAAAACTAAAAGAGGCATTTCAGTGAAATAGTGCTAGCTTTCACATGTTTTCTGAGTTACTGGTTTGAGGTAGTAAACCTTGAGCTTTTTTCATCTTAAAATATCGGGACAACTCCCAAGATTTTTTGAGGCTCTTTTGGAACATCCTTCAAAGCTCAAGTTATTTGAAATTATCTGCCCTACTAGCCCCATTTCTGCATATACGTCTCCAGATCGTCCATTCTCTATGCTAGCTAATAGTCAAGCATGCTGTCTTTTCGACAGTTCCACCTTATTTGGGTTGTGACCAAGGCAAACCAATCTTCGTCAGATGTCACCTGTATTTTTTGAGTTGTCATGAGAGGATAAAAACAATTATAAAGAGAGTGGAGGGTTAAAAGATGAGTTATGACATCACAAATTAGCATTTCTATCATGAATATTAGGCTCAAAATTTTGAAGTGTTTGATGTATCTTCTGCCAGTCTTTACATTTAAGGTGTGGAATTCCCACACATATCAATTTCCCGCTCAAAAATAATTAAGTGTGGGGGGTGGGGAGTTTCCACCCCCCTCTCCCCAGCCATTTTTTATATATTTTTTTGGTATTTTTTCCACACAAAAATCCTCCAAGAATATTTGACATGGGGGAAAAATCTCCCCTAAATTTTAAACCTTTGTGTGAACACTTGTCTTTCACTACATTACGCCAGATGCTGAGTAAGATTTTAGAGGAAGTGTTTCTCTATTTTTTTGTATTATAAGACTTTATATAACTGACTGGTTCGCTCTATGATAGAGCGTCTGCCTTCTGAGCTGGGAGGCCGGGGTTTAATTCTGGTTCGGGTCACATTAAAGACTTTAAAAATAGCACCTACTGCCTTCTTAGTATTGTGCTCAACTTTTAGAGGACAGAACAGGGTAATAATTAAATTTGGTTGGTGATTTATTGAACCTTTGTGGTTGCACCGGGGCATTGTCTTGTTCCAGTTTTGTCCTCGGGGACTTAGAGTTCCGTTTTGGTGTGTGTAAAAGGTTAATATTTGTAATGAGAATTATTTATATTTGTTATAATATTGTAATGTAGAGTGTTCATCTTATTTTGTCCAAAATTCTTTGGTTTGGCGCTAAAGTTAATAGTGCAAATAACTACAATCCAAGGGAAATGGATATAAGACTTTTGTATGTTGTCTTATCCAAGATTTGTATTTGTATGCCGTCTTAAAATTCATGGAATTTCCAAGAATAAAGAAATTTACAGCACCGTATATACAGGTTTGTAGCCACTCTCCTGAAAAAGGACAGAACTTAGGTACTAAACAATTTTGATACCCCAGCCTCGTGCATACAATTTACTGTATGAATCTAGTCCGGTTGTCTTGCTTGTTTTATGCATTGAATTGATCATTTTAATGGTAATGTGGTGTCTTCGGTGACCATTCGAAACGAGTGAGTGGGAAAAATGGAAAATTGGAGAAGACGCCATTCTTGAGAAAAAGAAACTTATTACTTTCTCCTTCTCGACTTGTTTTACCACGTGAATGAACTTGGTAAATTCAACATTTACATGAAGTAAAAACCAGAGTCATGATACAACAGAAGAAATGCAAGTTAATTTCAAGTGCTGGAAATATAATGTTGATTCTGCCTCAGGACTACATGAAGCATGTTCACTTGGATCATACAGTCTAATAAGATTGTAGACACGGCATAGCTTCTGATTTTCACAAACTCTCTTCTGAGAATGATACAGCGGTATTTGGTAGTTTTTGTTTAACTGTTAAAACTGTTTAAAAAGAAATAAACTATTTTTGATAAACCTTAGTTTTTTTGGTTGTTTTGTTCTCAGCTTATTCTTCCTGTTGAAGTATTTTTTCTTAATATGACCAATCAGCAATAAGCTCCATGTAAGATGATAATTTTTTTACCATTATTTTAAAGTGTTTAATTCCTTTTAAGAAATAGTCATTGGGGTGTTGCCAGCTACAGTACTTTGGAAGTTTCAGCTGTGAAAATAAATTGGCACATTATGACTCCCACTGTCACAGTGCCGTTAAACTTCAACAAACAAACAAGAAAATAAATGGAATTCATTATTGTTTTGGGACTTTATTTTTAAGGGTAGACTTGTAAGACATGTGTTGTTCTTTGCAGTTCATTTTGAAACCAATGGAAATCTAAATTTCCTTTTCCTTTTTTTTTAAGAAAGGAAAGAAAACCTCTCAGAACCAAGATTTAATTATACCAACTACTCCTGCTATTGGTTGAATAGGATTACGTTGTTCATATACATGGGGGAGTCGAGTTGAGCTGAATGCAGTCTTAGATGTTTATTCTGTCCACTCATGGGAATATAATGTTCTTCATATTACGCATAATATACAATACCTTTCAGGAGAAACAGCTTTTATTTATTCTCAGTCAAACATCTTAGGCTTATTAACAAAGTTTACTTAAAATGAACAAAATTGGGGTTTTGTTAACCAATGTGTGGATTTACAAGTATCATGGCACACAACTGTTTCAATATCTTTGATGTTCTGAGGGTTAATTCAAGGATTAGTTCAATGGTCAATCAGGTTTATCTTATATGAGAGAGGAACATAATGATGAAGAAACCACTTCAATATATTATTTAGTTAGGGAGATATTCAAGTTTAAAATTCTTTCTCATCTGTGTAGAAGTGACGGGTCTAGTAAGTCTAGAAGGTTGTGGCCTTACATGCTTTACAATTAAAGCATTTTAAAGAAAATCGATTTATCTTTTTTACTATTTGAGATATTTTCCTCAAAACTTTCTTCATGTGGTAAAACATAATTACCCTTTATAGATTCTGTTTAACTACTTTCCTGACATATCCAATATTTTTTAAGCCACAAAATTGCAGGACAAAACATGATAGAATGCATAAATATAAAGTCTGATTTCAGATATCTCCTTAACGGAATGATATTTTTTAATGCCTTTTCACCATTTTGTTTCTTTTGAAGTCCTCTTTCATATAGGATGAATTTGCTTGACTAATCCTAAGCCTACTTAAAAATGAAAAAGAACAATTTTTGTTGTTATGAGTATCATGTCACATATTCTAACTTTTTCAAGGAAGTGAATCTTTTTGATTCGCTAGCTTTGAACATGTTTGATATTGCCATGACATGTGAAGTGACATGCTCATGCAAGGATTGCCATTTGGGGGAATAGACCAAATCTATCCACTCTTGCTGTATCTGTTGATTATCATACATGGATTAATGCAGGTGGGGGTGAATAGGGCTGCAGTGGTTAAGGATTCATGTTCATATGCGGAAGGTACCGGGTTCAACTCCTGTTGCCCTGCATTGTGTCCTTGAGCAAGACACTTTACTTGCTTCAGTCCACTCAGCTGTAAATGAGTACCAGCACTGCTGGGGAGTTGATCTGTGATGGACTGGCATCCTGTCCAGGGAGTCATGTGTTCTCATCCTCTTACACCAAGGAAACCTGATAGGCCTTCATGGTTAGAGAATGGATTTAATTTTTGGTTTTAATGTGATAGCATCAGGAACCTATGCGGTCATGATGGCATGTGTGTGTATGCATGTGTGTGTGCGTGTGTATATCATCTAAAGTGAAACCACCCATAAAACAACAAACTAAAGCCGATTTTCAAAGTGGAACCACACCCCCATGGTCTCACTTTGAAATGCATGAATTGGAGTCCAGATGCAGTGTTATATTCTAACCAAGGCAAAATCCGACTGGCTTTACTTTACCATAGTAAAGGTTTTGCCTCCGTTGAGTATATTTACATGCTTACTCACTTCCAGCTAATCACACCTTTCTAATTCAATTGATTACCAGCGTCCTCTTCTATCATGTGAATGCTGTGCATTCTGTTGGTTCTATCGCATGGTTTCACTTTGAAAATAAAGAGAGTAAGGTTTCACTTATACGGAATACATTCACGGTTTCTGTTGACTGATCAGCTTGATGGCTTCATACAGCAGGACTATACGGGCGTGGTTTCACTTTGAAAATATCAAATTTTCTGCTGAACCATTGACGATTGTTTTAATTTGAAGTATCAGTCTTGTTCAGACAGAGACCCCCTAGTAAGTGATGTGACTGTTTTCCCAAAACGTATTCGGGGAAGGGATGATCTCACTTTGTGGATTTTTGACTGGCAATGACAGGGCTGATACAGCCGCTGAGCTTGCCCTTAACCTCCTCCCTTCCCCTTTTCCCAAAACCCTCTCTGACATCAAACCGCTTATTGCTTCTCTTGTTCGTGACCGCTGGCAAACCTTACGGAACTTCCAAATTGATAACAAACTCCATGTTATCCAGCCCACAATCCCGATCAAATCCACCATCAACAACCTTTCTCGTATCGACAACGTTCGTATTACCCGTCTTAGAATTGGTCACACCCACCTCACTCACTCCCACCTCCTTATTGGTTCCCCCAACCCCTCTGTAACAATTGCCACTGCATCCTCACAATCCAACACGTTCTCCTTGCTTGCCCCTGTACAACCTTTCCAGAGCTTCCCTCGCTCCCCACAACTCAATTGCTGAGTTCTTCCAGAAAAATCCTCCAGATAAAATAATCTCCTTCCTTCAGCATGCATCCCTCTACAACCATATTTAATTCTCCTCTTCCACCCCCTCTCTACTTTGCTTTTGTTTTACCCATGCACCTCCCTCTCTCGATCACAGCTTTCTGGCTTTTGTTCTTGAATTTTTCTCATTCTCCCCTGGTCTCTTTCCTTACTACCTCTAAAATGATCTGACCTCTCAGGCACAATTTGACCTTCGTTGTCGTGGTGCCGTTAAGCCCTCATCAAACAAACAAACTAAGGCTTCTCTTTTCATGCTTTACACATAGTTGTGAGCTTGAAGGTGTATGTCACACAATATACATCACAAAATACCCCAATCTTTCGAGTTCTGGTAGAAAAATTATCCCAAACTGGTTGCTTGTATTGTAAGTTTCAATGGGAACATAATTAGTTCTGTGCTAATTAGATTGCATTATATGGACTTTTAAAATATGGTTGGAAGACTAACCCATATATTATAATCCATTTATGGGATTATAGTAGGGAGGAGGGCGGGGGGGAAGAGGGCTAATCAGAGGGTTGTTAAGATGAAGAAAAGTTTGATTAAGTTCACATACCTTTGATTAGATAGTTGTGACCCCTTTTCGTGGATTTGAAGTTTGTATTCCAGTGTTATTCTGAGCTTCGCTCCTTCGCGGTCATGTTGGCTTGTTTGTAGTAAGTCTGTGTAGGCCTAATAGTACTACAGTGCTGTTTGCGTGAATATTAAGACACAGCGTGAAGTGTCAGAAATAAAGGTTTGTTCACTCCAGACCAAATGTTGTGCATGCGCCTCATGGGGGATATGTGATTGAAACTGCTATTGCCCGTCCATTGGAGGGGCGGGGGTGATGTAATAGGATGAGGATCATGCCTGGCCTTGTGGAGCATGATTGCAGGCAATTGGTGTGTTGCTGGAAGTTGTCGGGGCTGAGAATATGGGAGATAGAGGGGGGTGACCCTATCTTTGTTCTAATACTAGAGGGTGGTGCGGGAAATGTCAAGTATTGGCAGAAAGAGGATTGAAAACTGCAGGGATTGCGCCACATCCAGGAATTACAGGGTGCTGGAATGGTTAGTTGAATTTTCTGTCGTAAAAAGGTGTGTGGGCTTATCGCATGAGAGACAACGGCGAAATGTAACCATGCACTCCACTTGTATGAATTGGTTGAGGAGTGACATGTGAAGAAACATGTTGATCCCACAATATTCATATGCCTATTTATCCTGCGATAGGTCTTTGCCAGCTCGAGGCAGCAGGCACTTCAATTTAAATGCTGAATATATGAAGAAATTATAGATTGATTAATATTTTTGAACTTTTGTTGTGGGTCTTTATGTGTTGCCATCGTGTGACAATTGTGCATCATTTAATTTTTTCTAATTCTGTATATCATAGAAATAAAGAAAACGTTTTTGGCGGGTCAACTGTCTTCACGTGAAAATTGGGCATTTTTAAGGTTTTTGAAACATTTTAAATTATTTTAGTTAAATGGAAATTGATATAAACATCTCAGTTTTGAAAGGATATTTGGCAACAAATCAGTCTCAATAGATAACGGGAAAAAAATCAAAAAGGGAATTGGTTGATTTGTCATTCCAGCGCAGATATTGTTCACAGTTTTGAAATTGGTTTTCAATATATAGATTGTAATTTCTGCATATTTTTTAATTTTGGAAATCTTAAAGGCAAGATATCGTGTTCACATGGGCAGTAATATACAAAAAATGTCAGCGTTTCTGATTGATCTTACACAAATAACGACATCCCATCTATACCTGCCGTGGAAGTGACTGTGCACACTGTACATACACCACACACACACAATGTACAAATGATCCACATCTGTGTCTGTATGTAACATAAAGGTATGAATATCACAATTTTACGAATATTACTGAAACGAAATTGTCTCTTTAAACTATAGAAAACGTTTTTGTTTTTTCTTGTTTTTTTCTGCAGGTATTTATGTGTTGCCGTCACGTGACAATTGGGCATCTTTAAAAAAAAAAAAAAAAACTTAAGAAATCTCATCGTCACGTGATAATTGTGAATCTTTTAAAGATTTTGCAAAATGCTTGCATATTTGTAATTTTTCGAAAAAGTTTGGCATGATTTACAACATTGTGGCAAGAATTTATATATACAAAAATCTTGAAAATTGTCATATACTGTGAAAATTGTTGGATGGAGAAAAAAATACCTTTTTGTGTGTAGAATTTTAATATTTCTCTTGTTCCGTACTAAATAAATATTTAAGGATACAGCAGGTTAAGGGCTATCACAGCTCCCCCTCCTACACCACTCCCCTGCATCCATTTTAAAGTAAAATAATATAAGAAATTGATTTTTGGCTAAAATGTGACCCAAATTGTTAAGCTAAAGCTTGAATTTTCAAGCCTAACTTGGATTTGTAAGCCTCACACTAAAATTTCCAACCTTAACTCGCATTTTTGAGCCTAACATTTAATATTTTTAATATTAACACAATTTTGAAGACCTAACTGTAAAACTTTTCACCCTAACACTGATTTTACAACCCTAACGCAACATTTTTAAGACATAACTGAAATTTCTAACCCTATTATGCATTTTTAGACCTAACACTGATTTCTTTTAACCCTAATGCAGTTTTTTAAGACATAACCATGTAATTTTAAACCCTAACATGCATTTTTAGGCCAAACACTAATTTTCTTTAACCCTACGCAGATTTTTAAGATATAACTGCAAAATTTCAAACCCTAAGATGCATTTTTAGGTCAAACACTGATTTCTTTTAACCCTAAAACGCTAAGCAGATTTTCAAGTCCTAAACCGTGAAATTTTAAATCCAAATGCAGATTTTTAAGCCCAAAACTTAAGTTTTGTAGCCCTGACGCAGATTTGTAATCATACAGTATACATTAATGAAAGATATGACATATTTAGCGACATTCTTGTAAGCAAAGCGGACTGTCTGTGTGTACATGCATGTGTGTGCGTGTGTATATCATCTGAAGTGAAAGCACCCCATGATTACACACCAACAAACTGAAGCTGATTTTCAAACTGGAACCACACACCCGTGGTCTCACTTTGAAATAAATGAATTGGAGTCCAGATGCAGTGATATATTCTAACGAAGGCAAAATTCGACTGGCTTTACTTTTCCGTAATAAAGGTTTTGCCTCAGTTGAGTATATTTACATGCTTACTTACTTCCAGCTAATCACACCTTTCTAATTAATTTGATTACCAGCGTCCTCTTCTTCTATCATGTGAATGCTGTGCATTCTGTTGGTTCTATCGCATGGTTTCACTTTGAAAATTAAGAGAGTTAAGGTTTCACTTCTATGGAATACATTCACGGTTTCTGTTGACTTATCAGCTTGATGGCTCTATACCGCAGGACTATACGGGTGTGGTTTCACTTCGATTTTTTTTGCTGCTGAACCATTGACGATTGTTTTAATTTGAAGTATCAGTCTTGTTTAGACAGAGACCCCCTAGGAAGTGATGTGACTGTTTCCCAAAACGTATTCGGGGAAGGGATGATCTCACTTTGTGGATTTTTGACTAAGGCTTCTCTTTTCATGCATAGACATACTTGTGTGTGTGTGTGTGTTTGTGACGGCCAGCTCATAAACGTGATATCTCAAGAACGATACACTGGATTCATGTCATATTTGGTACACAGATAGCCCATGGTCCATAGATGTGCCTTATTGTTTTTGGTGGTGATGTCATTTATGTTAGATATTTGGCATGGTTTCATGTAGAAATCTGGAAATACTCATATTTTAAAAATAATATGTCTGTTTTTCATATTTGGTACAATTAGGATGTTAGCAAGTGTGTATGTGTTCATGGTATAAAATCGTTGACTTTTATTAATGTGAGTAGTGGGTGGGGCTTAATATGATTTTGTAAACAAAAAGCTTGTAAACATGTATTAACTAAGAACTGGATTTATGTCTCATGTGCTACACAGATATCCCATGGTCTATAGATGTACCCTATTGTTTTTGGTGATGATGCCAAGCTTATTAATAAGTGGGTGGGGCTTAAAGTGAAAATTTTGAGCAATTGTATGTCCGTTTTGCATCATACTGGGCATAATAATATTGTTGGTTGTGTACATGCTTATGTTATGAACAGATGTTATTAATATGTGTAGTGGACGAGGCTTAATCATATGTGAAAGTGCTAAATGATATAAACACCATATCTCATAAACAGTATATCAAATTTATGCCATATGTAGAACACAGATGAATTATGGTCTGTACATATGTTCTAATGTTGTGGTAGTGATGTCATGAATATTAATGAGTAGGCGGGGTTCACTAAAAAATCTTGAAATAGGACAAATGAGCAGCCGTTTTTGCATCCTACTTGCTATGATAATGTTGTTAGTTACTGTGCAAATGCTAATGCTGTCAACCTTTTTATTGATCTGCATGGTGGTCGTGGCTTATGAATGAATATCATCGAAGAAATATTTTATGCTATGCAATGACATGACAGTTGATACAAAACATACAAATCAATTAGCGTATGAAAAAAGCATCGGAACCACAAAACCTTGTGGTTCTGGTTTCTAACCTTGACAAGAAAATAGTTACAGTTGACCAAAACACAGATGTTTACAAGGCAGGGTTCAAGAATTCACAATGCAGTACAAATAAAAGAGCTTCATGGAGAAATAAATTTGCAAGTTCTGGGTGTTTATTACATTTTATGAAGTGCTCTCCAACTGTGACTTGCAAGAGAAGGATGAAGGAAACATGGCATAGCTGAGGCGTTCCACTGGACATATATGAAGTGAACTTTAAGTAGCTGTATCTGTTGTGGTAATCGGACAACAATTTGGCAAGCTGAGTCAGTGTGCTGCTGTGCAAAACAATTTGGCAAGCTGAGCCAGTGTGCTGCTGTGCAAATAATTTGGCAAGCTAAGCCAGTGTGCTGCTGTGCAAAACAATTTGGCAAGCTGAGCCAGGTGCTGCTATGCAACACAATTTGGCAAGCTGAGCCAGTGCGCTGTTGTGCAAAACAATTTGGCAAGCTGAGCCAGTGCGCTGTTGTGCAAAACAATTTGGCAAGCTGAGCCAGTGTGCTGCTGTGCAAAACAATTGCATCTTCTGAAAGAGAAACTAGGTCCATGGAGTTGGACCTGTCTGCTCATTTTAATGGTGGTTCTATGTTCTCTGATGTATAGGTTGTACATCATGATATTTGAATGGTATAGACAATACCTTTGAGGTTAATTCTAGTTCTCGGCCTGCATTGTGTAATGTCTCCTTTGTATTTATGTACTTTTATACAATGGTCTCTGTAATCTGCTGTAAGTACTACAAATGAAATATTTTGTGTACTTTATGATGATGTGCTATTAACTAATGAAATATTTTAAACATTAAGTGTGTAAATACTTATATTTGAGTTTTTAAAAAGGCAAAAAAGTAATCTAGCAGTAAGATCATAATGATATGCTGCTACTTTTGCAGGTCAAGTAAATGTTTGACCTTTTGAACGTGAAAGGTTTTGATAAGTTTATGTTCATATGCACAAGTTGCAAGAAGTAACCAGTTGTATTGTTGAGACACTGAAAAGGGTCCAATAGTGGTTATATGAGAAGGTCTTGTATGGATGTAAAGGTACATCTTAGTCTTAAGATAGTCATCACCAAGAAATTAAGCTGATTATAAGCAACTCATCCAAATTTGGGTTTGGATTTGATGGAGAAACGATTTTAGAACCTTTCCTCAGTCATATGCTTCTACCATGGAGGTATTATTTGCTCTTAAATGATATTAGATTATCTGTTTATGGATTTATTCTGCTGTTATGCAGTTTCTTGGTTGACTCTCGCCCTCTTTCCTTCTTTCTCGATAGGCAACTTATCGGTCTTGTACGATACTGTGGATTATCAGAAACATACCAATTCCACTGCTTTCAAGTGCAGTTTTTGTGACAGTTCTTTCAAGTGCATGGTTGAGCAAGAGGCCCATGAAGAGTGTGCCCACAAAAAGCATGTATCACGTAAATGCCAAATTTGCAAAAAAGTCTTTGCATCCTCACGAGGAAGACGAAATCATCAATTTATTCATTCGGGGGAGAAACCATTTCTGTGCAGGTATTGTTCCAAGGGTTTCCGCACACAATGGGATTGCACATGTCATGAGAGAATTCATCTTGGAATTAAACCCTATATGTGTACAATTTGCGGAAAGGAATTCAGATATAGTGGAGAACGTGCAAAACATGTACGCAAGGCACATAGAAGTAAAATGAAGGATATGTAAACCGTGAAAGATATCATCGCGGCTCCTTCTTTACCTCAATAAGGATGTCTTTTCATTTTGAATTCTTGATATATGATCTAATCTCTCTGGTAAAATTTGACCAAACTTGATATATACAGTAGCATACCAGTGTAGATTGCAAATTTGAGTGTGTGAATTATCATTTCCGATCAAATGTGAAATTTGAATGTTTCACTGTTCTTCCCCTCCTGTCTTTGTTTCGTCCTTGTAGGGTCAGCTATACAAGCGAGAAAATGGTCAGAGAGTGAGTTATTATCAGCCAATGAGATGGAAGACTCTTACACCGTAATTTTTACTGAACCAGCTCCAAATCATTTTAATCCTGAGCATATATGTGAAAGGCAATGTTATATTTGTCAAAAAATCTTTTCCTCGCGAGCCAACATGAAACTACACCTCCTTACGCATAAAGAGGGAAAGCCATTTCAGTGCTCTTATTGTATCAAAGCTTTCAAAAGGAAAGATGTGTGGCATAGGCATGAGTTCACCCATACTGAAGATAAGCCTCTAAAGTGTCATCACTGCGGTAAAGGTTTTATCCAATCTGGGCATCTTTCCACTCACCTCTCTCAGCGCCATGGGGAGAAGAAGCCATTTAGGTGTAGCGTTTGTACAAAAGAATTTCTAACAAAAAGAAAATGCAGAGAACATGAAAGGAAGCATGTCCAAGAACTATGATTAAGTTAGTTCGAAAAGGTTTAATCCTTCCTGAGCCATAAAGGTTTGCAGTGTTGGAACAGGATGATAGTCAATGACTCCCTGGACACCACATTCCCTGGCAATGTTTGCAGCCATTTACAGCTGAAGATACTAGCAAGTGGAATATATTGTATTGTTCAAGGACAGAAAGTACACACTTGTACATGAATCAAACACTGGACCTTTTTAATCTTTGCCACTACCACTCCTCAACGGTGCTTTAACTTATATACTCTTTAGTTCGTAGTAAAAAGTCCCCTTTCTTTGTCCGTCATATGGTTGCTTTTTGGTTGTGCATTATTACATCAAGGATTTGTTATTTAGGCAAATCCCTGATGCATTTCTGTGATGAGAGTTTGTAATTGGTATTACAATGTTGGGATGGATATGACTTATACAAATGGTGAATAAAAAAAAGGTGCCTTTAGAATTATGTTCGTCAGTATGATATGCATACAAAAATAGTGACATGTTTTTATGTTTTAGAATATTTTACATTCAAATTAATCATAGGCATTATTGATACAGACTTTAGGAGAAACAGATGCCATTTACTTGATACTTGTAGTGGGAAGGTGAATAGTAGCTACCCAGATAAAGTTAATATGAAGGTATTGTACATTTGTCATAGTGTAAGGTATTGTCCAGAAGTCAAAAGCGTAGAATAGATTTTCACATGTTGTCGATTTCGGATTGATTTATGATCTTTTATCCAGATGAAAGAGTATTGCATTCTGATCAGTAGAGATCTTTTATCCAGATGAAAGAGTATTGCATTCTGATCAGTAGAGATCTTTATCCAGATGAATGAGCATTGCAATCTGATCAGTAGAGATCTTTTATTCAGATAAAAGAGTATTGTATTCTGATCAGTAGAGATCTTTTATCCAGATGAAAGAGTATAGCATTTGATCCAGATAAAGATAAAAGAGTATTGCATTTATCCAGATGAATGAGCATTGCATTCTGATCATTCGAGATCTTTTATCCAAGTAAAAGAGTATTGCATTTTGATCAGTAGAGATCTTTTATCCAGATTAAAAAGTATTGCATTCTGATAAGTAGAGATCTTTCTCCAGATGAAAGACTATTGCATTCTGATCAGTAGATATTTTTATCCAGATGAAAGAGTATTGCATTCTGATCAATAGAGATCTTTTATCCAGATGAAAGAGTATTGCATTCTTATTCCAGAGAGATCTTTCATCAGATGAAAGAGTATTGCATTCTGATAAGTAGAGATCTTTTATCAAAATGAAAGAGTATTGCATTCTGATCAGTAGAGATCTTTTATCCAGATGAAAGAGTATTGCATTCTGATCAATAGAGATCTTTTATTCAGATGAAAGAGTATTGCATTTTGATTAGTAGAGATCATTTATCTAGATGAATGAGCATTGCATTTTGATCAGTAGAGATCTTTAATCAAGATAAAAGAGTATTGCATTCTGATCAGTAGAGATTTTTTATCCAGATGAATGAGCATTGCATTCTGATCATTAGAGATCTTTTATCCAGATAAAAGAGTATTGCTTTCTGATCAGTAGAGGTCTTTGATCCAGATTGAAAAGTATTGCATTCTGATAAGTAGAGATCTTTTATCCTGATAAAAGACTATTGCATTCTGATCAGTAGAGATCTTTTATCCAGATAAAAGAGTATTGCATTCTGATCAATACAGATCGTTTATCCTGATAAAAAAGTATTGCATTCTGAGCGGTAAAATCTTTTATCCAGATGAAAGAGTATTGCTTTCTGATCAGAGATTTTTTATCCAGATCAAAGAGTATTGTATTCTGATCAGTAGAGATCTTTTATCCAGATAAAAGAGTATTGCAATATTATCAGTAGAGATCTTTTATCCAGATGAAAGAGTATTGCATTCTAATTAGTAGAGATTTTATCCAGATGAAAGAGTATTGCATTCTGATCAGTAGAGATTTTTTATCCAGATGAAAGAGTATTGCATTTTTGATCATTAGAGATCTTTTATCAGTAGAGATCTTTTATCCAGATGAAAGAGTATTGCAATTTGATCAGTAGAGATCTTTTATCCAGATGAAAGAGTATAGCATTTTGATCAGTAGAGATCTTTAATCCAGATAAAAGAGTATTGCATTCTGATCAGTAGAGATCTTTTATCCAGATAAAAAGTATTGCATAAAATCTTTTATCTGATCAGTAGAGATTTTTATCCAGATCAAAGAGTATTGTATTCTGATCAGTAGAGATCTTTTATCCAGATAAAAGAGTATTGCAATATTATCAGTAGAGATCTTTTATCCAGATGAAAGAGTATTGCATTCTAATTAGTAGAGATTTTTTATCCAGATGAAAGAGTATTGCATTCTGATCAGTGGAGATTTTTTATCCAGTTGAAAGAGTATTGCATTTTGATCAGTAGAGATCTTTTATTTAGATGAAAGAGTATTGTATTCTGATCAGTAGAGATCTTTTATCCAGATAATAGAGTATTGCATTCTGATCAGTAGAGATCTTTTATCCAGATTAAAGAATATTGCAATCTGATCAGTAGAGATCTTTTATCTAGATGAAAGAGTATTGCATTCTAATCAGTAGAGGTCTATTATCCAGATGTAGGGTATTACATTCTAATCAGAATAGCCTTTAAACTGTAACAAAATATTTAAAAAAAATTCTGTTATGATAAATGAAAAATTGCAAAAAAAATCAGCATGTGCAAAAGTGATGATGAATGAACAGGAATATGCACACCTAAAATTAGTTAATGTAATTCTTGAATTTCTTTCCTAAATATCAAAGGTTCCCAAATTGCCTTTTACTGCTAAATTGGGGTCCAAGGTTATGATAATATTCATATCGCTGCACATTATAGCCAACTTCTCTCCTTCAATATATTTGGAGAAGAGCCTAAAAACAATGAGCAGTTTTCCAGCTGTCCCATTTTGAGGTCACAAAATATTGCACAATTTATGCTAATTAGGCATCTAAGTATTAAAATGCTGTAAAATGGGCAATTTTCAACTGATTTTGATGGGATGCAGTTTGCATGGTTTTTAGTATATTTATACCATTTAAGCTCATTTTGTTGCTACTTGTCCATATGCCTTAAAAGGTCAGTGGATGTAATGCAAATTGTATTTTTGTAAGTAAACTCCATTGTTAAAAATCCATTGGAATATTTTGTATTTGTTTTAAATTCAGAAGATATATTTTGGTGTAATGTGAATCATGCATGATTTATAATGTGATTCATCCATGTTGTATGTGTCACAGGGAAGACAATGATTCCCATATTTGTTGTATTCTCTACAATTTAAACCAATTGAAGAATAGTACGTAGCAACAAGAATTATAATGTGATTCATGCACGTTGTATGTGTCTAGACACTAAATGAAATACAGTATGGAACAGCAGGTGGCACAGGGTAGAAGTACATGATTTTTCCTCAGTCATGTTTTATTGTAGGGAAGAGTTATTTGTTTCAAAATGCATTAAAAGCTTAATTTATAGATAATAAATGCCTCTGTCCGGAAATCTGCTGCATCATAAATTATTTCTGTTATGCAGGTATGAACCTTATGAAGAGTTGTATTATGTACAATATTAGCATGTGCTACATGTTGTAAGCATATATGCTTTGCTTAATTGTTATATGTAGTATATGTTGTAGCATGTTATTGAAACGGGCAGCTTGAAATTTATCAAGAAAAGTTGTGAGGTAGTTAAAACAATTATTTTACCCATGTTTTATTTTGAGGTGTCTAACTCCTGTATTCAATTGTCTTATCTATTACACGTTACTGCTCCCTCAACCTTTACCATTATTAGGGGCGGAAACTTAAAGTTCTTCAACACTGTTACCAGGAACAGTATTTTCTCAAATGATACTGTTCTGGATCAGATTTCACTATTTTGCTGATAACAGAAGAAATTCCTTTCTTCAAAGTGGGCTTAACTTACACTACTTTTTTGGTTAATATGTGCAAATATGTATGACGGTTATTAGTGTAAATGATGTAGCATTAAGTTGTGTACAGTTGTACACATGTAAGCATCATTGCATGTGTGTATTCATGATTAATTGTGCTGACAATTGCAGGCAAGGTGGGAAAAACTTTTTCTCACTGGAAGATGTTATTTTGTATGATAAACTTGTCAGACAACGCGAGTATGAATCAAGTTATTGATCATTGATGCCACATGCGTGTAAAAAGAACACTGTTCCACTGGAACAGTGATGTTTGGAAATTCACTGCTTCTGCATAAAAAGCACTGTTCTAGGAACCATGGCACATTCGACCCTTGGTTATGAACATGGTAACCATTTAGGTCACCCAGTGTAGAATTTTGGTCAGGATTTTTCATCTTAATTGCAAGAACTGGTGTCAAAATTTCTAGATGTGCCATAGTGACTATTTTTATTTCAAACTATTTCTACATGAGTACCTGGGGGCACTTAGTGGTAGGGGTGTGCAGCCAACTAACCGAAAAACATACCCGCAGTATGACAGATTTTTTGGTAACTGCAGTATGAACTTCTACAATTTTGATACCCGCAGTATGATTGAAGTCAATTAAAATCAAAAGAGTGAAACGTTTTTTTGGGACCTGCACTACAATAATGATGGGAAAAGACTAGTGCTCACAGTGGCGTAGCCAGAGGGAGGGGGGTGGGGGGGGGGGGGGTTGCCCACCTCCCTCCAATATTTAAATCCGTCAGTTCAGATTTTAATCCGTCTCAATTCAACAAGCTTTGACATTCCAGGTGCTTAATATGTTTTTAGATTTTGAAAGGGCACTTTCTCAGAAAAAAAGATTCTTCGGTAATAATATATTAAACATTGTGCGATTTTGTATTTAAATACATGAACTAAGACAGAGAGTGAGGGAGGTGGGTGTCGGAGTGTACGTGATACAGAACAGGCTCATTTTAAAAGTTTGTAGTAAATTATTAAAAACCTTTCTTTTAGACAACCCATGTTTTTAAGAGTGACAATAAACCTAACCATGTACAAACGTAAACAATAAAACATTTCCACATGCGTTTTCATGATATTGTGTTTTGTATATGGTGTATTATAGCTCTCTTTGACATGAATTTTGATTTGTATAATACACCTTCTTACTATGCATTGTGACATACGTTTTTGCCCTTGAAATGTCAGTTTTGCAAGTGCTTACGGGGGCTTCATTGCCTGGACCCCCACAGGGGGCTTCGCCCCTGAACCCCACCAAAGGCCCTTAAGCGGGCCCCTGGACCCCACGCCGACAAGTTGAGCGCTTTGATTTTGTGTTTTGTAAATGGTGTATTACGGCTCTCTTCGACATAAATTTTGACTTGTATAATACACCTTATTACTATGCGTTGTGACATACTTTTTTGCTCTTGAAATGTCAATTTTGTGAGAGCTTCCGAGGGCTTTTCCCTCTGGACCCCTACCGGAGCTTTGCCCCTGCACCCCACCAGGGGCCTCTAAGCGAGCCCCTGGACCCCATGCCGACTAGTAAAGCGTTTTAGCTCTTTGTGCTCAAAGTGACACCGTTGGTGTCACTTTGAACTACACTAAATATTGTGTCAGTTCAATTCAATTCCCCCACCCCCCCCATTCCCATATGAAAATCCTTTCTGTGACACTGCACATACATATATACACTCATACATATATATATATATATACCTCACTCACATATGCAAGTGCCCTCCCCTCCAGGCATGCGCCCCCTCCCCCTCCAGGCATGCGCCCCCTCCCCTCCAGGCATGCACCCCCTCCCTCTGGGCATGTGATGTGCTTTGTTTACTTTTTAGAACAACTTTTCCTTGGAATTTTGAGGGTGCAAAAATTCATTCGTACCTCACACCAGTAACCCATGGGTGCCCAGTGAAATTTTCTTTAAAAATGTGCTGGAACGTGGTACTCTGAAAAACCCCGACCTTATTTCAGTCATATCTTTCACCTAGGATGGCCCAATAAGATTACATTAAGAAACTGATAGCATGACTTACGATAGGAAATTTTATCACCTTTAATTTTTTTTTTTGAGCAACAGGCCAATTTGTTTTCACGTTTTTATTTGTATTTTCACCTGCTGTTTTTGTTTCTATTCATATCTTGCAAATATGTCTATGTAATAAAACTATTTCATCAGAATATAAAGAAATGCATGGAGAACCTCATTGAAGTCCAGGTAATTCTATCTGATTTTTGGACTACATTTGACCTGCTTTTAAAATTTTTCTAACAGCAGGCGATGATATTTATCACCTGCTAGTAGAAAAAATGCCCTGCGTTTCCGCATGTCACTGGCCGCTATCGCGAGCCATGCCTGATAGTATGATGATCTGCAGGTGTTCCTTTACAGTCGTGGAATGATATTGCTGGTCCAGAAAGTTCTATTTTTTTTCATTTTCAGACAGAACTGTTCAAATTTATCTTCCACAAAGAGTAAATATGTGTGTGTGGAGGGTGGGGGCGGGGGATCTCTTTGTTCTTGGTCGGCTTCCCATCCTTCTGAATAACATTGAAAACATAATTCATTACTTAATTTTAAAGGTACCATCAGCCCAAAAAGTCGGGGATTATAGTATCCCTGTATCAAAAGTTGTGGATTATACCTCCATGCCTCCCTCCCCAGGATTTACATGTATGGTGAAGTGTATTGGATGTGGGATCTGCAAGTGTGACATCGCATTGTATATTGCAGTGGTCACTTTTCAACATGGTGAAATCTTTGAAATGTAGTAACTCCTAAACGGAATAAGATATCTTTATGGGCTTTTTTTAAACTTATTTGTTTCTCTATATATAAATTGAAAATGAAAAAAAAGATGAAAATCATTGAGATAATCCTTTAGGTATATGTGAAAAAGCATTGAAACAGTCATAAGCATGTGTTAGTTATGTTTGTATGATTGTTCATTTTGTATGATGGTTGTATGAGGAGCTTTTCATCAATATTCATTTTGTAGAGGACTACATCGGAATAATTCATTTGGAAATTGGGTTGTGTAATTTGTCTGGTATCTGATGAGGGAAACTTTTCCTGTGTGTTTGTGCTCTCTTCTTCAATTCCTTGGAACTGATGTGGTATCTTTGTTTCCTTCACGTAGAGCTACAACAAAGGAAGCTGCTGGCGTTACTGAATAGCGACAGAGAGAGTCAGGAAGTAGGTCCTTTCAGCTGTCTAAGCTGCAGTGCGTCGTTCCCAAGCTGCTCCTCCTACCAATCACATGAGTGCATTGAAAGCCGTGAAAGCAGACAGTGCAATATTTGTGGGAAGATTTTGAGCACATCAGGAAGTCTTAAACTTCATCTCAGAACTCACAAGAAAGGAAAGCCATATCAGTGCTCGTATTGTCCAGAGGCATTTAAGTGGAAGCATGTTTTGCGCAGACATGAATTATTACATTCGGGGGAGACGCCATTCGTCTGTACATTTTGCGGAAAAGGTTTTATTCGAGCGGATCATTTATCGAAACACTTAACCTGTGACCATGGAGAAAAAGCTAGTGGATCTGTGTTTAAGATTTAAATGTATCGTGCTCAACACTATGAAAAGAAACACTTCTTTGACATATTTGTTATCAAGAGATTATTGGTAAATAGAAAAAGCTCATAAAGAATGAAATGATAATTGGGAATTTCATCTTATTATGTTTAAGAAGAAGATATTGTCATATATAAAATGAAATTAAATGATAAATTGAATGGGAAAGGAAGAATGTTCCTTACATTAAAATTTGAAATAAATAGACATCACTGTGCAGTTCCCAGTTAAGATTGATGAAACGATGGCAGGTGTATGAACAACATGGCTTCTCTATTCGTTTTGGAATGTCTTTTTTCAGTTGAAAAAAGATGAGTGTTGTATTTTCCCATGCATCTAATATCGTCACATTCCCCCAAATTACTCAATGGTATTTTTCTAGAATAAGATCAGGCTTAACACGAGGGGCTTGAAATAAATTAGAACAAGCAGAAACCTTGTCAATGGGTTAGGTTGTATTAAAGTCCTTTTGTATGTAGCATGCCACTATTTTACTGTATCATTTTCACTCGTAAACAGCTTGTTATTCTGACAATGTTTCAAAAACTTTTTATGGAATTTTTTGTTGCATGTAATCAAGATACACCATTTTTTGGAAAAGAATACTATTAAGAATAAATCATTAATATTACAATCCTTTGCAAGTAAAGATAATTTTTTTGACCTTTCCACGACGGTAATTAATTAACCTTTTTGGGTTGAATGATTAACAGCTTGTTTTAACCAATTCCTGCACGAATTTGCCTAGCAACAAAATCTGCATAACTAAGTGGGGGCAAACATCCTATGTGGTACTAAGACATTACAGCTAGCTAATGGCACGCGCTAATGTAGTCAATGCAACTTATTGTACAAAACAAATTTCTGCACACACAGACTGAGTGACGACAAAATGGTGAACAAAAATTGCACCTATTGCGGGCTTTGTAAATCTGATTGCTGTTACCCAGAACAGTTAGCAAACTGAATTTTGTTTATCCTATTTGCTAAAAACTCTAATAATCTAGAGAAGTGCCATAAATGAAACAGTTGCGGCAGGCCTTGCAAACATCTAAATGTCAACGCATTGGTAATGCACTATTGCGGGTTTGATGTTTGTTTGCCCCACATAGTTACCGCATTGCTATGGTGGGCGTGGCCTATTTGGAAACCTGGAAAGGTTAATTGGCTTGTCTTGCACGGTCGGTGAATGTGAAAACAATTCAACCAATCATAAAGGTATGATTGTATTGTATTTTTAATCTCCACATTAACGCGTATCTGGCTTTTAATGCTCAGGCGCTTCTTTGCATAATGTTTGGGTTCTGTTGAAGAGCCTTCATCAATTTTGTAATCTACTTAGAACAGAATACAAATACATTTGTTGCAGGGTTGCGTATTTCATCATTATCCAATGTGTATGATATTTAGTTTGTGAGCCCTTCTGCAACTCATGCTGATGTTGTGTATATCCTATATCTTTGTTTCCTTCACCCAGAGTTGCTGCATGAGGAACAACTGGGGCAAAATTGAAAAGTGATCGCATCACTGAGGATCAACAAACCGGATCATTCAGCTGTAGTACTTGCTTTATGCTATTTCCATGTGAATCATCTTACCAGACACACACTTGCGTTGCGGGACAAGAAAGCCAGGAGAGCCGGCAGTGTAATATTTGTAACAAGGTATTGAGTACACATGGAAACCTTCTACGTCATCTGCGAATACATAAGAAAGGAAAGCCATATCAGTGTTCGTATTGTCCAGAGGCTTTTAAGTGGAAGCACGTCTTGAGCAGACATGAGTTACTGCATTCAGGGGAGACGCCATTTATCTGTAATTATTGTGGAAAAGGCTTTAATCGATCTGACCGTTTATCGAGACATGTCACTGTTTTCCATGAAGGAAGCAGCTAGCATTCGTCAGCTTGGACTATGGGTGCTTACTTCACAGAATACACTTTTAATGATAATGACTATGAAAATATCAGACTAATACGGTTTTGTAAGATTTTTCTAGGATCAAGGAAATATAATTTGAAGTTTCAAGTACACATTTGAAAGTCTTTACTGAACTTTTATTGCAGAAATATAAATGCAATTTTATTGGAGTTTTGTTTTGATGGAGAAGTCATGCTCTACTTTAGGTAATATGACTGTAACTGCATGTTGCAGAGATATTGGAGAATACCATGCTTATCTTTTATTGGTATATTCAGTTGAGGGGCAAAGACAGTTTGCAGTTTTTTTTTTTTTTAATAAAGGATACATCTCTTTGTGCTGCATACACACACTGTTAGTTACAATTACACATAAATGTAGCCTAACTGCATCATAAAATCCCCTCTCTTCTAAAAGAGATTATTATTGAAGTGGAAATAATTTCAAGTTTATAATCAAGAAAGTGATTCTTGGGGGGATAGTTACTAGATTACTTTCAATGGGATTTTTTTTTTTTCTGATTTAAGTAAAAGCAAACAGTAAAACACTGAAATTAAATATGTTTGTCATTCAGTAAATCTAAAGAACAATCATCTTTCCTTATGGAAACGGATAAAACTTCTCCCAGTTTTGAACTACAAAAAGAAAAAAAACTGTTTGATTAGATTCTGATGATCATTAGTTGATGTTCTAATTGATTCCTTTTAACGATGTTTACATGTGATGGTATGCCATGGAGCAATGTGAGAAATGCTATTAAGTATTGAATGTTTGACTGAAAGTCTGAGACGTGTCCTAGGAATTTAGATTGTTTGGTACTTATTACTATAACAATAAAACATGTTACACCTTGATGTTACGCCAAAGTTTCTGTATGAAGTAACAATTAAAGATGCTTTCCTACCAAATTTTAACAATATGTGCAAAGTTCCCCCCAAAAAAATCCGCAAGACTTTTGAGATTTGTTAATTATAACAGTCATTTATTCAGGCAGACATGACGTTGGATTTTTAGTGTCAGAGATCTTGAAGAACTATGAGCAGTGATGTCTGTAGGAATGAAAAGTGATATATTGCCCAAAATACAGGGAGGTTTTGAAGCCTTACCCTAAACCTAACCTGTTAGGGTGAAGTTGACTCTTTAAAACTGTCAAAACCTCCCTGTATGGTGGGCAATTTATCACTTTCTGTAAGGAAAAGCTTAAACATTATTAAGTTTACAAAACTATCTATGAAAGAAATCATAAACAGTGAATGTCCTGTTTGTAACAAAGTTCTTAGCTCAAAGGGTAACCTTACTATGTTATGTATCTGGTTAAGGTATTCATGAAGAGGTTAGGCCATGTCATTGTAGGTACTGGCAGAAAGCTTTTAAAAGAAATCACATTGTACAAGACATGAATGTCTCCACATGGAAGAAATGCAAATATGTTCAACTATGGAAAAGATTTTTCCTTAAGGTTGGAAAAATGTGGTGTATGATTATTACTATTACATAAGATGGATCATAGTGAATAATTCAGCCAATAAATTTTCAGTCTAGTGCACAGAAACCCAACATTTAGAACTTACTGATGAAAGTTTCCTCCAAAAAAAATTAATCCTCCACCCTGCGATTTCATGCATAATCTGGATCCGTAGTAATTGTAACTACAAAACCTGGTCCTTCTTAATAAACTCAATTGTTTACAGAAGGAAAATGTGATTACTGGTTTATAAAATCACTCAATTTGCTGTGATATGCTCCTTGACTGCTGCTAGCAGAGTCGAAAAATCATGCAGAAATTGAGTTTCTTGCTAGGGGAAAGGACTGAAAATTTGAAGCGAGATTCAGAGGTGTAATGTTTCCTAGGGACTTAAAATTTCCCCAGTTGTTTTCTTGTATGCCTCACAGAACTTCTGTTGTATGGAACTGACATTTATAACTGAGTGTGCATTTTGCTTAGAAGACAATCCTTGCTCTTGTAAGAAACTTGCACCGATAATGTCTCTGTTTCCTTCACATAGGACTGTTTCCAGGAATCAGAAGTATGAACCTATCAGAGGGAATTTATCCTTGGGCTAGAGATCAAGATAGCGGGCCTTTGCCAGAGCAAGTTAGTAGTTCACCCATTTCTTCATGCAGAAGTAGCATTGACTATCAATCAGCGGGTATTGAGAGCAGGCAATGTAACATTTGCAAGAAGGTCCTTAGTTGTCCCGGCAGTCTAAAGCATCACCTGGTAACTCACAATAAAGGAAAGCCTTATCAATGTTCATTTTGTCCGGAAGCTTTCAAGTGGAAGCATGTTTGGCAAAGGCATGAGCGAATTCATTCTGGAGAAAGACCTTTCAAGTGTAAATATTGTTTGAAAGGTTTCATCCAGGCTAGCGACCTGACCAAACATTTGTCAGTTGTGCATGGCGAAGAAAGAACTTTCAGCTGTGGTGCTTGTATGAGTGAGTTTAACACACAAAGAGAGTTTAAATCACATGAATGTTCCGACAAAAGGAAGTAAAATCAGATTATCTGAAAAACTTTGATTTTTTTTTTCTTAATTAACAATTATTACATGTATGATATTTAGCCCTTTTGTTATTACATGGTTGTGAACTGGTGTTCTCTTTGAAAAGAATAAGTTGATTGATAATTTAAGAGGTTGTTTTGTGACTGTCAATGCAACTGAGTCAGTCTTTTCATTTTCTTCAAATAGTCAAGCCATTCTACTACCCTTGGTGCGGCATCGGTGTCCGGGTAAAATTTTCTTATTTGGTTGGTTAAAGTTTTCTTTGTTTGTTGGTTAAAGTTTTTGGATGAGTCTGTTATGATAATGACATTCCTGAACATAATAGGAATTAGAAGATTAGTCTTGGGATGAATGAAAAAGCCAAATAAAAGACAACTCGCCTCTAAAGAATATTTAATAAGATGTATTGGGTATGGGTTTATGGAGTAGTTTTTTGTTATGACAATGACATTTTTGACATGAACAGGAATCAATATGTTTTTCTTGTCATGAATAAAGAAGCAAATAAAACTTTCCTTGCTTTTAAAGAATTTTAAATTAGGGGTATAGGAATTATAAACAATAAGTGGAATGTGGTATAGAAGATGACATGATGATAAAGTAGATGTAGAAATTATGATAAGGGTGGGATTTCATGTGGGACAGGGTGGAATTGTATGTAGGGCAGGGTTGGGTGGTATGTTGGTCAGGATGCATTGGTATGTTGGATAGAGTGGGTTGGCATATAGAACAGGGTGGGTTGGCATGTAGAATGGTGGGTTGACATGTGGAAAAGGGTGGGTTGGCATGTTGGACAGAGTGGGTTGGCATATAGAACATGGTGGGTTGGCATATAGAACAGGGTGGGTCGGCATGTAGAACAGGGTGGCTTGGCATGTAGAACAGGGTGGGTTGGCATGTAGAACAGGGTGGATTGGCATGTAGAACAGGGTGGGTTGGCATGTTGAACAGGGTGGGTTGGCATGTAGAACAGGGTGGGTTGGCATGTAGAACAGGGTGGGTTGGCATGTAGAACAGGGTGGGTTGGCATGTAGAACAGGGTGGCTTGGCATGTAGAACAGGGTGGGTTGGCATGTAGAACAGGGTGGGTTGGCATGTAGAACAGGGTGGGTTGGCATGTAGAACAGGGTGGGTTGGCATGTAGAACAGGGTGGCTTGGCATGTGAAACAGGGTGGGTTGACATGTGGGATACGGTAAGTTGTATGTAGAACAGGGTGGTTGGCATGTGAAACAGGGTGGGTTGGCATATGTGGAACAGAGTGGGTCGACATGTGGGACAAGGTGGAATGGCATGTTGTGGAGTGTCATCTGGATTTCAGTTGTGATGACATGTGGGTCATGCATGTGGTGGAATGACATACAGTATCTGGTTTACAGGCGTGATGAAGTATAGGCATGGGATGATATTTTGAACAGGTTGGGATGAAATGTGGGACAGATTGGAATGTGCATTATTATTATTTGTATTGTTTCCAATGTCTAGTTTGTCATACGTTAAGCAATATTATTTCGCATAATTTTGCTTTAATGTCATTGTACATTTTTCATGCTGCTTGACTTTGCTTAACACACATATTTTCTGAAATTGGAAGTTGTATTGCAATCCAGGATGTAGTTCTGGGAATGTGTAGGAATTTGGGAAGGGTACAGGTTGGAAAGGGGGCTTAATAATATTCTTTCATTGACATTGGCAAGTTAGGGCCTCTCCTTTCTTTGTTATTCAATTGATATAACTAAAATGTTATGGGTATAAAAGACTGCTAGCTTTTACATGTTTTCTGAGTTATTGGGTAATAGTAACTTTAAGCTTTTTTTTTTTTTGTTCTAAAATATCTGGGAAAACTTAAAAATATTTTAAGGCTTGTAGTAAAATGTGAAAATTAACAAAGCAAATGAAAGTAATTTGAAATCATCTGCTCCTGCTACCTTATATCTTTATATATTTCCCTCAATAAGCCCATTCTCCAGCTTCGAATAGTCGAGCATACTATCCTTCTGACAGTTCTTGTTATCAATAATGTTTAGTTCATTCAGAGGCAAAAAAGTAGTAATGACATTAAATGGAAAAGTTTTAAGATACCTTTATATTCATCAATGAGCATTCTGGAATTCTTTACTTTTGTATGTATGATGCACATGCTCCGTTACCCTAAGCATCCACACACAAAATTTTGGAACGATAGCATATCCCAAGAACAAAAAAATAAAATAAAATATTTTACCATGTTTGAATATTATTATTTTGGGGGTTCACATTGAGTGTAGTAACAGCCAGTGAAAGTGAAAGCCACTGCTGGATCTAGATAAAATCTACAGCTCCGGCGGCGGTTATAAGCGCAGAAAACTGAATTGATGGTGATAGAGTTCAGCGCACAACTTGCAAAATTGAATTTGGCCTCTGGGACTATTTCTAGCACTGATGTTCCCATCAAATTTAGCCCTGTTCGTAATCTTGGTGTGATGTTTGACACTGGCATGTCAATGTCTGCTCATGTGACCAATATTATCAAATCTGCCAATTACCACCTAATAAATATAAGTAGGGTTTGGATGCAACTAAATTAGCCATTCACATTCTTGTAAGCTTTAGATTTGACTATTGTAATTCACTTTTGATAGGAGTAGACAAGTCCCTTATTGCACGGCTTCAAAATATTCTGGGGTCAGCTGCCCGAATCATCACAAAACGTCAAAAATTTGACCCTATTTCATCTGAATTGGTAAACCTCCACTGGCTCTCTGTCAAACAATGCATTGATTTTAAAGTCATCATGATCTTCAAAGCTCTCCACAACCTTGCTCCCACCTACATCTCAGATTCACTTACAGTCCGACAGAGTCCCACACACCTCAGATCCTCAACATCTTCATGTCCCCAGAACTCATCATGTTATATTTGCAGACAGATCTTTTTCTTGATATGGCCCAAAACTTTGGAATGAACTACCATCCTTTATCAAGAATGCTACATTTATCACCATTTTTAAAAAAACACCTAAAGACCTATCTATTCAAACAAGCTTACCAGAGGTGACTGCCTGTATTTCAAAGCGCCTTAGTGCAAACTTTTGGTTTTTGGCTGTATATAAATTTCAATGATCGATTGACTGAAAATCAGGAATTTGCTGGAAGAAAAAAAATTAAATTATTTTTAGATTTTTTGAGTAAACAACAGTATATGTGGTAAATATATGCTCTAAAAACATCCCCCATGTAATTGTGCGATGAAAAGTACATTACATTGCTAAAGTCAGTTCAAGTATATAAAGGTTTCTGACACCTTTATTCAGAACTGGGAAATTTTGTAATAAATTTCAACTTCAGCCACTGTTAGCTTGATTTAACTGCCATTTACCATTATTGTCAGCAAACCAATGGGAGAACTGATTGTTAACTAGAGGGAACATAATAGACTGAATCCTAAATACAGTGTCCTAAGTTAAATTTGTTAAGATAGCTATCAAAAGAAAGGTAACAGAGTCAGGGTAATTTGTTTCCATGGGGGAAAACCAGTTTTAGTATGGGTGCTTATCATGAAGAAAATAAGACAGTAAGAAGTGGTTAATTTTATTTTCGTAAATTGCCTTGTCGCTTATAATATAGAATACGGTATTTGTAAGGATTGTGTTGCGGTCGGACATGTTAATTTTGTAAGATAGGACAGAAAGCAAACAAGACTAAAGAAACTAACTGCTTACAGATCTTATTTAGGAGATATCAAGGTTTACAAATGTGTTTGAAAATGACAGGAATAGTACACAAAGTTACTTTAGAAATTAAACAACATGCAACATTTGTACACTGAGATAAATCACATTTACTGCACTAAATTATGTTTTAGTAATCTGTAAAGATTTAATGAACTAAAATATTTTCATACCATTTATAGTGAAAATCATTCTCTGTCAAGTTTGTTTTATGCCTGTTTCGTGACATGTTTTGGAGTAAGATTATGTATTTGTTAGGTAGCATCATAATTTTCCATAAATCTTTGGACTAAATTTCATAAAGATATTGCTGCATTTTATTCAGATTGTTGCTGTTCAGTTTTATTGTGTTTCATGGAGTTTACTGTTTAATTTTCTCCATTTTATGTTCTGTTCAAACTCTTTATTTGATGCTGAGGTATGGAAATGGTCAAGTTATATGTGTTGCTTAAGTGTATACAGATGTAGATATTATATTATACAGATTAATATGCAAGTTGCATTTCTCACATTACCATGGATTGTAATATTGATAACTTAATCTAAGCAGTTTCTATTCTATAAAATGGTGATCATGCAACAATAAATTCCAACAAAAAAGATACTAAACAGCTTCGATTTTCAAAATGGATTTCCATTGTCAAAATGGACTGGAATAAAGCCGTTACATTACCATTTTACTCCTTTTTTGGTACTTAGTTTTAACTATGTACGAGAATAGCAAACACAATTTTTGTTTGCTGTTCTTGTACATAGTTTATTAAGTACCACAAATGAGTATATGGTTATGAAGGCTTTATTCCAGTCCATGTTGACAATAGAAATTCATTTTGAAAATAGAAGCTGTTTAGTATTCTTGTCAGAATCACAAGTTCTTTGCCAGAGAAAATAGTACGATATAAAAGTGGTATGTTTCTTACAAAAGAACATTAACACAACCTACCCCATTTATGGAAAGAGAAAATTTGTACATATAAGAGCAACAGATTGGTAATTCATCTTAGCAGTTGATTAAAATGTAATTAAAAAGCATTATACCTTTCGACTTTTCATAAAAACATTTGTGTGATTAGTTTGATCAAAGAACATCTAAAACAGATGTATCTATAGCTTATGTATTGCACATATTTATGTATTGCAGATATATTTTGAAAATGCAATTTACTAATTTATCTTTGTTCTACGTTTTGAAAAAGGATAAGTTATGTCACATCTCATTTTAGTCATGTGCGCTCATCATGTTCAACAATAAAATAAAAGAAGAGGAATGGGGATTCATCTATTTCTGTACAGAAAGTACTACCCTAAGCAAGTGGCACTTCCCTGGTAGTACCTAGGGAATGTTAAGGTACTACCCCAAGCAAGTGGCACTTCCCTGGTAGTACCTAGGGAATGTTAAGGTACTATCCCAAGCAAGTGGCACTTCCCTGGTAGTGCCTAGGGAATGTTAAGGTACTATCCTAAGCAAGTGGCACTTCCCTGGTAGTACCCAGGGAATGTTAAGGTGCTACCCCAAGGAAGTGGCACTTTCCTGGTATTACCTAGGGAATGTTAAGGTGGGTGTTCCCATATCTCTTGTGGGACAGTTACAATATCATTAAAAGCAAGTCTTGTAAATCCAACATGCAGCTATGTCAATGCAAATAATCATTTGTACGTTTAGAGGAGATGCACTGGCTTAGTGGTTACGGAGTCTTGCTCGTATCCAAAAGTTATCGGGCTTGATTCCTGACGAGCACTGCATTGTGACCTTCAGCAAGACACTTTGCTTGTTCAGTGTCCATCCACTAGTCTTAAGGTCTGATTGTCTGAAGGTTCACTAGTCCAATACTACGAAGGTCTATCCGACCTTCTGAGTAGTGGACATTCTCTTCCCAACTATTGAACCTTCAGACTATTGGACCTTCAGACCAGTGGGCTAGCACCACTTGTTCCGGTCCACTCAGCTGTTAAATGAGCTGTGATGGACTGGCGTCCCATCCAGGTGGAGTCAATGCTCTCATCTGCTTACACCAAGGAAGCCAGGATAAGCACCTGCCCTATTGGCCTATCAATGGTTGGGATGGATTTAACTTAACGTCGTTAAGTAAATCTCATTGTGTTGGTTCAGGTTGTGGCATGTTTTCATCAATGTATTAAACACCACTAATTTGGAATGCATTACTATAATTCCTAAGCCAAGTGTGAGGTCCAATGTGATAAATATTTACCTTTAAGATAAACATCTTTCATTAAAAAAATCTCAAAACAATTTTATGCACAGATTTTGGGGAGGGTTTATAACTCCAAAAGTTATTAACATGAGAAAGAGACAAAAACTAAAGTTGTGCAAAGATATAGGTCGTTGTCCACCCCACCGCTCCCATCTCTGTGGAATTGCTCGTGAATGGCAGGTTTTTTTCCTGTATACACTCGAGAAGCACTTTTTCATGTAATTTTCAAACTTGCCTGTGCTGCCACAACATGGTACATTTTAATGCAGTATTATCTTGCCATTTTGTTAATATTTTACCATTGTACAGCTGTGTCATACTTGATATTTGTTATGTCAACTTTGAATTATTTTTACAAGTCGCTTGTAGATTTTATCACCAAGAGTTGTACATTTAAATAAAGGACAAGGAAACAACTGAAATTGATATGAATGGTTTTCTTTTAAATATTTACTTAACAAATTAGTCACATATGTCTATCGTGTGTGGTTGAAGGCAACTATATAAGTAGAACCATGGAGCTACTACTGTTAAAACTTTATTAGTTGTAAGCACTTTGTTGAAACCAACTGGTGTAGTTAAATGTACCATAGAAAAGTGGTGACAAACCCTCGCCTTCTAAAAACATGTTTATGTATTGTCTTTTTTTTTCTTCTACCCTTACCTATCCCCTCTTCTCTCTACCCTCCCTAATATTCTCTCAAATTCACATTTTTCTTCTTCCTCTCTTTTAGCACTATAAATTTTTGATATCCTTGTGGCACATTTGACTGACTGTTGCAGTGCTATTAAACCTCAACAAACAAACATCAAAATTTCTTCAGCTGGTTTTATCACATTTATACTTCACTAGGGTGTTTTAGTACTCTCCTGCTATATCTATATTGGTTGCAGTGGCGGTCCCAGGATTTTGGTCATTGGGGGGGAGGGGAGCAAGAGATGGGAAATTTTGTCTGATGTGGGGTGCAAAAGACTATCAATCAAACAAAATATGTCACTTTACAAAATTTTCTTGAAGGAATGTGGGGGAAAAGCGATCTTGTGGGAAAAATTCCCCCATCCCCACCCCCACCCGCAGTAGCGCCACCACTGATTAATTGTTATTCCCAAATCTCAGAAAACATTTTGATGTGATACATCGGGAAGGAGAGGAAGGGGGGGGAACTTCCATATGTGAGCTATATACATATGTGGCACTTGAGCAGGTGCCTTTTTTTTGTGCATAATTTATGTAGTGCAGGTCCCAAAAATGCTGTTTTACTTTTTGCTCTGTTAATTACGTACTGCTGGTACATTTTGACAATATTTTGTCTTTCATATTGCGGGTATCAAAATTGTATAATTTCATACTGAAGGTACCAACAAATTTGTGGTACTGTGGATTTGGTTTTCAGTTGATGGGCTGCACACCACTACCACTTTTAGTATGAAGTGCCCTCCCCCTCCCCCTCCCCAGGGTGATAAACAACTATGTCACTTCTACTCTGCTTCTAGACCTTTCTACAAATACCTGATAGAATTTCCCTTTTTTCTCCTCATACATTTAACCTTTTAACTTGCTTTTAAAATGAATTGTAAAATCTTATTGCCTTTTTTACATGTCGGAAGGGCTGTAAATTTATAATTTCCAAGGGGACATGCCCTTCCACTTTCAGGGGAAATTAAAATGATGTGGCTACTGGAAGAAAACATCACAGATAAGGGCCATAATTCCTGGGGGACGAAGGACTTGTTCCCCAACTATCAGGCAGAATTTTGTTTTATTTTAATAATTTTGGAAAAGTGTCCCACTTTGTGGAGAAAAAGTATGGCCTCATTTTTTCCCACTTTGGGAAGGACATGTCCCCCTACTTTTCTGTAGAATTTTCAAAAAGGAGTACATTTCAGGGGAAATTTTGCCTCTTTTGTCCACCCCCACCTTCCCCATCACTATTTGGATAAGAGGCCATGTTCCCCTCCCCCACTTTCAGGATGAGAATTATGGCCCTGAGTAACAAGATTGAGCATACTATCAAGCAAGACTCTACATCATAAGGGAGAACACTGAAATCATGTGAAAAGTTTACTTTTTTTATCTAACAGACAGAATATGACATTAACATAAATTTAAATACTCTGCTATTTTTCTATTCTCTTTAACAGACACCACTTCACCAAATCCATCGGCTTTCACTCATACCGATGACAGCCAATCAGAAGAGAGGTATGATGGCGAAAATAAGTGTCGGGTATGCGCTGTTACCTTTTTGGATCGAGACTCTTGTAAGATGCATGAAAGCTCCCATGAAAATGACAAAAACTGGTTTCAGTGTTCTCTATGTAAAAAGGTGCTAAGCACGATACAAACATTACGGCAGCATTATTCTATACATACAGGGGTCAGGCCCTATAAATGCTCTCTCTGTTTTAGATCATTTAGTATGCGCAAAGACCTACTTCGGCATGAATGGGTCCACTCCGGTCAAAGGCCATTTCATTGCAGATATTGTCCTAAATCATTCAGCCGGCAAGACAATTGTGAGAATCATGAACGCACTTTGCATCCTTATGTATATCGATCAAGGAAAGAAATTATTCATAAATCATAAATTTTAATAATCTGCATTTATTTAAATTTCTCTGTTCATTTTATTCATTGTAAATATTAGGAGATTGTCTTATTTTTAGCAAATATGTTTTTATTGACAGGAAATTGTCCTTTTTTACATGAAACTATATTCATGTAAAAATCGTATTTATTCACTTGAAAAGTTACATGTGCAATCAATACTAATAATGAATTTTGAAACCATACTTCAATAAACAAATTGGTAACTTGGATAATGTTAGGGTCCATATTCATTATGTAAGATAAAAAACAATTAAATGGAGAAATTCAGAATGATAAAAAAACATGTACTTCATCCACACTGATTGGTTCTAAAGAAAACAACAAGACAGCATCTGCTGCTGTCATCCATGACATCACTCTCAGATGCCGACAACTCGTCCATCTTTTCAGATGAGGCCAATGCCATCATTCTCGCCCTGAACTTCATTGCGTACTCCACCCTTAATCGCTTTGCCCTCTTTTTAGACTCAAAATATGTCCTTACTTCCTTACACAATCTTAAATGAGAAAATGCCACCACCCACATTATCCTTTGTAAACTCCTCCCCCTCCCCCCTCACGTGGAGGGAAAGCATCCATTGCTTCTGGATACCAATTATGTGGGCATCCCTGGCAATGACAAAGTAGACACGGCTGCTAAACATACTCTCAACCTCCCCTTTCCCAAAACTCATGCTGCTGACATCAAACCTCTTATTATTTCACCTGTTAGTTGTTGTCAATAAAGTTGGGACACCCAAACAGGTAACAAACTTCACAACATCCAGCATTCTATTTTCCTATCCACAACCTTTAAGTTCATGTATGAAAGAAGACTACAAATAAACAAAATAGTAAAGAAAGTATTCAAAAATCTTATTCAATTAAGAAGATTCTGTGTCACTGGTGTAGAAACGAATGAAATTAGACTTGTGACATTACATGCTGCAAAGTCTTTATGTATTTTGTCATATATTCTACTGAGCTTTTGTGGCTTAAAAAATGATTGGATATGTTCTGTCCAAAAAAGAAATTTTCTGTCTGAAAAAAAAAGTTGTTAAATTTTACTGCCTGAGGAAAAAGAATAAAGTAGTAAAAATTTTGAATTCATTTTCTTTAAAAGTAAAGGACTAGGGCGCCAAACTTATACAGTAGACTTTTAACGGCAGTCATTTAAACATAAATGAGCAGAACCTTTTAAGTTGAATATCTCCTTAACAAAATAAAATATTAAGGTACTTTCTTTCCCATTTAGTTTCTTTTATAATCCTTTATATAAATATACCTTGAAGTGATGATATAATTGCAGGTTTAAAATAATTCTTTATATGTGTCTATGAAATGATAATTTAATTTTCTGAAAGAATAAGAAGTTCAGATTATATTAGAGTGCATAGATGTAGATCCTGGAGGAGTGCATGGGAGGGGGGGGTTATTCCCCCATTTTTTGGTGAATCCTTATACTGTAATACATGAAATAATTGCCATTACCCCCCCTCCTCCTTTTTCTCTTCCCTAACACACACACTTTTTTGTGCGGATCTACACCACTGTCGAAGTGCAATATTGTGTGTTAGGAATACTTTGTATAGCTTGAGAGAATTCAGGCAGGCAAATCTGCATCCAGTTTTCTAACCTTGGACCTATCACTTCAACTTGAAAGGTCATATTGTAAGTTCTTAATCAAAGATTGCTAACCATGGCAAATTCTGAAAGACCTTCGAAAGTCAGTTTGAACTCTTTGCTCTCAATATTTTAGGGAGCGAAGCAGCCCAGTTTTCATGAGGTAGTATCGTGACATGTTTTGATTCAATTTATTCCTATATTTGTAGTATATTTTAAGTGAATGATTGTGTGTACTTATAAGTATGATAAATATGAGACTGCAAATATGAATTCACCCCTTATTTGATGTGTTTTTTCTGAGATTTCAAAGTTTGTTTGACATTCTGCAGTAGTATTGGAATATGGTTATTATGTATTCAAAGGATATTTACCACTAAGATCATGGTATATTTTTGCTTCTAATATTATAGGTTGAGAAACCTTTCAAATATGAATAGAAATTGTCTTTTGAAAGAGGGGAAGGGGGGGGGGGTGGGCAAAGTCACAAAATCAAATTCGCTTACTGGCACCAAAAGTAGGGGCAGGAAACCACCAACTCATGGTAAAATACAAAAAACACACGTTATATAAAATCATGGAAATCCCTGTAATCCAGCATGTGCCTCAAAAGTATTGATGACATGTGACTGGGTGTGAACTGAAGATTGAAACCAGAAGATTTTCATATTTAAACACAATTTTGGTTGCCTTTTACATGATTTTAACAAGAAACTTAATTCATTTTCTGATAGAAGCTGCACTTGCTATGAAGAGGAACCATCAACTTGAGCTGAATTGGAAAAACAAATTGCAATAAATCATGAAAGTAGCATTAAGTTTCCTCAAGATAAAATAAAGCATTTTAAAGTTAAGGGCTTTATTCAAAAATAACAAATATGCAATTTTATTAAAACTTTGTGACATCACAAAGGGAAAACCTATAAATTTTGATATGTAAACTTAATATGTGTTTAATCTTTTGCCAACATCCTTTGAATGGGAGCAGTTGAATATGGTCAAGAGGTTTTGAATCTCCATCATGCCCTCAATAAACATTTAGCAGGAGAAAATGGATGATTTTCAGTGACGGAAATTAAGGACAGAATTAAACAATCTCAATACAAAATTTTGCCCTTTTATACATAACAACTGTTACACACATCAAAAATTCTTCACACTTTGATTAGCATATTTTAAAGACTATTCTATTCCGAATTTGAAACTGTTTCTGATGAATATAACATCTCTACCTGCACGTATATACTTTTGTTACTTTTGCGAAGCCCCCGGAAGCTCCAAAGATCTCTTGTTTTTGATGCTCCAAATTAGTGAAAATCAATACAAAAGTTCAAATAATTGGTTGATTAAACGAAGACAATTTAAAATTAAAATGGTAAAATCTACTCAGATGAGAATTAGGTTACCATTTTAAACAGGCAAATTGAGAAAATTCAGACAAAATTGTGGGCCTTGTGAGCAAAAACCTGCATGGTATGCAGGTGAGGGTCCAAGAGGATTAACCCTGAAAGCTGTGAAGATTTTTGCTTTTGATGCCCGAAAAATGGTTTAAAATTGACACAAAAGTTGCAAAATGTAAGAAATCAGGACAATTTCAAATACTAATGTTAAGATCTACTGAGATAAGCATTTGAGTTATCATTTCTAAACAGACGAGGGAGAAATATCACCTAAAATTGAGAAAATATTGGGAAAATTTTGGGGTTCATGGGTCAAGCCCTTGCCTAGTTGTCTAAAGATTTCCTGGTTTTTAATGCCCTTATATCAGAAAATACACACAGTTTTCAAAATGTAAATGAAAAATTGTGGTGTCCTGGGGCGAAGCAAGGGTATGGATCCAGGAGAAGAAGCTCACTTATGGGCCACTTGGAAGGGGTCCAAGGGCAAAGTTGTGGAAGCTCTGAAGATTTTTGTCTTTGATGCCCCAAAATGGCTGAAAATCAACACAAACAGACAAAGTTGGAAAATTTAAGTGATGATATAATAACTTGACAACTTTAAATTCTACTATTAAAATCTACTCAGATAAGCATTATAGAATTACCATTTCTAAACCGGTAACACGAGGAGAAATTTCCCCTGAAAATTGAGAAAATTCGGTCAAAATTGTGGGGCTTATAGGTGAAGCCTTGATCTTAAAAATTCTTTTCTTTTGTCCTAAAATGGCTTGAGATCAACACAAAAATCCGAAATGTAATTTATGGTAGCTCTGGTAAGGTCCAGGGAGCGAAGCCCATAAGATTTCTGAAGATATCTAGTTTTTGATGCCCTAAAATGACCCATGATCTTCGGGGCTCTGGATTTTTCTGGTATCTTGCGTATAGGCCTACGTCCCAGCTGCCCAACCCGATTCGCAGCTCAATCAGCATCATACCAAATTGAGTGGAGATTAAATCTGATATCTAGACAATTCAGGCATGATTGAGATATACTCTGATTTAAACAGTACATCCGACATTTTACATCTCTGCCTGACTATAAGTGCCTGAGTCTGATATTGTCAGCATCATGCCTAGTCGGCGGTCGGGATCGGAGAACATTGTCTGGATATCTAGCCGAGTTAGGCATGATTGAGATATCTGATTTAAACAGTAGGCTACATCCGAAATTTTACATCTCTGCCCGACTAAGCACTAAGTGCCCAAGCATGATGTTGTCAGCATCATGCTGAGTCGGCAGTCGGGAGGATATGATTTGGATATCTGGTGTCAGTTCACTGTTCAGAAGGCCTAATAGTCCGAGGTTCAATAGTTTGAAAGAAAAGGCCCATTAGTCTGAAGGTTCATTAGCCTGAGCCCTAATAGTCCAAAGGCCGGATAGTTCAAAGGCCCAATAGTTCAAAGGTTCAATAGTCCGAAAGTATACCTAACCCTAAACCAAACCCTAACCTACGGACTAGTGAACCTTTGGACTAGTGAACGTGGGCTTTTTCTTTCAGACTATTGAACTTTGGACTAGTCAGCTAGTGGGCCTTTATTTCGGACTATTGCACCTTCGGACTAATGGGCCTTCGGACTATTGGGCGGACATCGGATATCTAACTGAGTTGGGCGTGACTGAGACTAGTATGAGTTCAAATACTCTAAATCGTGCATCTTAGTCTACGATTGACTGAGACATACTCTGATACCAGGAAACAAGTACATCTGACATTCTACATCTCTGCCCGACTAAGATCAGTGTCCAGCCAACTACAAGGGAAGGCGGTGGAGGAGAATTCGTGCGGTCACAAAGATAACTATAATATGATCCAGAACATTTTCAAAAGTATTTTGTCTTTTTGCGAAGAAACAAAAACAGAAAGGTACAATTGTATAGTCATATAAACTTTCCTACATTTTCCTACAACACCCAGATTCCCAACTTCCTGATTTTTCTACAATTTTTTATTAGAAAAATAGTCCAAATTGGAAAATGCTCGACAAAAATTTCCGCCCTCACACCCCCTTAAGTTACGCCCTTGGGCTGCATAGCCCCCAATATTTTCTAAGCAGTAATTTTCAAAAGTAGGCCTTTTACCTATTCGCCCGATGGGCAATTCCCCACATTGGTCCTGGCTCCCCAATCTCAACCCCGTAGGCAGGATTTGCCTACCGAAAGTGGAAGGGAAGGAAAGTCACATAAATATGGGCAGATGGGGGATCACAAAATCACTCTAAGATACAAAACATTAAACAACTTGAAGTATGCATTTAAAAACAGTGGAGTGGGGCAAGTGTCCACTTGCTCCCCCAAATCCCGCCTATACTCAAACCACATGTGTAGGAACCGGGGCCAGTCGCCAGTTTCTATATTGGGTCAGTAATAAAGGGGAACTTTGTTTTGAAATGGGCACTTATATGAGTATTTGTTATTTTTGTAAAAAGTGTGCACACATTCTACCAGTTCTTGCACCTTTGACAGTAATTGAAGGGCACTTTTCATTTTCAAAAGGGGCACTGTCATTTTTGAAAAGTGGAGGGGCACGTTCCTCAGGTTCCTACACCTATGGGTACAGTGAATTAACTTTTCATTTATAGATCCCGTACCTTCCCCTACACCTATGGGTATAGGGGGTGAAGTTTCTTTCAGTTAGAGATCCCAAACCATCATAAAGGCTAATACAGTGTAATTGTGGATATTTCTAAATATAATGTCCTCAAAACGTTAAGACTGAGAAACCGAAATTGTGTATTTCAAAATTCTCAAGATTCCCAAGAGCCTATCCCCTCCCTTCAACTTACACATCAAACCCAACCTGCAACATCTCGGCATCAGCTCCGCCACTCTTGGCACCTTCTTGTGGCCCACTTTTCCTCTATGGGCCACCCCCTCCCTTCCATCCACCTGGGCCTCTCCACTTATCACAAAACCCTAACCTCTTCATCAACCTTCACAACCAAATCAAAGACCAACTCTACCTACTCAGCCACTTTTCCATCTTCTCAGACTCCAAGTCTGTCCTTACTTCATTACTCAATCTTAAGTGGGATAACCCTACGTCCCAATCCCACCCCCTTCCCCCCTCCCCACTGCAGAAAAAAAAAAAGTTATTTTCTTTGGAAACCCAGCCATGTTGCCATCCCTGGTAATGACAGATGATTCAGCCGCTAAGCTTGCCCTCAATCTCCCCTACCCCATTTCTTAAAACCCTTTCTGACATCAAACTGCTTATCGCTTCCCTTGTTCGTGACCGCTGGCAAATCTCATGGGACTACCAAATTGATAACAAATTCCACACATCCAGACATGATTTATCCAAAGATTATTTTCCAAAAAGAAATCCCAGGAGTCCAAAAATTAATAAGATTTGGGATAAATTCCAAAGTCCGGCAACCGTCTCAGTGAAGACCAGCTGTATGTTGATATAGTATCAAAGTACAGGGGCGGAACCATAGGGAGGGGGTGTGGGGTGGAGGAGCATGGCCCTCTTTGAGATTCTTCCGATGATCTTTTTTTATACCATGGGATAATTCTTAGTCACGGTTTACGTTAAAAGAAATATTTCAATCTATTTTTGGAAAATCCCTTTCAACAGTTCAATTTTTGTGAAATTTTCTTCATTCTCGTGTCAATTTTTTTTAAAGGAAAATTCCTTTAATGTTTGTGATATATCTCTTTCAATTTTGGGAAATTGTCTTTCATTTTTAGATTTTGGGGAAATTGTTCTTCGATTTTCGGAAAAAATATCAATATTGGGAAACGTTGCCAAAATGTACTCAAATTTCCAATGATTTTACTAAAATTTTCTTCAGTTTTTGTTATTAATCTCCCAATCGATCAAAAGAAAACCTTTCGTCTATTTTTGCTTTATTCTTTCACACTTCATCCCTCTTTCCGCATACTGACGAATGTCTTATTAACGAAAATTGGCGCGAAATACTGAATTATATTATTTCCACATACTGACGAATGTCTTTGAAGCTTCATGAAATAAATTTTTGCTTAAGATATTTTTATTGTAAGTACAATTGTCAAAAGATTAGCATTTTTTCTTTCCAATGATATATAAAGTTATATAATACGTTTATCAACTTTTATTTCATCAAGCTTCAAAATTTTCCTAAGATTCTTTAGTATGCGGAATTAATAATCTCAATTTTGACATTCGTCACTACACAAATGACATTCGTCACTACGCGAAAAGTGTCTTGTCCCAATATGTTTCATTAATCATAACAAAACTGCTCATAAAACATGTTATGTATGTTTTGGTTTGACTTGGTCCCCTGTCAGAGTATTGTATAAGGCCTATACAAACAGGATTTGGGTTTGCGGGCACAAAAGTTGTGACAAAAATAAATGTGTCACATTCTGAAATGGATTATAATTCATGTAATATAAATGGCAGGTACAGTTTCAGGATTTTCCGAAGGCAGGAGAAGGAAGAGGGGAAGGGAGGGAGGGGGGGGGGGGAGGGGTGCGGACATCAGTTCTGACTATTTTTTGTTCTGTTGTACATGAGGTTTCATACTCTTTGCGCAAAACTTGCAAAGTCGTTATTCTTCTCACAGTCTGCGTGCACTCCTGGATCCGCGCCTGATTACTGTTTGATATGGGGCGGAATTGACTCTTTTTTTCATTCAACAGTTCAATGTCACTGTCTACAAACTATACAAAATGCAATTCAATATTGTTCAAGCTATTTCATTTTACAGATTGTATTTTGCACCTGTCCACGAAATACACTTGCTATGTATATTGATATATACAGATATACATTCGGGCGAAAACGGGGAGATAAAGTGGGTGGTGTCGGTTTATTTAATTTCCTTTTAAGTGGTTAAAAAAAAATGTATCTTCTCCTTATCTCTATGATGAGTAGGCCTTTTCTTCAAATTTTCCCCAAATTTAAGTCGGCCATCTTATCAATACATCCATAAATTAAAAGAGAGAGCTGATTGGGTAAATTTAAATCACTAATATACACAGACACATAAGTGAGAAGTATTGTGTGTTCACTCCGTCGTCGTCGTCGTCGACAGTTTTTATCTACTTACTGTGGTGTAGCGGTTATCATACATGTCTACAGACCACGAGGTCCTGGGTTCAAGCCTGAGTTGGGTAGACACGCCAGTGCACCACGACTGGTTATGAAAGGCCGTGGACGTTGACTTGGTTGTCGATGTTATGTCTGTCCGTACATCGTACCTGTGTTCTCATCCGGGTCGTATTAAGCGTTTCGTGATAGCATTGTTACTATTATAACCGATTACGCAGGTGACGACCCCGTCATTGTAATTGTGTGTTCACTCGTCGCCAAGTGAGAAGTGGTGAAGTGGCCGGGGGTCAGGGGAAAACTGGCCCCAGTGAAGTGTTCTGACAAGGTGCTGAATGCTCACTGGGGCGCAAAAATTGTCCCGATAATATATTTTGTATCCTTTCTAATCTCAACTTCTGCAATTTGTATCATTACAAAACATACGTTGTAAATGTTTCTCTTAAAGTTTTATCTTAGGCCAGATCAAAAAGCATGGAAATCATCTCTAGACCCCAACCCAAAACACATATTGTGGTCAATGGAATCCCACATTTGAACATTCGTTCCAAAATGTATATTCCTTGTAACTAACTTTAGGAATTGACACGACTTGAAGCAAGTTTCTGATATCAAAATCACGCCAAAACACGTTAAGCTTCCAGGGGCAAAGCAGGACGTCGACCATAGATTATTTTAACACGGCTTTATTCCTCATTGGGCCCCTAACAGGGCTTCAAAATTGGAGTTGACACAAAATTAATCAGTTTTCTGCTCTCAAAATCGCGAGAATTGCAGGGCTTCCAACTTTTCGTGGAGCATCGTCCCTAGATTGACACAATTGAAAGCAATTTTCGGCTATCAAAATGACGAAAAACGCAAGGCTTAGACCCTAGATTTGACACAACCATGGGCGTAACTTCAGGGGGGTGTGTGTGTGGGGTGGGGAGGGGGTATTTCGTTGGGAAATTCCAATTTGGACTATTTCGTCGGGCAAAAAATGACCCAGTATTGAAGACAAAAATGTAGGAAAATTAATGTGGTTATACCTTTATGTTTTTGTTTCTTAACAAAAAGACAAATGTTTTGGACAATATCATTTTTTTGCTACCTTCATGGCCACATTAGCTTCCCCCCCCCCACCACTTCACCACCATCCCCCTCCCCTCCATGGGCCGATCTTAGTCGGGCAGAAATGTAGAATGTCGGGGTGTACACGGTGTTCTGGTATCAGAGACTCAGTCATCCCCGACTCGGCTAGATGTCTGAATCGTATCCTCCCGCCCGCCCACTCGGTTGCTCGGCACATGATGCCGACAACATCATACTTGCATGGCATTATGCTGTTAAGTCGGGCAGAGATGTACAATTTCGGATGTACTGTTTAAATCGGAGATTCATCTCAACTGTTCAATCATGCTCGAATCGTTATATCAAATCATGTCCTCCCGACTCGGCATACTTGGGCACTCAGTCGGGCAGATATCAAATGTTGATGATGTATGTATGTTCTGTTTAAATCATTAGAGATATATCTCAATCATGTCTGAATCGTCAAGATTTCAGAATCATCTCCACTCGACTCGGCATGATGCTGATTGGGCTCGGGTTGGGCAACTTGGACGTATATATAGAAAAATGCCCGCCCACACACGTTTAAAGTCAATGATCATGATGATTTGATGATCATGGGCCATTTTTGGGCATCAAAAACTAGAAATCTTCCAGGGTATTAGCCCCTTGGACAGTTGGACCTGCATCCTTGAACCCAGCAATACTGTGGACGAATTATTAGGGGAAATTTCTCCTCTGTCTTACAGTGTTTAGAATGAGTAGATTTTAACATTAGAATTGTATTTATTTTTATTTTATCATTTACATTTTGGATTTTTGTGTTGATTTTATGCCACTTTGGGGCAAAAATTTACTTCTGACTAACACTTCTGGAAATTGGTGTCGATTTTAAACCATTCAGCCATTGTGGGGCATCAAAACCAAAAAATCTTCAGAGCTTTCGGGGCTTCGCCCATCTTCGCCCATCTACCCCTGGATCCAAGCTTCCAACAATGAACCCCACAATTTTCCGAAATTTCTCGTCTGCGTGTTTTAGTTGTTCAGTGTTTTAGAAATGGTAGCTCAAACTGCCAAATGTTTATCAGACATGTCAGATTCTAACATTTGAATTTATAATTGTCTTCTTGTTATCAATTACATTTTGGAACTTTGTCTGTTTGTCAGTTTGTAGAAATTTTAAGCCATTTTGCCAGTGGGGCATGAAAAACAAGAAGTCTTCAGACCATGGCTTCACTGCATAATTTTGCCCGAATTTTCTCAGTTTTCAGGAGAAATGTATCCTCTGCTGTTTAGAAATGGTAACCATATAAATGTATATCTGAGTAGATTTCAACATGAGAATTGAAAATTGTCTTCTTATCATCACTTAAATTTTCCGAAATTAGTTGATTTTCAGACATTTTGGGGCATCAAAGACACAAAACGTTCAGAGCTTTCGGTGGCTTTGCCCCCTGGACACATTCCAAGGGGCCCTTAAAGCGGGACTTCTTCTGAGTCCCTACTCTTGCATCGCCCCATCACCCATTTATAATCAGATAATGGGGAACGTTGAGCTGATTTTCATCCATTTTAGGGGAATTAAAAAGAAGAAATCAAGTTCCGTTCAGATTAGAGCTTCGTCCATGAATCCCACAATTTTCCCAATTTTTTTCAATTACACTAGGGGAAATTTCTCTACTTTCCTATATACACCTGTTGAGAAATGGTGACGCAAATGCTTATTCATTTATCTAAGTAGATTTTATCATTTGAATTTGAAATCTTTTCATCACTTACATTTGGGAACTTTGTGTTAATCTAAAATCATTTTTCGGTAATCAAAATCAAGAAATCTTCAGAGCTTCCGGGGTTTCGCCTCTCAACCTCTGGACTCCTTTGCCCATAAGTTCAATTTTTCCCAAATTTTCTCTATTTTTAGGGGAAATTTCTCCCCTGTCTGTTTCGAAATTGTAATTTTTATCTGAGTAGATATTAACCTTAGAATCTGAAAATGTCTTCTTTTCGTCACTTACATTTTGGAAAATTGTGTTAATTTTATTTGATTTTTTTCTTCTTCTCATACTTTTGCTGCGCTCGGTTGGCGTTCATGTCCTCTGGAAGCCTGGGATTTTTGCCGACTTATTAGGCAGTTAGGCCGTGACACACCGAACGCGACGCGGCGAGCCCACAGTTTGAACAAAAATGTATATCTAGCAAATTATCCAGTTTTACCAGAAAGCCTCAATTATAAACTTTATTGTGTGTATGCAAAAACTTAAAGCATCTTATAATATTTGTTTCCTGTATGATTATCTAAAATATCCCTCGCCGCGTGGCGTTCGGTGTGTCACGGCCTTTAACCTATTCAGAATCAGAAGTGGTGGCATTTCCGGTCGCGACGCGTGCGTTTGCCTCGCTAGCTGCGCGCATGCACGGTACGCGATTTTTATTTAAGGTCATTCGTCAATTTGTATGCTTTGTTTAAATTGTACTCAAATCATGTTGCTGAAATCCGGCCAGAATGGAAATCATATTTTGAAGATTCAGGGAAAGGCCTAGGTTTGTAATTTTACGTTTGAAATTATAAACTTTAATTTATGTCGAGGTTCACATTCTATTCCACGATAAAATTTAAAATCTTTCTTCTTGTCAGGCGTTGCCTGCTGCCAGTGCTAAATAATCCAGGGTCCTAATGTCAGAATGTACGTTAGGCAACTAGGCTAGGCTTAGTAAGACACAATATTAATTACAGTTCAGTGTTAATAATAGGTCCTATGCTATTTAGTACGAATCTTCATACTCCAACTCCTTTGCTCTGATTGAGTAATTTAGAGTATGAAATATTACATACATAAAGATTTACATGCTTAAGCAAAGTCAAATATTAATGGTGCTGGGGTTCAACGTGTGTGTTTAAAAAAAGTCATAAGTTGCCCAAAAACACTGCAATTTTGGGCCACTTAATTTTTGATATGAAAACTACCTCATTTTAACCTGAAAATCAGGATACACAAACTTGAATTGGTTTTACACATTTTGAATATCTTAATAATTATCCTGAAAGGATACACATTTTTTGTTCAAAAATAAAGTTTCAGTAGGGGCCTAGGCCTACATTTTCTGCGAGAGTCTTCACAAAAATGTAGCTCGCACACACAATACAAGAATTTTCTAAAATTAAAGACATTTCATGAAAATTGAATTTAATTTTGCAAGTATTCAAGAAGATTTCTTGAAAATCATAGATTTCTAGAAAATTCAAGCTTTCCTAAAAATTCAAGATGTCCTGAAAATTAAAGAATTCCTGAAAATTCAAAATTTCCTGAAATTGAAAGATTTCCTTAAATTCAAGAAGATTTCCTGAAAATTCAAAAAGATTTCCCGAAAATTCAGCAAGATTTCCCAAAAATTCAATGAGATTTCTTGAAAATGAACTTAGGAAAGATTAACTTATCTAAATCTGAAAGGGTTAAGTCGGCAAAAATCCTCTAGGAGACATGACGCCAACCGAGCGTAGCAAAAGTATGAGAAAAAGATAAATCATAAATTAATTAACAAGCTTAGCAAGTTTAGCTTTGAAACAGTTTAGACTTGGTGCATGTACAATGTCCGATGGTAAAGCATTCCAATCTTGTAGTGTTTGAGAAAAAAAGGGGTATTTATAAACATTCTTTTTAACATAAGGATTGGGAAATTCAGATCATGGTTATTTCTTGTATTAATTCTTGCGTTTGGGATCAGGTTATCATTATCAATGGCGACTAGACTGTTATTGATTTTATGTAGCCTTTTTAGACGGGTGTTTCTTCTTCTTGTTATTAGCAGGGGCCAATCTAATTTATGAAGCATGCTAGTGACACTGGATTTATAAGAGTAGTCTGCCATACAGAACCTGGCTGCTCTCCGTTGAATTGATTCAAGCTTATCTACATCGCACTGGTGATGGGGGTCCCAAACTGCTGATGCATACTCAATTACTGGCCTAATTAGAGCTTTATATGCAGTGGTTTTAACGTCAGTGGGACAGATTGAGAGGTTACGTCTGAATAGGCCAAGTACAGAGTTTGCTTTGTTGGTTATGTTTTGTATATGTTTATCCCATCTGAGTTTATTATCAATTTCAACACCTAGGTACGGGTGGGAGTTAACATGTTTTAGCGGCTGGTTGCACAAGGTATAAACTAGTGATTTATAGCATTTTCTAGGACATATTAAGAGGATGTAGCATTTAGAGGGAAAAAATTCATTTGCCATTTATTTTGCCATTGTTCAAGTTTATTTAGATCATCTTGGAGGATTTGTTGGCCAGAGGGTTTATCAGTTGTTCTATACACAAGACAATCATCAGCAAACAGTCTAACCGTGCTGTTTATATTATCAGGCATGTCATTGATGTATAAAAGGAAAAGTAAAGGACCTAAAATATGGTACCCTGTGGTACACCAGATAGAACTTGTTTAGGATTTGAGATTTTGCCATCACAGACAACACGCGGAATGCGGTTGCTGAGGAAGGATACAAACCAGGCCAGTAGATTTCCATCAATGTCATTTGCGGAAAGTTTGGATAACAGACGTTGGTGTGGGACTTTATCGAACGCTTTTGAGAAGTTGAGTATAGCCATAGAGATGGTACTGTTTTGGTCAATTTGTTTGGAAATATCATTTAATGTTAAGAGAAGTTTGTCTTCATTTGATCTTTTTGCTCGAAAGCCATGTTGGAGATCAGTTAAGATATTATGCTCATCAAGGAATTTCATCACATGTGAGTGGATTATATGCTCAAGGATTTTACTACACATGCAGTAAGAGAGACTGGTTAGTAATTAGCTGTGTAGTGTTTGTCACCTTTTTTTTAAAGTGCTACATATGTTTGCTTCTTTCCACTTGTTTGGGATAGTACCGTTATCTACAGAGGTTTGGAAGAGATCAGTTAGGATTTCATAAAGGTCTTCCGCATGTGTTTTTAAGAAGCATGGTGGTATATGGTCGGGACTTAGTTTTGTCGGTGGTGAGTGGTTTAGTTACAGGGATTTGAGAGGTATCTTCTGTGAAAATGCTGAAAAACTGGTTGTTTCGAATGTTAGCTTTAGTCATACTGTCACTACAAAGTTTACAGTTGTTCATAAAGTCTGACACACCCACGGAATTACTTATAAGTCTTTTTATGTAGGACCAAAATGCCTTAGGGATTTTGAAGTTAGGGAATTTTTAAGTTTATTACAGATGAAGTTGTTTCTAGCTTCTTTAATGTTTTTACGGACAGATTTCCTAAAGCTTTTATATGTATTCCAGTCATGGATTTGTTGAGTTTTATTAGCTTTCTTGAACACTTATGCTTTTTCTTGCAGAGATGGCGTTGGATATGGGTGAACCAAAGTAGATTTAGTTTACTTGAGGTGAATTTGTGAGATGTGTTTTTTTTTTAATAATCAGTTTAGTTTCCTTTTCAAAGAAATTCCATTTTTCATCAACATTAATGGATAAGCTATTAAATTTAGAATAATATCGCAGTTTCAGTTTAGACAGGTCTTCTTTTATGTGTTCTGTGTTAGCTTTTTTCCTTAAATAGATTTTACGTTTAGGCAACTTTTTACGAGAAGGGGAGATGTTTAGGGTCAGTTCAACAATATCATGGTCACTTATACCGGGTATGACGTTAGCTGAGTTAACAGCTGGTGAGTTGTTAGTAAATACATGATCAAGAATGTTGTTATCTCTGGTAGGTGGCTGCACCATTTGAGTGAGGTTGAATAAATCGGCCACTTCAAGAAGCATTTTGGCTGCTTCGAGGAAGCTTTAGTGCCTGTAATAATGTTTTGGCTCCAGTAAATGTTAGGTTGGTTGAAATCACCAGCAATAACATTGTTTTTGTCAGCATTCTTCCCTAACCTTTGTAGTGATTTTCTCAACTCAAGAAGGCTAGTAAGGTCATTGTGACTAAGCCTGTAAAAAGTTCCTACATACCTGCTCTTTTCCTTAGGAAATTGGAATTTGGTCCAGATGATCTCACAGTCAGAGTCTAGTTTAGTGAGCTCAGTGAAAATTAGGTCATTTTTTATTGCCTGTAATACACCACCATAACCATTTGTACTTCTATCTTTGCAAATGACTGTATAGTTGTCAGGAAAAATTTCAGAATTGTTGATTTGGAACTTAGCCAGGTTTCAGTGCCATTAATGACATCTGGGTCTTTGTCTTTTATAAGACTTTCAGTGGAGGCTTTCTTGTTTCGAACACTTTGAAAGTTGATAAGAAGAAATTTTAAAACCTTCCTTTTTACCTTTTTTGGATTAGTTTTCAATTTGACATCGGGATGGTGGTTGGACCCTAGTCAAGGCCGGAAGAATAAGTTTGAAGTGCCTCATATGAGTTAGTACAGTTGATGGAATTGTTAGTTGAGAAGAAAGAATCGGAGATGTTATGAAGTCACAAGTATCACATATCCAGGTACAGCTAGAATGCATGAGGCCGCTGTGTTTTGAGTCATCAATGTTGCAGCACTTAGTATGGATCCATTAATCACAATTGTCACACTGTACTGCTTTATCAGATCTCCTACACTGGAGTCCACACAGGCCACAAGGAGCTGAACAGTCCCAACAAAACCATTCATTGGTTGATGATGGATGCAAGGGTGTTGTAAGCTGCATTACTAATGCCTGCACACTTACTATGAACCCACGAGTCACAGTCATTGCAACAAATACCTTTCTAGTTATTTTTGACAGATATGTTGCATTGTTTGCAAGGAAATTTTGGGGAGGGTCCAGGATTGCTTTCGATATCACCAAAACGGGTAAGAAATAAGAAGAGTAATTTTCTCTTGTGTAATTTGAATTTTGACAATTTCCAACTTGATCTGTACGAATGTAATTGCCCATGGATACATAGATAAGTTGTGAGCGTGTGATTTAAATAATCACTCAGACCAAACAAGACAAGGTAGCCAGTTTGTGGGGCATTTAGAATCAAATTTGAGGCCTGAGACAAGTGTGGTTGTGACGAACATAAGGAGTGCAGAGAGCCGGAGGCTCTACAGTATGTTACTAAGAACAATACAGGGAAAAAGAGGTTGTGACTTGGAATAAACATAATTGACGAATCTGATAAACAAATAATATAGGCCTAGGCCTAACATTACTACCTAATGATATAGGCCCTTTACTTGACAACAGAAAAACAACAGCCAAAGGCTGTAATGGACACTAATACTGTAATAGGAAGATAAGAAAAGAAAATGAATGAAAAGATGTAAGAAGGCAAACAATAAACTTACTCAGGACTTAAATTGTTCTTAACTTCCGATCACCGGAAAAAAAATCGCGGATATGGTTGTAAGTACAAATAGTGTGTAAGGCTAAATAACATTAGGTTCACTACGCAACGCGAAAATAACAAACACGGAAAAAATGCACTAAACTAAACAAGAATGAACAATTAAACAATATAAAAAGCACAAATAACCTTCAGACAAGTAAACAAAATAATGTATATCCACGTGAGGGTAAAAAATCCACAGCTAAAGGTAAAATTTCCAAGTAATAAATGTAAGTTGTGAAAATACATCTATACTCAACAAGTGTTATGCTCTCTTTTACTTAACCAGTGCAATTTATCCTCTTATATTTATAAGCAGGAACATTTCACAGTTCTTGCCCCTTTGAGAGATGTCCCTTCCTCCACTCCTTGTTAGGATCAATGATATGAACTTTTGATTGGCGTGGTAAATGCTGAACACTGTGTATTCAGTTGACTCATAATTAAGTCAACTTATGAGAGCTGCACGATTTGGGTATGAGGACTAATACTAGCCACATTTGAAATTTGCAATAGCTTTGAATTTTTGGGAGGGAAAATTCCTTTCAAAAATTTTTAGTAGGAATTTCATAATTTGGTAGGGAATTTTGGTAGGGAATTTCCATGTGTAGGTAGGTAGACAATGCCAAAAATAACCTTTTACTTTTTTGTACTTAAAGGATAAAGCTCTTTTTAAGTTGTTCTTATTTCTGTAAATTGCATAAACATTAGGGCGTTCAGCGACCCAAAAGTTTAAACAGCTGATTTTTCATTGGTTTAAATGTTTAACCGTGACTTTGACCTTAAGTTTTGCGAAAAATCAGGGAAATGTTGAAATACCATATAAGATCCCCTGACACCTAGCAACATGCTGTACTATCATAACCAAGCTTTTTAAAGCAATAAATAAGCAATATTGCAACAAAAGAATGTGTTTATATACTAGATACCTAATACTTATTTAACTACATCCTAACACCCCTTCTGCACCCCTTCCCCCTCTGCAGCAATCTATGCAAATTCTCATACCTTCAACTGCACATGGCTCTCGTAGTACATGGCTGAGTTCTTATTACTAGCAGATATCATGCTGAAAAAACTGACTGTAAATAGTATCATGGTAGCCTCATATATCACTCAAAACATACCATAATTGAAATGAAGTTCCCGGATGAGGTTAAACCCGGAGGTTTTTTGACTGCTTAAAAAACTTTGATCCAATGCGGTCGAAGACTTGAGATTCTTTTGTTATGAAAATGCAATTGCCGAAGAATATCGTGCGACATGCGTGCAAATCAAAGAAGCTTATTTTAAGTATCTTTGGTACAACAGAGATTTCATGTCTAATCGCTACAAATCTTATCGTTAACTCGAGGCTTAATGTTATCACTGAATGCTTGGCGCAGATTTGAACACTTGTCTTAGCCAGCAGCTCCTGGTAGCTGTGCGTGAGCACCCCGTATTCTTATTTTGTGTGGGATTCTGAAAACTGATTGCGTGATTCTCGCAATTGCGTTGCTAATGCAAACCCTGCCTTTGGGGTAAATCTACTTAGTTTTGAGCTTACTCAGCATGTTGTTAAATAATTTTGGTATAGAAAAAGAGCAAATTATCAGGTTCCTTTTGGTTTCCACACCCTTAAGCTTAAAAATGTTTCATTTTATTTGACAGAAAAGTTGTCCAACACTGCAATCTTTAAACCATATATCTTCAGACAGCCGTGTATACTTTGAATTTGGGTATTTTCATCTCAGAGAAAACAGGCATGATTTGGGGTAAGTTTGATTCTATTACTGTGTGCAATAGTTTGATAATTTTCTGGTGTAGCTGAATAAGTAGAATAGCTCATATGAATAATATGGCACATGAAGTGTTATTTTATATATCGGAGCTGCTCTCAGACTTGAGCTTTCATTGAGTTAAATTTTTAGCTCAACATCCTTTTAAGGGATTTTGAGCTTATGCGAGGCTAGCCCAAAATCTTGATTTTCGTTCGAATTTTGTTTGGCGCAATTGGAATGAATTTAGCATATATAATAACATTGGCTTGGGAAACACCACCGAATATCTCCGATTGAAATAAAACTATGTTTTCATTGGCTGAAGCGTTAAAATACCGTCTGGCACATATGCTAATCGAGCTTGATATCCCGTTTGGGATTTCTCCCAATGTGTAGTCAAATTGGGGTATAGCTCTTGTATTTGATAGCTCGTTTGGGCTATAACTTTGTTTAAAAACTAATAAAAGCTCAAGAATGGTTTAAATAGCCTGAATAGGCTATTTATTTAGCCTGAATAGGCTATTTATTTAGCCTGAATAGGCTATTAACAACAGGCATAAATCTGCATTAGGTTAACACCTGTTTTACAAGCTGTTAAACTGACCCAAAAATTTACTAGACAAAAAAAGCTTTGAATGTTATTTTTACCACAATTGAATGCAAATTTACCTGATGAGTTTAAGTAGATTGCACAAAAAGAAAAAAAGAATGTGAAATAAACAAACAAAAATGTTTCAAAAGTTGCCGAGATTTTAGCGCGGGTTCGCAAAGGTCACAGACATTTCGAAGAGGATTGTATCAAATACAGTACAGTTAGTACAATTAGGAATAGGAATAGGTTGGAATATTTTTTTTATCGTATACTGTAGCTGGTTGAGGGTCACGGGGTGGCGCACTTTGGGAATCTTTCACAGCAGTCATAAATGCTGAAATCATTTTAAAATGCTTGCAATTCACGGCAAATTTACTTATTGGTATGTTATTTCTGCGTCTGTTTAAAGCAGTTTCCAACCTTGGATTATTATTTTTTAAGCCTTGCGGGTAATTTGAAGATTTATTATAATGCCCTTACTCAAGTTTTGTGACATTCCTTGCTTATTTTTGGGAGGGCCATTGTAATGGTTATGTGGTGGTTATTGTAGCGATAGAAGCAGTTCTGCAAAAAAAAAACATTCAACACTTCAGAGATTTAAGATTTTTTTTTTATGGGGTTGTGGGGGAGGAGGACCGTTTAAGTAAACAGAATTTTGGCAGTTTAAGCGTTTAGGCTATTATACGAAAATGCACAGCCTTAATATATATTTAATTTGTTTTAATCAACCGGTGTAAGTAGGTTGTAAATTTGTTTAATTTGAATGCCCAGGTTTGCTCTTGTTTTATCCCTTACTGAATGAGTTATTGAAGTAAGTCAGATTTAATTTCATTTGTATAATTTTACTCCAAATTGTGCCACCTCTCCAACCATTATAATGGCTTAAAGGAATATTTGCATTAATTTTTATTTTTATACATATATATATATATATATATATATATATATATATATATATATATATATATATATATATATATATATATATATATATATATATATATATATATATATATATATATATATATATATATATATATATATATATATATATATATATATATATATGATAGAGGAAAGAATTTGGTGTAAAAATCATGCTGATATCTTTCCTGTTTTTGAGTTATTGCATTTCAAAGATTGTGCAAGTGTTTTGAAAAGTGACTTTGCAGTGTAAAATGTGATGTCATAACTGCAGATCCACAAACAATGTTGATGTATTTCTTCAAAAATTAATTGCCTATTTCTGAATGATTAGGTACAACATGCACTTTGCAAGAATATGCTTTTCCCATTTGCTTATGAACCTTCTATTTTAAATGAAAGAATGATGCATTTTTATTTTAAAGAAATACATAAAGAATTATCTTAAATCTGCAATTATGACATCACAATAACACAGCAAGGTTACTTTTCAACACACTTTTCAAATCTTTGAAATGCAATAACTCATAAACGGAGTAAGATATCAACATGGTTTGTACACCAATCTATTTCTTTAATATTATTTTACCATATAAATGAACATAAAAATTCACAGGAATATTCCTTTAAGGTAAAAGACAGAACATAAAGAATTACCTTTGTCGACTCTTTTCTTCTTATGTATAGTATCCTAGTTTCAGCAATGGTAGATTTGCAAAAAAAATGTATTAGATATAGATTTCAACAATTGGCTCATGTGAAAAAAATCTTCCAAGATATTCATGATCCTCTGGAAAAACAGAAACTTCTTTTGTTCTCTGGTGAATAACTTACAGTGCCATTTTCAAAATTCAAAACCCGATCTATTCTTTAACCCATTTAGAAATTGCTACATGTATATATACCTTGGAAATAAAATTTTGAACAACCTTTGGTCGTCAAAATTCACTTAATCATTCTTTTAAGCTAAGATTGATATACAAGGAGTAATTAAAAGATGTCTTTAATTGATATATGTTAGATTTCAACATTTGTGTCTCTGATAGGAAATAGGCTTGCAGATATTCATGTGCAGAAATGCAGATCATAATAAAACTTTGCCTTTGTGATAGACAGTGTTTACATTAAGATGCGAGATTACCTAATTCCCACAAAAAAAAAAATAAGATCCCTCCAAAAAAAAAAAAAAATCCCACAAAAAAATGAACAAAGAATTTTTTGCGGAAGTACTTCATATGTTATAGTAATTACAGTACCAGTTAGGTCATGGTCGTTAAAGCATAAATTAAATTCTGAAATGTGCAAAAATGTTTTAAAAAGTAAAAAAGTCTAATTTAGAATGGTTTTTCTTCACCCCCATACTGGCAAACTCAGATGAAAGTTGGCAAAAGGGAAAAAACAGGTCTTGTCACTTGATGATGACATTGTTGCATTGGTCGAAACAAATTGTGCACATGTGATGAACGTGATCAAATATGCAATGTAATAGTACCACAATCATGTCATCTGCTACTTGGAAATGTCATGTAAAAAAGACCCTATGTAGATATATGTAGGGAATTGGAATGATGTGTTTTTTAGGTATACATGTCACATAATTATTAGGTGTAATGATACTGTAGTTGATTGTGATTTACATTTTATTATTTACTGCTCTGCAGTGTCGATCTCAATCCCTGTTAAATATGTTTCACTTCCAATTTTTTACAGGATATTTTCATGTGAAAAAAATAATGACTAGCAAAAGGCAAAGACTTTAAATACCTCAACACATGATGTTTTTCCATTATATTATCCATGACAAGTTACTTTTCAGATTTAGGAATAAATTTACAATCAGTAATAATGTCATGGTCAAAGATGTCTAATGATTTTAACACTTTAAGTTCCCCTCATTTTTTTTCAAAATCCTCCCACCCCCCCAAACCCCCCAAATTTATTTTTAAATTATTACACAAGGGGAGGGGGGGGGGAGAATCCCCCCCAAATTTTGAACCTTGGTGTGAACACTGGTATAGAGTTTATGTGTTATTACCATCTTAGCGTGAGAGACTGAAGATGTAAAGCTTATGAAATGGTCTCAGGAAAGATAATTAATCATAAAGCACCATTTTGATGGAAATTGTGTCTTCTAACTCTCTCAGAAGTGACGTCTTTGTGATAACAAACACTTTTCTTCCACATGTTCAGGAATAACATTGCAGCCAGGGGAGCTGTACACAGAAACCATCAAAGATGAGGTGCAATTGTCAATGGCAGCTCTTGAAAGCAGAAATCCTGGTAAATACCATATCGAATTTTCTTCCTTTTAACCCTTCACCTTACTCTACCAGGGCTGTGAAAATTGTGAGCCCAATTTTTGTAACTTTTTTTCATATGCATTTTTGACAACCTTCCTTTCATTACAAGTTTGGTTGGAATGGAAGCTAAGATATTTATCTTTTGAGTAATGAAAGCCACTTTAGAAAATATTCAACAAAAATATGCAATTTAAGCAATTTTTGGCTAAATTTGGTCAACAAATAGCCAATCTTTGCACAAGTCTAACTTCTTGTCAGCATTCAAAACAGAGATTTGTGTTACACTTTTAGATTCTTTATAAAATTTCCTTTCCAATAATGCTAATCTAGAATTTTTAGAAAGAAAGGAAAGATGAAAAAACACCAAAAATGATTGTAGTCAAATGACCCCTGAAAACTGTAGCAGAAAAATGATATACGCAGTAGTCACGGTGAGACCGCGAACCAGGTGCGCTTGCATGATGGCCATGATCATATCCACTACACCAGGTGATCATTGAAAATGCTGTGGTAAAATTTGATTATTTTAGTAAAGGGTTCAAATAGAGGGGGTATGCCTGTATTTATATATCAAATTGAGAAAAATAAACTAAAATGGCATAGATTCATGAAATTTTAAAGAAATTTCTTCAGAACAAAAAAATGCTGGTAGGGATTATAAAAATTAGACCAGAAATCAATAATATCATGTCTTTGGATTTGCATGTTTGATTTTGAAGCAAAAATGTGATCTTGAAGTATTTTAAGATTTAAAAGGAAAAAAAAAACATTTTTTGCCAAATTTTTAGCAATTTTTGAGTTTTACCCATTTTCAAGCAACTTTTTCTCAAAAATTCTGTGTTATGACCCCTATAAAAAAAGTTACATTTTGTGTAAGAAATATCCAAGTACTTTAAAATGATAACAAGATTACTCCATAGGACTTTGGTAAAGTACCAATTTTATTTTTAGAAAAAGTTGGTTTAAAAATGGTGATAATAATGCCGCGTGGTAGAGTAAGGGTTAAGAGCTGAAAACCTTTGAAAAAGTTTGTTTAAAAGATCTTTACTAGTTTTGAAATACACTTGTATAGAAAATTTATGTTCGTGGGAGTGTAGGGCTATAAAAGAAGCATTTTTTTGACAGTATTGCCCTTCCATAGTATATGTTATTTCTGTGTGTCTTAGATTCAGGGAGCGTAAACACATTGTAGGTATAGTAGAGAAATTTTGACTTTTTGACCCAGTACAAAGGACCGTAACAAGTTCTGTATGATAGTGAAAGTCACTTTATTATGAGTGCCACCTAAACAATTCTTGTTTGACTTCTTGACCCAGTACAAAGGACAGTAACAAGTTCTGTATGACAGTGAAAGTCACTAAATCATGAGTGCCACATAAGCAATTTTTGTTTGACTTCTTGACCCAGTACAAAGGACAGTAACAAGTTCTGTATGACAGTGAAAGTCACTAAACCATGAGTGCCGCATAAGCAATTTTTGTTTGACTTCTTGACCCAGTACAAAGGACAGTAACAAGTTCTGTATGATAGTGAAAGTCACTAAATCATGAGTGCCACCTAAACAATTCTTGTTTGACTTCTTGACCCAGTACAAAGGACAGTAACAAGTTCTGTATGATAGTGAAAGTCACTAAATCATGAGTGCCACCTAAACAATTTTTGTTTGACTTCTTGACCCAGTACAAAGGACAGTAACAAGTTCTGTATGACAGTGAAAGTCACTAAATCATGAGTGCCACCTAAACAATTCTTGTTTGACTTCTTGACCCAGTACAAAGGACAGTAACAAGTTCTGTATGATAGTGAAAGTCACTAAATCATGAGTGCCACCTAAACAATTCTTGTTTGACTTCTTGACCCAGTACAAAGGACAGTAACAAGTTCTGTATGATAGTTGAAAGTCACTAAATTATGAGTGCTACCTAAACAATTTTTGTTTGACTTTTACACAGAAATGACATTTAATGCTTAGAAGAATGTCTCAACTTAAAAAGCGTGTTCAATGTTCAAGTATCAAACTTGTTTAAAGAGGGAGGCTCGTCTCGATTCGTACATCGTTGGTCTCTGTAAAATTGGGGAATCTAACGTCACTTCTGGTTCTGGAATGAACATGATCCTTTTCTGTTTGTACATGTGCATACTACTGTACATTGTGTGTGTGTGTGTGAAGATTCAATCGTAGTGCATAATGTTATAACGATCTACAGGAAACTTAATTTTTTGAACGTAATTGTTAGAAAGTAAAAAAAAATGAAAGCGAAAGATTAGTAAGGTAAACCAAAATAGCAGTCATCAGACGTAAATTCCAATGAGCAAAAAAAGAAAGAAAAAATTTGAGAAAAATGGTTCTGATGGGATTCGAACCTACAGCTGTTGTTAAAAAAAATAATTGCCGTACCGATTGGGCCACAGCAAAGCATTAGTCACCCTTGGGCTATTAATTAATATATACCGTAACGTAAGGGTCAACGAATCATGCTGCAATTGGTGTAAATTTCAACCAATCAAAAATTTCAATCGAGCTTTAAAGATTGTGTCCATATGACGATTTCGCATCTTTAAATATTCTAAATTTGCATTTCAGGTGGTGGAAATGTACCCACGGTCAGATTCGGTTATGATAAATTTGATAATGTTTTTCCAACTGTATGATGAAATATTGAATTACCCTGCCCAAATGATTCCATTTCGTGAGGTGTTTCTGTGATAAAGATAATTATATATTTTAAAGCTGAGTAATATATTGTTTAATTTTTTTTTGTATATCTTGTTTTTACTTTATTACTCTTGTGCGGCATATTTAAATGTACCAATATGCACATTAGATCATATTCACTCTTGTTTTTCACATTTATTTTAGTACACCTTTGCTCAAATTTGTTCAAGAGCATCATTAGCCATATCCACTTTTGCCATTCTTATTTGAATCTTTCAATACCTTGAGTCAAAGTGGTTCTCTCATTGTAGAGGGTTAAATCAAAATCTTCTCTCAAAAACTTCACAATATATTTACTTTTCAAACTGTTGCAGAGAAACAATGTGACAACACAGATTACAACCAGGTGATTGTACAGACAGACACAGCCGAGTACGTTCTGTGCACATTGGTTCATGGCATACTCTTTCAGCAATATTTGGACATGAAACTGATGCCAGGCGAGAAGGTGAAATTTTGCGTCCAAGGAAAATGTGAGTCATTTCTAAATTTCTTTCTTAATTAGATGGAAGCTTTTTAATTTCTGTTAGTAGGTTTTGAGAATATGGTATTTTCGTGGTATTTGTAGATAGGGGATAGACACTGAAATCTGGAAGGTTTTTCAATAGAGGCTCTTCATGATGAAGAAAACATTTGTTACAGAATTTCATTATTATTATTATATAAATAATATCATGTTCAACTGCTCCCATTCAAGGACAGTCAGTGAAGGTTTTAAAACAATTGTTATTGTTTAAAGGAAATTCATAGGTTTTCTCTCTCTCATGTTAATAATTCAAATAAAACTTTGCATAATTTAGTATAAATAAGGCCTGAGAATTCACAATGCTGTAAAACAGTCAATTTTTAGGCAATTTAGATAAAATTTGATGTTTTTCTTCTAATTGATTTCCTCCATGTGATAGAGAACAGCATTACAACCTATTCCAATTAAGCTCAAGTTGTTGTGGTACCTGTCCATAGATCTTTAACATGCTTAACATTTACTGCCTTTTCGTCTTTTGTGTATTCATTCTTTTTTTTTGCCATTTTCAGATATTGTGCATTTGACTGGATACTCACTGTCATCACCATTAGAAGAAGCAACTCAGACATCACAGGGAGCACATGAGGATGGTGACAGCCTTCCTGATGTGAACATTAATGACAGCCAGGAAGAGGAGAGTGGTTGGCAGCAGGAAAATGCGAAAGGTATAGAAATAAACCCTATTTTGCTGGAAGAGATGTATAGAACCTCCTGTTTGGCATTTCTTGGCTATCAATTAGGAAATTTCTGCTTTGGTTTCTCATGTTCACACATTTTACTTTCCCTTTTCTTTACATTGCACCATTTGTTGTTTAAAACTTATTATCCCATCAGCAACAAAATTGGTGAATGTGGATATAGAAGCTCTATTGCTTGTTCGTCTGTCTGCCATTTGTCCATCTGTCCACACATCCATTGTTTAGTGAACCTTATAAATTTTCCATCCAATAGATTCTCAATGAATTATTTTACAGGGCTTCGAGGAAAATTCATGTTTAATTGATAGTAGGATGGAGGAGTGAAAAATAAAATGTGACTATTGTGTAAGGGTTGCTTGATTTTTTGATGCAATTATTTAATCTGAACATTTAAAGTGAAAGATTTGAGAGATTTTAGTAGATTTTCATCTTTTCTTATGGTTTACCTTTTTGGCAATTAGGGTTTCACAGTATGGGATAATTGCTGTGGCCAAAATGAAATAAATGTAAGCTCAGTTGCTGACCGACTTACTGTCATTTAATAGTAATTTCTACACCATAAAAAGTTTATTACAATTTTCAAGAAATATGATTTAATTATTTTATTTTTTTAAATGTACAGGTCTGGCACATAAATAGCATTTTCTTTCAATTGTCCTAAAAGTAAAGAACCTGACATCAAAAATGTCATCAAAGCTGTTTTGTACTCATTATCTTTCATGAAGTATATAAACAGGTCAGTTTCACATAAAAAAGTGGGATAGATTTATTCCCCTATCTGTTATGTTTGGGAAAATAAAGTCGGAACCCAAATATGTATTTTATTTTGGTCTAATTTCTGAATGAAAATCATGATATTGATTATATTACTTTAAATTGTGTTATTTAGATATAGAGGTATTTCATATGGTGACACATATGCATTCACACGCACACTAACTTAAAATCTTGAAAGGGCACTTTTTCATAAATTTGTTTTCTTTGCTCCTATATATATGTTCATCCTGTATTTGAAACAAACTATCCTTGTTTCCTTAACAATCAACTGAGTAATTATACGTTTGGTTACTTTAAAGAAAATCTACAGTTATCCTGTATAATTTTTGTGGGATAATATGAAAATATGTTTCCCTGTTGTTTTTGTTCATGAAATTTTTAGTTATTTTGCTATACATCTGCATGTTAATTTGCCATAATTTGCCTGCCAAAACAAAAATTGTCATAAAAAATAATAAAAAATAAAAATTGTGAATTTCCTTCAGATGTAAAAGAAGAACCGCCAGAAGAAGAAGAAGATGATGTAATAGAGGTCCCTGATGATCCATCACCGAACCAAGAATATGAACAAGAGTACTCAAAGCCCTCAGGTAAGAGCTGAACACAAACATTGGAGGATCGTCTTCTAACATTGCTTTAAGTCTCTTATTCCATTCTACACAAGATTTCCAAAGCTATGTAAGGTTGGAGCTGGGAAGACAATATTGAAATCATTGAGAATATATAGTGACTTATTTATCACATTAAAGAAACATCAGCATTATGACAATGGCAATCAATCCACTTATAAAGCAACGGTGTTGCTATAGATTCATGTTTGATTGGTAGGGTTGTCAGTCTTCACATTGGCTGCACTCGAATCTAAAATATAATCTTGGAGTAATAGAAGTAGATATTTGGAGTACTGGAATTTAATTCTGGGAAAATTAAAGAAAATGTAATTGAATGATGTCTTGGTATAGTGGATTAAGACTTAATGGTAAATGAATGAAATTGTGTGGTGTGTGCTTGAGGAATTTGTAGAAATAGAATGCGGTGTGCTAAGGAATGGGATGAGATCTTGGGGTAATTGAGTGAGGCTTCTTAATAATGGCAGAGGGTGTTGTTGAACAAGGTAAGGTGTTTGGTTGATGGAATAATATTTTGGGTTAATGAACATACGGTACTGGGATAATGGAGTGAGATATTGGTTAAGGTTATGAAAGATTTAGACATGTAAACCGGACACACGTTCATGGTATCTCTGCCTCAAAACCCTTTAACATAATTTTTGACAAGAATGTATGCCATTCCACAAAGCTAATGAGTTGCATGCAATGGTGGTACTTATTATATTTGATTTCTTACTGTAGTATTTCTAGAATTAACAGTGGAATAAAGATTAAGATCTTTTAAAGGTGACAGGATGTAATGAATTTATTTGTTTGTTCAATTTGAATTCTTGTAGTCAAAGTGACACCTACTAGGACCCCTCATTTAGAATTACCACATGCAGCTACAACTCACTCACCTCAAATTCAACAAAGACCCATTCAGAGACAAATGGTACAAGTACAAGACAGGAAACCCCAGATACATCAAAGACCACAAATGCAAGCAAGGTACAACCAAAGAACACAGGCACAGATGCAACCAAGAGCAAGGAGACGGCTGATGCCAGGTCAAAGATCACAGTTCAGGGGTGCTATGCAACGTGCAAATATAAGAAACAGAGGTGCTTCAAGTTCCTTTCAGCAAAGGAGAATGCAAAGAAATATACCATGTAAGTAGCTACGCTCTTGTTTGCTCTGACTTTGTTAGTAGTATTTCAAATTTAAATTGTATGTACTGATATGTGTATTTCATAAAATGTTTGAAAATGTTTAGGACAGCTTTGTACGATAATTATTTAGTGACCTATATTCAGCATCTCTGGTTAGCATTCATAAAAGTTCTTTATTCTTTATTTAAAGATTAATGTTGAGACGGAGTGTTTATATGCGTATTTAGTACATGGGGCAAAGGACTTTGGCCTGAGTGGAATGACCTGACTTTAGTTGGAGAGTAATTTACAAGTCCAAAGTTCTTTGAGCTGTGCATTAAATATACATATAAACACGATGCCAAACATTAATCTGTTTACAAAATTTCCATGTTAGATTGTTTTAAATGCCTAAAAAACGACAAAAAAGAATGAAAACAAGAAAAGTTTACATACATTTTTAGGTCTACTATTCAAAAAATAGTAGAGCTAATCTACTACATCGGCGTTGGTTGGCATCCAGTAAAGTTTTGGTTAAAGTTTTCATAACTTAAGTTCTGAATGATGTACATTCATATGACTTGGTGTAGGGGTAGAAGACATGGGTACTGATCAAATTCGCATGATTGGGGGGTTGTGTGTGCATACTAATCAGCTTATTTGCATAACAATGGAAATATTTGTCAGGTTAAATTTTTGGTTAAAGGTTTTGGTTAACGTTTTCATAAATTAAGTTATGAATGGTGTACATTCATGTGTGTGTGTGCATAGGGTACTATTTCATAATGAGCATGATTATGTTGTTTTGCATAGGTTTTAGCTTATTTGAATAACAATGTAAAATATGGGTACTGTTTAAGTGAGCATGATTAGGGTTTGTGTGTGCATACTAATTAGCTTATTTGAATAACAATGAAAATAATTTGTATCTGATATCTCTTAAATTAAAGTGGATGTGGGGATTTTGTTTACAGAAATGATCATATATGTGAAGACCATTGTCTACACTTATTGGTGAGGTGTAATGTACATATTAATTAGGTTATTTGCATAACAATAGACTTGCATAAAATATTTAACTTTAGATAATAACTTGGTACTTCTTACAGGGGTAGAGGATACGGGTACTGTTCTAATGAACATGATTTGGGGATTGTGTGCATAATAATTGGCCTATTTGCATAGCATTGAAAACATTTGTTCATGTGGTATCTCTTGAATTAAAGTGGGTATGATAATTTTGCTTAAACAAATGATCATACAGTATATGTGAAGAGCATTGTTAACACTTAATGGTGAGATATAGTGTGCATTTGTTGCAATATGTTTGACCTGAGTTCTAAAATATATGGCTTATGACTTACTAACTTCACATTTCTAGTTTTGTTATGATATTGACTTTCCTGACATGAATAGCAATCAAAATGTTTGTCTTGCTATGAATAAAGAAGCAAATAAATGTTTCCTCGCTTCTAAAGAATGTTAAATTAGGGGTTTGGGGAAATATGAACAATAAGCAGAATGTGGGGTAGAAGATGACATGATGATAAAATTGCTGAAGGATTTAGTATGAGGTCATGTGGGATAGGGTGGAATTGTATGTAGGGCAGGGTGGAATTGTATGTAGGGCAGGGTGCGGTTGGATGTTGGTCAGGATGTGTTGGCATGTTAGACAGGGTGGATTGGCATGTAAAACAGGGTTGGTTGGCATGTGAAACAGGATGGATTGGCATGTGAACAGGATGGGTTGGCATATGGAACATGGTGGGTTATGGTGGAATGTCATCTGGATTTCAGTTGTGATGGCATGTGGGTCATTCAAGTGGTGGAATGACACACAGTATCTGGTTTTCAGGTTTGATTGCATGGAGTATAGACTTGGGATGACATTTGGGGTAGGTTGGGATGGAATGTGGAACATATTAGCTGTGAGGGGATTTGTATCGTTTGCCATGTCTAGTTTGTCATACGTTAAGCATTATTGTTTCGTATAATTTTACTTGTTTCGTATAATGTTATTGTACATTTTTTATGCTGTTTGACTTTGCTAAACACACATATTTTCTTAAATTGGAAGTTGTATTACAATCCAGGATGTAGTTTGGGGAGTGTGTAGGGGCTGGGGAGGGTATAGGTTGGAAAGGGGGTTGATTGGCATTCTTTCATTGACACTGGCAAGTCAGGGCCTCTACTTTCATTGTTATTCAGTTGGTAAAACTAAAGAGGTGTTGTAGTTATAAAGACTGCCAGGTTTAACATGTTTTCTGAGTTACTGGGTGATAGTAACCCTGAGCTTTTTTTTTTTTTTTTTGTCTTAACATATATGGGAAAACTAAAAGATATTTTGAAGCTTGTAGTGCAAATGAAAATGTAAGTGCATCTTTCAAATTCATCTGCCCCTGCTACCCTATTTCTGTATATACTTCCCTCTATAAGCCCATTCTCTATACTAGCTTTGAATAGTCTCTAGATTAGCTTTGTTAGATATTCACCTGTTATAAAATTTGACTAAACCAAATACTGAAGGTCGTGAATGTAAATGCTCTATAGAAATTTGATAAAACCAAAATATTGTTAAAGGATGGTTTTATGAATATAGAAACTTATTTATCACCAGCCCAGGCCCCTTTACACCAAGAACAAGATATATCCTAGTTAACAACATAAATTATACCCTTAAAAAACCTTTCCCATATTTAATATGAACAAGAGTTATATTTCAGCTGTCTGAAGTTCATTTTGACATGCATACCTGAAGTGTTGAAGCTTTTTTAGCAATTGTTTAAAATTTTCCAGAGGTATTAAATGTTTGGTAACTAAGCTTGAACACTCATGTAGTGGAGGCAATATAAGTGGTTGTATAGTATATGTCTCACATATGACAAGTACTGAGAAAGAGGGACTCTGATTCCTGTTACAAGTGCTTTATATAACAACATATGAAATGCATGGATGTCAAGGCTGTAACCAGTTTGTTTGAATAAGATTGCCAGTGAGTTAAAGCTAATTATGATGCAAGAAAATGCTAGATGTGACCCATCTAAATATGATGCAAGGCATTGTTAGGCTCTGTTTTAACAGTATTGCTTTGTTTTCTTTCAGCATCCCATATGCGAACAGGTCCAAGGATAAGAGTTCAACCAGCTGCTGCACAACCCACTCTTTCCACTCCTCATCAATCTCCAGTCCAAAGTATGGGTCACCATACACCAATACATCAACAGCAACTAATTACTGGTAAATTGCATCTTTTTAGAAAGGAAACATTTTTGTTCTGTGCCATATAAAAAATAAGAAATTTTCCTAAATAGTGACAAGACCAGAATGCCATTATGCCATTCAAGTTTGTTGCCTTGGTGTTTTTTTCAATTGTCTCTAGTCCAAAGTATGTATGGGGCACCATGCACAAACAACAACTAATTTCTGGTAAAATGAAAATGAAAATTTATGAATTTCAAGTCCCCACAGTGATGAGACAGATGGTAAGAAGCTTTTACCTACCATTAAAATGAAAAGTGTTTTTATAATAATAAGTCCCTCTTAACAAAGTTGAGGTTTTGAGTAAACAGAAGATAAGCCTGTGTTTCAGTTTTTCAATTCTCCTTTATGTTGAGCTATGACATCATTGATGGTCTGGTTCAATTCTCTTTTATAGGTATTAATCACAGTTAAATTCTTTTGTTTTATAACATCATTGATGATCTGCTTAATTTTTTTTTTTTTATGTTGAGCTGTAACATCATTATGGTCTGGTTCAATTCTCTTTTATGTTGCTTATTCAAATGCAGGTTTAAGAAAGAGATTTTTTTATGTTAAACATAAACATTGATGGTCTTTAATTCTCTTTTATGTTGAGTGTTTCATTGATGGTTTTCAATTCTCCTTTATGTTGAGCTTATTACATTATTGATGGTCTGGTTCAATTCTCTTTTATGTTGAGCTATTACATCATTGATGGTCTAGTTCAATTCTCCTTTATGTTGAGCTATAACATCATTGATGATCTGGTTCAATTCTCCTTTATGTTGAGCTTATTACATCATTGATAGTCTAGTGCAATTCTTTTTTATGTTATTAAAGGTATATGGATACTTATAAACATTTCTTGTATTTATCATTGTATGAGCACAAAAATAAATTTGAAAAAAGAAGCTACTTTTCCTCTAAGGGTTGATACAAGTTTGAATTGATTATTTGTACAATATTTGTGCTGCAACATTTGCATCAAATTTGCATACATTTGCATCAAATTTGCATAATAGCAACTAAGGTTTCAAAAAACATGTAAAATATGCAATTTTGAACAACTGATGGGAAACATTTTGCGCCTATGTTTTTTACTGGATTTTAAGAAATTAAGCATTTGATATTGATTCAACCTGTCCACAAATCTTAAACGTTATCAATTTGCTATTTTTCTGACAGAGGCTGTAAGTGTACCATCCAAAGACATGTATCCCGTGGCAGTACAACAAGTGCCAAATGTCTCAGGAACACAAGTCCAGGACCTGCCAGGAACCCCCATTCATAATTATGCTTCGGTAACTGATCTAGGGGAGGGAATAATATTATCAGACTCAGGTGGAGGGATGGGCAACATGCAAGGGCCAACCATATCAGATATTAGAGGAATAGCTATGTCAAATGTACAAGGATCTCCTGTTTTAAATGTGCCTGGACCTTCTTCATCCATGGATGTTTCAGGGATGTCTCAAGTTGATATGTCTCAAGTTGATATGTCAGGGAATGTCTGTTGTGGATTTGCCAGGAACATCAAGCATGGACATGCCAGGAACATCTCTGGACCAGATGTCGCAGGATGAAGGTTAGTATTCTTGTCTTTCATTCATTTGAGGCAATGAGCACACATCCAGTTATAATATCTCTCAAGGGTATTCCAATGCCAGTTATGGTGGACTTACTTAATTTTATTCGAGTTTTGAAGAAAATTACTTTTAGCCTCAAGTGTTCCAGAACTCCTGTAATGGAAGGAGAGATTGATTTATGATTGTTGAACCAGTCTAAGATAAAGAAAAGCACTACACACAACATTTAACAGTCATTATCAGTTTGTCAAAGCTTGACATAAACAGACAAAGTTAAGTGTAATGTATGTGGTGTAGTTTGATCAAAACTAATAGCATTTGAAGCAAATCTTTATTATCCAGGAAAAACAGTTGGTCAATTTTCATACTTCATGCAAAAATAGATGTCACAATTAGTAGTGTAGCATTTTAAAAAGACAAAACTCATTATAATATCTTGTATTACTACATGTATACATTTGTCTTCTTCTATAAGCCTACAAGTCTTTTCGTGAACGATATATAACATTTTTGGCCTTTTTTTTAAAGTCTCATGAGTAAGAACAAGACAAATATTTACCTCAAAATAGTGCACATGCAAAACATAGGTAGGTTTTTAGTGCAAGACTTATTCCAAATTTTGGAGTTATTCCTTTAATGTTTAACAGTAGACATTCATACATATGCTCAAATCCCTGAAGCTTAATCAAGTACATAATGATGATATGTCAAAACTTGTTAGGATCTGGGTTAAAGGGTTAGTTCAGTGGTCAAAGCATGTCCATCTTATTTGAAAGAGGATACTTCTTGTATCATTTTGAAAGTTGGCGTCTTCATCCTCACATTCTTTGCAGTTGTTGATGTATTATAAAGAAAGTTTATTGAATTTTTTCAGATAGTATATTATTTTTCCTTAAACTTTTCTTCAGGTGGTATATTATAAATACCCCTCCTAGATCAGTTTTACTACTCTCCTGACATAGCCCATGGTTTTTAAGCCACAAAATCACACACCAAAATATAATAGAATACATAAAGACTTCAAGAAATTTGAGGCTACGACATCACAACTAGTCTGATTTCAGTCGCAGTCATTTCTACACTAATGATATAAAACTTTAAACTTGGATATCTCCTTAACGGAATAAGATTTTGAATGCTTCCTTCACTATTTTGTTTCTGTTGAAGTCTTTCATATACAATAGACATGCTTAACCCCAGAACTAATCCTTTAAAGATTTATAGAAGGATACAACCAGCAATTGCTTTATTTATATGTTTAATAATTTCATCAAATTGAAATTGACAACCACATTGTAGACAATTTTAAAACTTTATGGAGTATTAGTTAAGTTAAGAAGAGAAATGTTATAACCTTTGGTCTGTGCTCATTGCCTCTTTTCATTGCTTGAAGTTGTGGGAGATGATCAAGTCTGTAAACTTCATGTTTGACATGATGTCCTAAGAACCAAAATTTTAAATTTTAATTCAAGTTCACTTGATATTGACAGGTCTGTTTTATACTTGCACAAGAGCCATTAGTTCTTTTACAAATAATAAATAAAATTAAAAAACCCCATTAAAATCAGGGTTGCTTCGAATGAAAAATTGGTGAACAGGTGTGTGAAATGAACGTTATGAATCAAAGCACCATTACATACAGCATTACTTCCCTATAAGTGCAGTTTTGACTCCATAGTAACTTTTTGGGATACTGAAATTAAGTGAGCTGTCAGACCTTCCTGGGGACCACTCCTGGCTATTTTTGTGACTATCCTCCTTGTTTTGCAAGTGCAATTTTGTTCAATGCATTGCAATTGGTTGAAATTTCATTTTATTTCATTGTAAAATAAAAGCCAATCATTTGAGAGGCTTTATTTCTGCCTGTCCACTCCTAGCCGAACTTCAATTTGCCATAGTTTACACAATTGTTAGCAAAAGATTGCCTCATTGCAGATAATCAGTGTTCATTTTTTCCTGCATTCTCCTTTGAATGTCATATATTTTGCAGTCTCCTTTTGAATGTTCATATATTTTGCAGTTCAGTTATTTTTTCACTTAAATAAAATCTTAGTTTTGATTTTCTCTTGTGGAAAAATAGATCAATAGAATTTAAAGCTGTGTTATTATTATACCTGTCATTTAATTGTGTCGGTGCTCATGACTTTATTGTTACTGAGGTCAGAAGTCATCCAAAAGAGGTAGAGACCTTAAGTATGAAATTTCAAAAGAATTATAAACAAAGGAAATGTAAATGACAAGATCATCTCTCACTTCTAAGCTCTTTTGTACTTTTTTGATTTTCATTATCATTTTTTTGTTATATATATATGTATATATAATATATATATTGATCAGTGAGCATAAGGAATATTTCACTTCAGTGTATTTTTCACTGCTGAGAAATAAGAACACTTACAATGGAAGGTTTTGTATGTTTTAATGCATTCTCTGTGAAGGACAGTAAAAGAAGTAACTTTTCCAAAACTCTCATTAGGTGCTAATCAATGCCTTCAAGTTTAAATGTAAGTCCTTCCGCATTAATTTTTTATTTTGAAGTGTTCCTTATGCTCAAATTAAAGCTTTAATATATCATCTTAGCTTTTTTGCTGCTTGGGAGGTGAACAATATTGGGCACTTATTCAAGCCTACCTGATTTAAAAAAAAAAAAGTTTGAATTTTACTGTTTTGGAAACATTCCATTAGACCAAATTTTACAGTTTGATCTTCCACTTTGGGATCAGGAATTTTTGACTTGGAACAGGCAATCTCATTATTAGTAACATATGCAAGTTAAATTGATCACAAATTGAATGAAATTATTACAGAAAAAACAAATCAGAAATATTATATCAAGTACTCCAGTGCTTTAATGTATTTACAGGATTGCACTTTTTTCAGTTAGGAAAACTGCATGTATCTGATGAAAAGTTACTATTCTTATTGTCAGTGGTTTTCAATTGAATTGTTTTCTTCTTATACCAGCAGCACAAAAGCTTAATTGAGTGGTTGTGTTTGTTCATCATTGGCATTTCCAGATTTGGATTATTTTGATCACACATAAGATTTGTAAACTGTTAATGATATTCTAGGGAGAGGGTACCCGCAGCTTCAACACAGGGTACCTACAGCTTCAACACACATGGCACTAAAGAAAAAATTGTTAGATAAATTAAACTGAGCCACTTTAAATTACAATTACAAATGCCTGTACAGAATGATCAATGTCGGATGCTGTTTACAACTAAGGCTTTTCAGGCCTCTGGAAATTCTATCAAGGGTCCTATCAAGTTACGTCACTAAAAGTCCTTAGGGTTCTAATGTTTTTTTAATAGTGTATAAATGCTTTGTAGGACGTCAACTCGGCATACTATTACACCGTAATCGAGGAGTATGTTGTTCCATTTCTTTGATTAATTAATGTTACAGTGCACATTAAACTTGTTTTATTAAGAATAAATTAGTTTACGTTTATAGACATGCATCTTTTGTGTAAAAGAGCATTATGACCAAGGTAATTTTCAATGCACACATGCAAAGCTAGAATTACTGTGAGAAAAGGCCGCTGCTCTTTATTTGATGCCAATTTCAAAGTTGAACGAGGAGTGAAATCCTATTTCGGTAGTTAAATAGGAATGAATGGAACAGATTTGATTACAGATCAAAGAAAAGGGTGGAGTTAAACCATTAGTAAGTTGTTGATCAGACTATCTGGTTATGCCATTGATTTAGTAAGTGTTTCTCATCAAAATTAATCTGACGTAACAATCATTCCCCCTTTCTGGTTTTCTGTGTTATTCTCATTTCTTGAACAAATTTTGCTTGCTTGATTGGTTTAAGCTTGATGTTGTCTAAGCTCCCAGTTGAAGGAGACTTTATGATGCTGTTTTAAAATACATATAGAGATAATGTGTCAGTTAATTTTGATGAGATACTTTTGTCTTGGATATTGCTAACGATAATAAGAATTGTATCTGCAAATACAGTAGAGTTTGAAATGCTGGAATCCCTATTGTCCTTTTTCATGATCTTTGTTAGATGTTGATAAATGCCTGTAACTGAAGTATTCATTTCATTATAAGTGGAACATCAACCATGGAACTACGTCATAAAACAATAACTTGAATTTTTTAACTCATATTTGTATATCTAATAAGTGTAAACTTACGGATAAAAGATGAGATGATCTGGGGTTTCGTCATTCTCTTTTAAAGAGTGATTGTATAACCTCCCCCCCTCCCCATAGCTATAAGGTGTTTCTCTTTTTAATGCTCTTTTTCATTAAAATATGACATGTACAGTCCTGTCCACGCTCCCGATCAGGAGATCTAGACATGCGCGGTGACCATAATTGAAACTCACTAATAAGTATAGCCTTTCAATGTTTTGTTGCTTTTTCAGATTCTGCTATTCTTAAATTTGATATAGTTTGAATAAAGTTGCAGCCTCAAAAACTATATTGAAATTAATATTTCTAGAACTAAACATCCTTTGTATAATTTGAGGTATTGCTGATGACAAAAATGTTAAAATCTGCTTGTCAAAGATTATTAAAATGAATTTTCAAACATTACTTTTAATTCTCCTTGGTGAATGTCAAATTTGCCATGGTGAAAATAATTTCATCGTTCTGTTACACAAATAAAATTGGAATATTTTGCATGTAATTTTTCTAACTTTTGCTTAAACCTTTTTTTACTATTATGTATTTCTATAGATAATTTTGGGGAGATGCATTGTGGGTTATAATGACCCAAAATCTCCCAAATATAAGATCTCCTGTTTATGAAATCTCCCGTTCAGGGCGTGGACCGAACTGATGTATGAAACACAGTAAGAAGCACTACAGCATGAAGTACAATGTACACTACTAAAGATTATCTTACTACTTACTCATGTGTGATTTTCAGGACATTTCTTCAAACTAATGAGTTGGCTGTGAAATGGCTGAGTTAATAGACATTGTATTATGCTGGTCTGCTTTGGAATGGATAAATTTCTCTAACCTTCATGTACTTGCATTTTGAGAGCTTGTATACTTGAGACAAGTTTTGTGTGGTTTCTGATATGAGTATTTCTGTTTCTGATATTTTAAGTTTCAAGTGTATTTGTTTTGTGGGTGGTTTGGAAAAGGTTCTGTAATGTAGAGAAAACTTAACTGCATGCATACTGCATAAATATTTCCAATTTTTGGTGTAATAGAAACAAGATTAAAAAGGTTAATTTCATCTGATAATATAAAAGTAACTGGAAATGAATAATTTTTCATTGGGCAAAGGAACATAGTTTTCAAAGTGAATGCAAGTGTGGTAGCCCAATTCAGTGACTGCTTAGTAAATAAGAAGTATGATATGGTTTTAAAATTTGACTTTTAAGTTTTATTGTAATTAATTGGTACTAACTGATACTGAATGTGGGTCATTTGGGATTCTGAATTTTGTAGTAACTGAAACCTTTTTGAATAACATACAGTATCTTTGTTACAATGCACTTCCTATCTTCAGAAAAGTTTGTCTTGAGGAAGGTTCCTAATTAATAATGAATTTGCATTACCAACATATTTTTTTATTGTATAGAATTTGTGCAAGGTTTGTCGAACTTTGCATATTTAGTAACAAACTACCTCAGTACTACAGAGTTGTGGTCTTGAAATACAAATTATTGTATACATATAGTTAGGGACATAAAAATAAAGACAATCCCTTCACTTAATATATACTTTTAAGGAGTCAACTGTTGACACATTTTCGTCAAGAGTGCTTCAGGTGCTGGCGAATCAAGTTTCCATTTTCACTGTAAGCAACTGATGTATCTGTGGTAGAACATTCATCACAATGCTTATATCAGCATTAATGATATCCTTTGAAATACTTATTGAAAAAATAAAAGTGTAGAGGATTTACATAATCAAATTATTGTTGAGTAAGCGATTGCCTACATGCAATGCTGATGTTGAACCTTTTTTTTTTCTCATACCGATTGCATAACACATCATTACATAGTAGGAGTATCTACTTGTAATAATTGTACATTCTGTTGTTTTAGAATGGGCAATACTTAACCTTTATTTCCAAAAAAAATAACTTTCCAAACATGTAAATAATTGTATGGCTTATGCTTTCCAAGTCAAGAAAAAAAGAAGAATGTGATAGTATTAGTTTTGAAGTTGAGCTAATAGCTGGCTAACTAGGCATACCCGCCATGAACCAACATATTTGCTCATATTGCTATAACCAGATATTGCAGTGTCAGAGCCGGGGGTGGATTTTTTTTGCATTCAAAAGATTGTGGCAGTTGTATTTTGTTCACAGTTCTTGCTCTTATAATTTCATTTATTATTTTGTGTGCAATTTCGGCAACCTTAATCTGTAAATGCGATTCCTTGGGTATAAATAGAGTGGATGCGTACACATGCTGCTGCATCACTGGCTGTTTACACTACAGCTTTATACATTTCCTTCTCTGTCTCTCCGTTATAGGTCTTATATCTACTCAGGAAAAAGGGTCCCTTCCCAGTGAAGTTCATTTCAGAAATGACTATAATGTCAAAAGTCAGTTGAGCGGAGTTTGGATATTAAGTGAAGAGGATTCAAAAAATGATCAGCAAATTAATGATCAAGGAATGGGAGAGCCAAATTTGAGGTGTAAATATTCTATGGAAACTGGCATTTTTGAAAAACATGGAAGGAAACCAACGGTTAAAAGAATATGGAAATGTAAGATGTGCCCCAAAATTTTCAGTCGGAAATGGAACTGTGAACGTCATGAAGACATGCATTACAAATATCCAAGAATGTGAATCTTGTTCCAGAGTATTTTGATCTCGCTCAGTAAAAGTGAAACAGAATTTTGAATACAAAAAGTGAAAGATGATAGCAAAACTTTCCGATCATGAATCAAGTTATGTTTTAAATTCTTTAAAAAAAGGAATTTGAAGGGGAAAAAACATAGTTGAGGCTTGAAACTTTTATTATTCAGACTCTTGCATCATTGCACTTGTGCACATTATAGTTCTATCCATTAATCCATTGCTTTGCTTAGAAGTTATTCCTTGTATTATTTACGTGATTGCGACTTAAAACATTGAGAATTTTGATTTTTTAAAAATTTTAATCTGAATATTTTGAGTTTTAACACTTTGGCAAAACTGAGAAAAGAGTGATAATTTCATTTGTCGGTGATTGTTGCTTGAGATCCAATTGGTGTGTCCTATTGTTTTCATTGATTATAACTGGTTGACTGTGTGATTGTGTTGTGACAGGGGAGTTTCACACATGCCGAAAAGTTTCTCTTTAAGCCTACCCGCACCCGGCACCTGAATTAATGGTGAAAACTTAGGTATGGCAATTACCAACCCAACTTCCTGTTCAGTGTATTGTGTTTCCACTTTAAACATTGATTGTTTATCTGCCATTCCCATGCACACCACATTCAAGTAGTCAATGTTATTTGTGTGTATAAGATTACAGAAGCCAGTACTGAGTAATCACGGCACTTTTGTGATTGAAAATCACTCATCCGTGTTAGGTGTATTAGTGCGAGAATTTTGTTTGCAAACTGGTGATAAAAATGGTTGTGTATTATATGCTTGAGGTGATGTGGTTATTAACTGTGAATGATTGACGTAGCATTTCTCCTAAGGACAGATATTGATTGCTTCATGCATTTATAAAGTCATCAAAATGTAAGTCTGGCATCTCTTCCATTATTCTGGTTTTATCTGTAAATAAAATACGATAAGTTGCCCTCAAACGTAAATTAAAGTTTGTGTAAGTTATAGTTGTAATTAAAGTTTATTTTTACAGATGTATAGATAGTTTAATACATTTATTAGTTGTGTTTATATGATCTTTTACAACCTTGTATTTATTTCAGCAATTTTTACTCATTAAGGATCATTTTTAACGCTCATGTAATGTCTGCTAATCTGCATCCATGCTATCTTTATAGTTTGTACACTATCTTTGTAACATTGTATAACCTTACAACCTTTTTTGACTAAGCTATCTTATATGAATAAGAGAACATGAATCCATCAAGACAAATTGAGATCAAAAGTGATGTGATTTGATATAGCTTTGTGCCTTATGATTGTCAGAATAAAATATTGAAACTATTGCTAGAAGTTATTTTATAATTCTTTGAAATAAAGCAGTCAATATACAGTAGTGTAAATTTTTCAAACACAAAATGCAGGACTATGCATATTAGAGCTGTGACCGTTGAGTGTGTACATGCTACACGCTCGCAAATCTCGTAAACGTTTACTAAATACTTCATTGCGAGTAATCGTTTTTCATAGTCAGTCTTGTCGTTGAAAATCAATATGTTCATTCATTATTCAAATCACACACACATTCAGCTGACAAAGTTCCAATCAATGACTTTTTACAAACTGTAAACCTGATTAGCATAATCCTTTGTAAATGTACGAAACATAAATGCGCAGTAATCACCAATGAATGGGGATATTGCGCACTTTGATTTTGCTGAAATCTGAGTAGTCTAAGTTGTAAAATGCACCGCGAATGTGCAGCAGTACACAGTGAAACTAACAATAGGCCTAACGTTAGGCCATATGGCTCTTAATCCCACGCAATCAAAGCCCGTTTTACAAGCTGTTAAATCGATCAAAAAACACTTGAAAAATACTTAAAATTGTAAGAATCAGTACATTTACATGTAAATATTACCTGATGAGTCAAATAAATTTTGCAAGAAAGAAAAAATATTGCGTAATAAACAAACAGAAAAAGGTTTTAATAGAGTCAAAATTCTGCATGCATCGCAATTTTTTTCGAGAGGACTGATATTTCAGAACTTCCTGGTGGTGGTGGCGTAGTTTTGAAATGTTTTACGACGAGGTATGTCATAGGCCTAGTATGCAAGATTTTCACAGAAGAACTTTAAAAGCCGTAGCGAATAGGACAAAAAAGTTACGCAATGTTGAGTTTAAATAACATTGAAAGGAAGTCATTTGTTCTTTCTTAACTAAATTTCCATGCATATTTTCCATAAAAATGATGATTTATACTGTAGAAGTAAACTTTTTACGATTTGGAAAGCAAAACTCTGCGTCAATTTAGGCAATGGAGTCAGTACTTTTGCCATACTGGTTGCGCAATTTTTTTTTACTTCGCTTCGTAGTTTTGGAGCAATTTTGGTGTATTTCCGAAAATTACGGTACTAAAGGCGTGTACACGATGCACGCTTGCTTTTTTGGGCATGTACACGTTTACTAAAATTCCTAAACGTTCACAGCCCTAATGCATATAAAGTTTATGACTGCAATGGAACAAAAAAAAAATGAAACAAAAAAGCAATCCACAGGGTTGCTGATCTCATCACCTTGGGCGTACAGCATAGTAGGGGAAATAGCTAACAGGGTCACTATAGCTCTGTGACTTTTGATGGATTGCATTGCCCATGTAAGCTCGAGTACAAGCTGATGTTGAGACAGGCTTGTCTATCTTTCTTTAGGCATGTTGATGGATTGTACATGGGAGTACAAACAGACCTTTGACCTTTTGACCCGAGAGTCTATGGGTACACAAATTCATGTACCAAGGTATCATGGTACAACATAGGGTTGGTATACATAGGTCTTGAATTTTTTGAGTTTAAAATGTGCAAAAATATACAAATTAGTACATAATTACCCCTAAAATCACATATTTGACCTCTGACCCTTGACCCTAATTGCTAAAGTAACGTTTAAAAAATTTCACATTCATAGTACCCTACTGTATGACACCATTCATGCTCACGTCACCCTTAGCATTCCATAACTGGAAAATGGTGAGAAAGGTCAGTAGCTCTGACCTTTTGACCCCAGAGTCTATACGGGACACAAATTCATGTACCAAGGTGTCATGGTACAACATAGGGTTGGTATAGGTTGTGTATTTTTGAGTTTAGAAACCTATAACTATAGGGGGAAATGATGAAAAAAGGTCAATAGCTCTTTGACCTTTTGACTTCAGAATCTACAGGAGACTTATTTATGTGCGCAGGTGTCATGGTATAACATAGGGTTGTATAAGTCTTGTACTTTGTTGAGTTTAAAATGCTGCAAAAATGTACAAATTAGTACATAATTACCCCTAAAAATCATATTTGACCTCTGACCCATGACCCTAATATATAACTTCTGAAATTGTTACATTTATCATACCCTACTGTACGTCACACGTACCATTTCATAACTATAGGGGAAATGGTGAAAAAGGTCAATAGCTTTGTGACCTTTTGACCCCCAGAGTCTATACAGGACACAAATTCATGTACAAAGGTGTTTTGGTACAATATAGGGTGGTATAGGTCTTGTACTTTTTGAGTTAAGGAATCACAACAATTTTAAATAAAAACACTTATTTGACCTTTTGACCTCAATTATTTTAAAGTTTTGTTAAAATGTTGAACCCTACCCACCTATGCAATTTGTAAAGATACCAAGTAATTCCTTCAAAAGATACAGCCATGACCAAAAACTTGCCCCATTTGACCTTTGTATCTCAAAACCTTGGAGACAAAGGTTCCGGGTCAGGGGTACTCGTCCACCAATTTTGTTTCATGTGTGTATTACATTTTTTGAGTTATAAGGGACACAAAATTAATTGTTGCATATGCACACAAAATCACCAAATTTTGTCCCATTTCAAAAACTTAGAACCCCTAATGCCTAATATGAGGTCATCATATGAGACCCCCTGGTGGGCCCCACCAGCCTTTAATATCAAGGGGGTGGCCATGTGGCCTACAATATCTCATCCCCACATATATGTATATGTGGGTGATGAGATAACAAATGACTGCACACTTTGTGGTTGCTTCTTTTCTATGTAAAGATCACATTTCAAACATTTATGTCACTTACAAGAAAACAAGTGCTCAGTCAAAATGGGAAACGAGCTAAGTATTAGTAACAAACTTTTTTTGAAAGAATAACGTGAATGTGCCAATTGTGTAAAGTTGGATTGCAGCACTGTGTGTATAGCTGTTAAGTGTTTCGGTTGTCTTCTAGATCCCTAGCCATGCTGGTATCCTGGTAATGATAAGGTATATTTAGCTACAAAAGGAGTTGTTAGGTACTACTTTATTCTGTTCCGTATACTGACCTTAATAGATACTATAATGTATATCAGCAATACCTAACATAACGTATGGAACTCACTAATCCCCAAAGGCTATGTGGCATTTAAATCCTAAATCTTGGGATTACATGATCCTTAAAGGGTTTGTAAATGTGAGGTTAATCTGTTTCTCAAAATTGGTCAATGGTCTCTCATTTAACCAAAGACACTGGATTCCTTAACTGACATTTTGTGCATATTCATATTTACCCCTGTATTACCCCTGTAAACCATCTAACCCTGAAGTAAAGTCAACACTGCTCATCTCAATTTATTCATTTAAACATTACCTGTGAGGCCTGTTTTCCTGCTGTATTCGACTCCTTTGTGTTTTTTTACTTTTATTATCCAAGCAGTTGATATGCTGAATGCCTGCAATGAAGATAGTGGGTTTAGCATGTGTAAACAGTAGTCACAGAGACTAAGACAAGAGTCATATAGATAGTGTCCATACAAATTAGAAGATTGATTTGTACATGATTTCTATTGGCATCTTTAAGGTATCAGTGAAAAGTGCAGGAAACTAAAGATTTTTGGAAGAAGATAAGATCGCAATTTTTGTCTCTTTGGTTTCCTCATTCATATCAGCACTAGTAGTCCAGTCAAGCCTAAGACCCTGTGCGCTGACTCGTCTGGCAGCCTGAGAACTTATTCGGTGGCTAATTGGGTCCAGCGCTTTGAGGCCCTGGCAAAAAGTGCCATATAAATCGCAAATATATAAATGAAGTCTGTTCCTAAGTGGGAAATAAAAAGTGTTCATAAAAACTATTTTTCTTTTCGAACTAGAAGCACTTCCTGTGTTATTGTCAGTTTACGTTGGGTTGTATTTACAGTTCTGATGTCTTGATGGCCTGATACCTGCTAACCCGACGTTTGACTGATTATTCTGTGACTGCCAAGAGATGCATGTATTTGCATTGGCCTTTAAAATTACAGATGGAAGATACTGTCAGTTACACGGAGAATGAAAAGAGATTAGATTTTCAGTCATTCTCGTCAAACGATTAATTTCTCTCTCTCTTGACCTAGCATCAGCATCGCAACATGCTCAAGCAAGATCACGCGGATGTACTGGAGGATTGACGTGCCAGTTCTGTCCTTCTGTTTTCTTGGATTTTACCTCTAAATATTTTCACGAACAAAATGATCATAAAGAAGAAAGAACGCGCCAGTGTTTAATTTGTAAGAAAGTCTTGAGTACTGTTCATGCATTGCGTACTCACGCATCTGTTCACACAGGGGAAAAACCACATAGCTGCAGATTTTGTTCTAAGCGATTTCGTGTCCTGGAGGCAGTTCGGTTTCATGAGTACATTCACACAGGGGAAAGACCTTACAGCTGTCGCTTTTGTGAGAAGAAATTTAATCAACCTAGCATTAAACGTCGTCATGAGCAAAGAACACATCCTGCTGAATATCAGGCAGCTAACAGAATGATCAAACGTAATGCTTCGTCTTCAAAAGAGACTTTTTGAACAGTAGAGGTCAAAAGATGTCAAAAACGCATCCTGCTGAATATCATGCAGCTAAAGAATAATGCAACAAAATGGTTCTTTAAAAGGTGTGTTGAACAGTAGAGAGAGTAAATATTCTAATAACAACATACAGAGTATTGATTTATTTATAGGCACATTCTACAGACAATGTGATGTGAAGTGTGTGTTTTGCAGATCTTACATTTAGGTTATATTTGCTAGTTCTTGTAATTTGACAGCTAGTAGGATATCAACATTTGGTCTTTGTAGGTCGATCTGACAGTTAGTTGGGCTAATAAGTGCTCATACAGAGTTTTGATTTATTTATAAGCACATTCTACAGACATTGTGATGCGAAGTAAGTGTTTTGCAGATCTTACATTTAGGTTATACTTGCTAGTTCTTGTAATTTGACAGCTAGTAGGATATCAACATTTGGTCTTTGTAGGTCGATCTGACAGTCACGTTGGGCTAATAAGTACTCATATTTTGTATCAAAGGTTTTTGCATGAAAGGAACTAGCATATCTCCAGTCTCTAATTCTCTCAGAACTAACTGTACTGATAAGTGTTTTTGCCAATTGTGTAAGCTTTCAACACTATAGAAACAAATGTGAAGAAAGCTTGCATTTTTGTAAACACCCCACTTATAAACCACATTTATTTACAGCATTATGAACATAGTATGGGGTGTAATGTTGCAATTATTCTTTTGTGAAATTTTGCTACAGTCTTCGAACTAATGATTTTTGGCATCCTTAGACCTAATTAATAAAACTAGTTGTTACGATAACTTCTACGGCTGCCATTTTTGAATTTCAAAATGGCTGCCATATTTTCAATATTTTATATTATATCTCTGTTTAAAGACCACATAATAGTTTTTTTTGCTTTGAATTGTTCAGTGTTAAGTGTGAAGATGTGGTATTTTTAATTTAAAAACCGCTTCTTCCACCACTCTTTCATATTCAATTTGGCAGCCATTTTGTTTCTTGAATTTTGTATGGTAAGCTTATATAAAAATTATATAAAATTTGGACTTTTGTTTTGTTTTTTGTTTTTTGTTGCTGCTGTGGGATCTCTTCATGCCTTAGTACAGTAACATACATTTTAATAGCCCCTTTCATAGCCATAGTGGATTTCAAAATGGCTGCCATTTTTGTACAATTTATTGTAATATTTCAACAAAGGAGCAAGGAAATAATTTTTTTATGAAAAAATAGAAATGGATACTAAATGATAAGCCTTATCAGTTAAAATGATGTAGGCCTACCTACATATTGGTAAATAAACAGTGCAAAGGCAAAAAAAGGCAATGATTAACTTATATAATTGCACATACAGTACAAACATAATTTACATTATGCATAAACACATACCCCTCCCCACACATTGACCCACATGCACCCCTGACTCACATTAATGTATATAATTGATCAAAGATACAGATGTTCTGTACAATGAACTAACTTTTATTTAAGAATATTTTGTGAACCCTGTCTCCTTCAGTGAAGAATGTTACATTCAAATGTCTGATCAACACATAGAAATACTGTGAGACACACTGTAACATAATAATGCATATATATGGATCAATGTAATTCAACAATAATCATGAGGGCATATATCTTGAAATATGTAAAGTATAGATTTTAAAAGGATGTTATCTTGAACACTTGTTTGATAGTCATAAAACCATCTGTTTGCATATAACACAGGTTCACATTCCCCACCCTTTAATCCTCTTCAGCAGTCTTCAACTTGTTCATGATCTATATAAAACAATAATAATATACATTATGCAAAACACATACACCTCCCACACATTGACCCACACCCACATGCGCGCCCAACTTACATTAATGTATACAAATGATAAAAAATTTTAAACAAAATAAATTTATTATTATATTATTATTGTACTTATATGCACAATTTTTCTGTTCCTAATTGATATAAATTGATTGTTACCTAATTTGCCTTTGCACTGTTTATTTACCAATATGTAGGCCTGCATCATACGTGTATAAAATTATAATTTTCTACAATAAACGGCCGCATTTCTCATTAATTTTATCTGTTAAGACTTATCATTTAGTATTAATTGTTATTTTCTGTCTTTGGAATATTATGAAGGCAAAAGTGTGTGACTTGGTCTCATAAAACATTTAATTCCTTGCTTCCTTTGTTGGAATATGACAACAAATTGTACCAAAATTGTGGCCATTTAAATGTATGTTGCTGTGTTAACCCTTACTCTACCAGGGCTTTAAAAATAGCGACCCCAATTTTCGTAACTTTTTTTTCATATGCATTTTTGACAACTTTCCTTTCAATTTCTTTCGTTATAAGTTTGGTTGAAATAGATGCTAAGACATTTATCTTTTGAGTAATTAAAACCAATTTAGGAAATATTGGACAAAATTATGCAAATTAAGCAATTTTTGGCTAAATTTGATCAACAAATGGTCAATCTTTGCAGAAGTATAACTTCTTCTTTTCAGTATTGAAAACAGAGATTTGTGTTACATATTTGGATTCTTTTTGAAATTTCCTTTCCAATACTAATTTATAATTTTTAGAAAGAAAGGAAAGATGAAAACACATTAAAAATGATAAAAGTCAAACGTCCCCTGAAAGCTGCAGCAGAAAAATAATTACGCAGTGGTCACGGCGAGATTCGAACCCGGAGCGCTTGCACGCTAGTCGCGTACATTTCCTCTGCACCACGTAGTTGTTAAATTAAAGTAGTGTAATTTTATTCTTATGGGATATGTTCTAAATAGAGGGGGGTATGCCTTTATTTATATATCAAATGAAAGGAAATTTCAAGCACTTTCGTACGGCGATTCAACAAAGCATGCGTGATGTACGGTTTGGATTACACAATTTTTCGAAAAAAACGGGTCAAAAATGGCAGAAATTCATGAAATTTTGAAGAAATTTCTCCAGAACAAAAGATTGCAGGTAGGGATTATAAAAGTTATACCAGAAACCAATACTATCATGTCTTAGGACTTGCATGTTTAATTTTGAAGCAAAAATGTGATCTTGAAATTATTGTAAGATGTAAAAGAGAAAAATAAAAAAATTGTAAATTTTTCGGCAATTATTGAGTTTTACCCTTTTTCGATGTACTTTTTTTTTAAATTATGTAATATGACCTCTATGAAAAAGTTTCATTTTGTGAAAGAAATATCTGAGTACTTTAAAATGATACCAAGATTACTCTTATAGGACTGTGGTAAAGTTTCGATTTTATTTTTAGAAAAAGGTGGTTTGAAAACGGAGATACTATTGCCGCGTGGTAGAGTAAGGATTAAGGCATGAAGATGTCCTGCAGCAGAATAAAAACAAAAAAGAAAGAAACCTAATTTCATATGGTTTATATACACTTACCAGACAAATTTCAAGAAACAAATGGCGGCCATTTTGGATATAAAACAGAGTGGTTTAACAAGCAGTTTTTAATTAATATAAAGGGCCTCTTTACACTTAACACTGAACAATTCATAGCAATAAAAGCTATTATGTGGTCTTCAAACAGAGATATAACATAGAATATTGAAAAATTTGGTGTCCATTTTAAAATTCAAAATTGCCGCCATAGAAATTATCGAAAAAATATAAAAAAATACTAAAAAAACATTCGTTCCAAGAATGTAGCAAAACTAAATACAAAACTACACAAGAACCTATACTAACTGTTGTATAATAAAAGAATGTCACTTAAATCATTGTAAACAGATAAACAACAAGAAGTACATATATGTATTGCATACCACATGAGATTAGGATTTGAATAGTCTGAGCCTTTGTTGTATGATAAGGCAAGAAAAATGAGTTAGTCCGAAAGCTTTGGGGCAGCTTCTACAGTATATTGTGTGGATTTTTCTATTTTTTGAAATGCCTGCAATAAACTTGTTGGGTTTGATCATTTGAAAACATATCACAGAGACTAAAACAAGTGTCGTTGTTGATACTAAGTGTCCATAAAGATTAGAAGATTGATTTGTACACTATTTCTATTGGCATCTTTGAGGAATTATTGAAAAGTGCAGGAAACACTGAAAGCTTTGACAAGTTGGTTTATCTTTCATAGTCTACATGTACCTAGTGGGAAGTTAAAAGTGGGCATAAAACTTCAATATCATTACTGGACAGTAATTTTTTAACTAGAAGCATTTCCTATGTTACTGCCAGTTTGTGTTAGGTTATAGTTAGAGCTGTAAACATTTAGGGATTTTAGTAAACGTGTACATGCCAACAAATTTGAGCCTGTATCTTTAACATGCGTTTAGTACTGATATTTTCGAAAATACATCAAAATTTCTCTAATTTATGATGCTAAGTAAAAAAATTGCGCAATCAGTATGGCAAAAGTATTGACTTCATTGCCCAAATAGACGCTGGAATTTTGCTTTCCAAATCGTGAAAAGTTTATTTCTACAGTATTAAGTCATCATTTTTATGGAAAATGCACGTGGAAATTCAGTTTAGAAAGAACAGAAAATTTCCCTTCAATGTCATTTAATCTCAACATCTCGTAACTTTTTTGTCGTACTTGCTAGGGCTTTCACTGAAAATCTTGCATACCATGATACCTCGCCGTAAAAACTACGCAGCCACCCCGGAAGTATTGCTCATATCAGTCCTCTGGAAAAAATGGCCACCATGCTTGCGAAGCACACAGAATTTCAGCTCTGTTATAACCTTTTTTTGTTTGTTTATTTTGCAATATTTTTCTTTCTTGTAAAATTTATTTGACTCATCAGGTAATATTTACATGTAAATGTATTGATTGTCACGATTAAAGTATTTTGACCATGTGTTTTTGGGTCGATTTAACAGCTTGTAAAACTGGTCTTGATTGAGTGGGATTAAAGCCTTACATAACTTGTGGCCCAATGTTAGTTTCACCAGTTCACTGTTTAATGCTGCAAATTCGCGGTGCATTTCACAACTTACTCGGATTTTAGCAAAATCAAAGTGCAAAATATCCCCATTTATAGGTGATTACTGCGCATTTGTGATTCTCACATTTAAAAAGGATTATGCTAATCGGGTTTACAGTTTGTAAAAGTCGTTGATTGGAATTTTGTCAGCAGAAAGTGTGTGATTTGAATGATATTGATTTTTAACATCAAGACTCGACTATGAAAAATGATTATTCACAGTTCAATAATTAGTAAACGTTTACTGCATTTGCAATCGTTTAGCGTGTACACGCTTATCTGTCACAGCTCTACTTATATTTGCAGTTATGTCTTGATGGCCTAAAACATTTTAAACCAGTGTTTGATTCTGTGAAAGCCAAGAGATACATGTATTTGCATTTGGGGTCTTTAAAATGCTGACAGATGAGAGTTACTTTCGGTTTACGTGGAGAACGAGAAAGGATACAATTTTCAGTCATTCTCGTAAAACGATTAATTTCTCTCTCTCTTAACCTAGCATTGTCATCACAACATTCTCGAGCAAGATCACGCAGATGTAACTCAGAAGGTGGATTGACGTGCCAGTTCTGTCCATCTGTTTTCTTGGATTTTACCTCTAAACATTTGCATGAACAAAATGATCACAGAGGAGAAAGGATGCGTCAGTGTTTCATTTGCAAGAAAGTCTTGAGTACTGTTCATGCATTGCGTACTCACGCATCTGTTCACACAGGGGAAAAACCACATAGCTGCAGATTTTGTTCCAAGCGATTTCGTGTTCTGGAGGCGGTTCGGTTTCATGAGTACATTCACACTGGTGAAAGACCTTACAGCTGTCGCTTTTGTGAGAAGAAATTTAATCAACCTGGCGCTAAAGGTCGTCATGAGCAAAAAACACATCCTGCTGAATATCAGGCAGCTAAAAGAATGTTCAGGCGCGATGACTTGTCTTCAATAGGGAATTGATGAACATTAGACATCAAGGGATGTCATGAACTAAAACGCATCCTGCTGAATATCAGGCAGCTAAAAGAATGTTCAGGCACTATGCCTCGTTTTCAAAAGGGAATTGTTGAACATTAGACATCAAGGGATGTCATGAACTAAAACGCATCCTGCTGAATATTAGGCAGCTAAAAGTGAATGAGATTTTGTAAACCATAAAGTACAGTATGTAGGGTTACTATAACACTCATATGTTCCCAAACTTTGGTTATGAATATGACATTTTCTTTTGGAAATAGTGGTAGATGTATAACATCATTTACAGTAGCTCTAACTTGTTACCTTTACAGGAGCTAAAAATTTGTTTGTAATCCCCCTTGTTTTTTTACTTTTGCAAAGAACCAAGTTCCATACTTGATGCAGACAAGCAGACATAAACAAAAATTATTATTAAGTGGACTTTAGGCCTAGTGGACATAAACACTAAAACTTGCTCTCAGTCAGAGTGGAAAGTAAACATTTCTAGTATTGTTTAATGCAGGTAGAAGACATTTACACCATTTCTAATTGTCTATGATGTAACAGTTAAGGTATAGGTGGAGGGGACAAAAGCTGTTCGGAGGGAAATGACGCAGGTAGTAAGGTCTCTCTCTTGGAAAGAGCAGAGCTAGATATTTCTCATGCAATTGATCTAAGTTGTAAAGGATAGCCAACAAAAAGGAAATGTGTGTGAAGGACAAGCCAAAAAAAAAAAAATTGAATGGAGAGAGTTTTGCACACTTTATTTGTAGTTTTCTTCACCAAAGGAGTACTTTGAAGAGAGCAATATTAATACTGCTAGAGGTGTAACTTTAAAATGTTTCTGTTTGCGGGTACAAATGAAGCGTGCAACTTATTTTTTGCAGGTGCAGGCTTGTTGCAGCAACATGAATTCCATGGGTTAACAAGACATGCTAATGACTGGCAGTGTAACATTTGTAACAAGATTTTAAGTTCTCCAGGCAATCTTGACAGACACCGGCTGACTCACAATGAAGAAAAACCTTTCCATTGTGCATTCTGTCCAAAAGCTTTCAAAAGAAATGATGCTTTGCAAAGGCACGAATGTATCCATTCAGGAGAGAGACCTCTACGCTGTAAAACTTGCGGTGAACGTTTTCTTCATAGGTACAACCTTTCAAAACACATGCTCATTTACACGGAGAAGCTAAGCCTTTCAGATGCGTAGTCTGTGGGAAAGAGTACAAAACTAGGAGAAAGTGGCAGGAGCATCAAGTTGGCGAAACCTGTAAAATGTGAGACTTGGAATCAACAAACAACAGTTTAATCGCATCTTGTTGTATTTCATTTTCACCTCTGTCAGAGTGTAGATATCTATGGAGATTAATTGATTTGCTTGAAAACTGAAGGAAAGATGGTAAGGAGAATCAAGATAGAGAAACCTGCAAAATATGAGACTCATCAACAAACAACAAAGTTCAATCACACCTCAATTTCATTTTCACCTCTGTAAAAGTGTAGATATCTACGGAGATCTGTCAAAGTGTAGATATCTACGGAGATCTGTCAAAGTGTAGATATCTACGGAGATCTGTCAAAGTGTAGATATCTATGGAGATTAATTGATTTGTTTAAAGCTTGAAGGAATGATGGTGAGGAGCATCAAGATGGTGAAACCTGCAAAATATGAGACTCATCAACAAACAACAAAGTTCAATCGCACCTCGTATTTCATTTTTTACCTCTGTAAAAGTGTAGATATCTATGGAGATCTGTCAGTGTAGATATCTATGGAGTAGGCTTGGGCGATATATCGATATTTCGATATATTTCGATATTGACCTATATCGATATGGCCGATATTGAGTTCAAGGGTCATATCGATATATCGATATTATGTTTTTTTTTTAAATACACAATACATGAATTATTAAAAAGCTAAACATGACTATCAAACATCCAAGTATTTTTTTATTAAACAGCCACAAAAAGTTAATGAATTTCATTTATATCAAAGTTTCAGGCACTCAGTTATGATAAAACTTATTAAAACATTAATATTGTGATAACAATAACCCCAAAATCATTCCATGAACAAAAACCACTTGACTCATCAACAAACAGAGGCATTGCGCAATACTTCAATTTTATACTTGATGGCTTACGATGTTCGGACAACAAAATCATAAGTTGTTGAATCCTCAAACATCGTGTTAAATTTCCTCAAAGGAATACTGAATCTGAATTTTTATATCAAACAATCATTAATTGACAAATTACTGACAAAACTGTGAGGTTTTTCTCACTATTTTGTTCGTTCAGAAAGTTTAAAGTAAAAGTTACAGACTGGTCTTACCAGATCGATCAGATAATGTACAGTGCATTAATTACATACACTTAGTATCACTGTACAGTCTATGTACACACATACCATCTAGGCTATCACTGTTTCTTCTGAGTGACAACACTCGTGCGATGATTGAAGCAGACTAGAAATTGGATAATACGCATCATATATAGACTTCTGAATGTCTAGAAGTCCATATAATGCTACCAAAATAATGCCTTTTCAGTACAACTTTCATAAGAAGTAAGTGAGTTATAAAATTTTAGGAAGAATTGGAGCCGATTTTTCGTAAGGCATACAGTGTAGGCCTAATACCAGTTCCACAACATTTTTTTTTTTTTAAGAATATGCTGAGGTCTAAACTTTTTCAAAGTTTCTGTGATTGATCTTTTGAGATAGAAACCATGTAAAGAACATTTTAAAACACAATGGGTGTTTATTTGAAGATGATATGTTTATATTTTGCAGTGATTTCTGTTAATTTGTACAAAAGTTTTACTTAACTTTTTTTTTGAGCGAGGCGAGATTACCTTGCCCAGAACAGTACATACGACTTCAATGGCGTCCATAATTTGCATATCGATATTTTTTACCTCGATAAAAGTGTAGATATCTATCGATATTGCATCATGTTCAATATCGCCCAAGCCTACTATGGAGATTAATTGATTTGTTGAAAGCTTGAAGGAATGATGGTGAGGAGCATCAAGATGATGAAACCTGCAAAATATGAGGACACATCAACAAACAACGCAGTAGAATTTTATCTCGTACTAATCCTTACAGAAATTTTAACTTGCAGCACGCTTGTGACAAGCTAACATTTTTAGCTTGTGCAAACTTTTAGCGGCAAGCTAATATTTGGAATTTCTGGCTTGCGTAAACTATCAAGAACTTTCTGCAAGCTTGAGCAAGCTAGCAAAATCTTTCTGCAAACTTTCTAAGAGATAGTTTATGCTAGCTTGTGCAAGGTAATGCAAGTTTGTGCAAGCTTGCAAGTTAGTATTTGTTCCAAATACTAGCTTGCAGCACATAGGCAATGCATTTTCACTTCTGTCAATGTAAATCAGTAAAATGTTTTCTTACTATGCTTGAAAAATACAAATTGGCAAATAGTTGATTATAATTTAATTATTAATCGATTAATTGCCAATTTTCATTAGTGATTTTACCCTTACTCTACCATGTGGCGATATTATCGCCGTTTGGGTGCCCCATCTTTGGCTCCGCCTTTGGCCCGAGCGCTTTTTCAAAAAAGTGCTGGTAGAGTAAGGGTTAAAATACTGATTAACAGTGCCCTACTGTGAACATTCTCAAACTTTAATAGGGTACATGAATATATATGTAGTATGTATATATTTATATTTATATATATATATATATATATATATATATATATATATATATATATATATATATATATATATATATATATATATATATATATATATATATATATATATATATATATATATATATATATATATATATATATATATATATATAAACAATATATTTTTGTACAAGGAGTCATTTTATAGGTTTTGTTTAGTGGCTAGAAGTATAAATCCTATAATAGATGGAAATCATGACATATAGAAACAAGAGTTTGCTTAAGAGAAGTAATCTCAAGCAGTCACTTTCTTAACAATTCGTAGTGTGTATTATTGAGAATTGCTTTATGGTGCAGTTGTAATTCACAAAATCACAAAATCTCTTTTGATTATTACCAAAAACTCTTAAGAGGACATTGTGAGGCTGTCATGAGTCTTTTACTTGTATTTTATAATTTTTTTATAATTTTGATAAAACTGAACATTTCTATTGAAACTGGAAAATATTGATGTTGCCAGCAGTAAATATGTGAATTCGCAGAAAGAATCTTTTTTTGTCATAAAAATTTTCTATAAAAGATTTCTTGAATAAGCAACAGTATATATGGTAAATGTGTGCTCTAAATCTTCCGCTGTGTAATTGTGCAATGAATAGTACATTAAATTGCAAAAGAGGGAAGCATATAAAGATGTATTGACTACATTAATATTGTTTCTGTCACCATTTTTTGTGGGAAGATTTTCAACACTTTTATTCAGAAACGTTGAAAATTTTATATTAATTCCAACTCTGATCTTCATAAATGAATAACTAATCTAATTCAAGTACCCAATGGCACATTAAAATATCTAAGGAAGGAGACCTTTTAACGGTCACAAAACAATGAAGTAGATTTTGTTACATCTCTTTGTGTAATTCGTTTTTAGATAAAAAAGATAATTATACATTTCTGCACCCAAACTTCCATAAAGCATTTGTTCTTCCAAATATGAACATGGAAAAAGTATGTCAACATACTTATCAATTTACTTGTATATACTTTATCTTATTTATATTTGTAAAGGAAGAATAAATGTTCCAACCACCAAGTAACTTTTTGAAATATTTAATTGTTTTATGAGTTATTGAGTCAGAACTACTAGATGGGTGCATGTATAGTGCAGGTTGTATGCTGTGGAGTATGCATTATGAATAATAGGTGATGATATAGGATGTAAATGATTTTAAAATATCCAATTTGATCTGTAAGTTTATTTTTAAAAGTATTTTTGTGCAGTCACTTTTTATTTCTGAAAAGAAGTATGTGGGGCTTTTTCAATGTACAACAAGAGAAAAAATATTCTGTCAATATGTCTTTGTCTTTTGAGTAAATTGTTGTCTTTCTGTTCAGCCCAATTTGACATTTATGTGATATATTTATATTTATGGGATGTGCAAGTAGATGGATGCAAGATTAGACCACTGCTTGATCGGATATGTGGATGTTTGGTTAATTATTCTTGTTATTCCAAACAGGATTCTAGCTAGACAAGTTTGAGTGCCAGGTTCCAGTTTCAATCAGTGGCGTGCCCAGGGTGTCCTAGACCCCTTCCATGCAAAACAGTTCAAATTTAGTCTACTTCTATTTAAAAATTGTCAATGGAAAAGATTTTTATTGATTTTTCATTGGAAACACTTCTCTCAATTCATCTCAATTCCCATTGTTATTCATCTTGCCCAAACTTTTTACCAGTATCGTTCGACGAAAGTTATCCATTATTATAATTATTTCAAGTCAACTAGTGGCACTATGCAACAACTTTTGTCAGTACCAAATCCCCCACAACTCGCAAGAATATAGATCAGTCCGTTATAATGTTAAGTGCATATGGGGTTTATAACAAATGTGATTGGTTACTTACATTTGGACCGGTCTATAAGCACGCCTTGGGCCCTTGGGGTATAATATGTACTTTGTTAAAATTTGTTTGTATAGTAAGTAATGGACTTGGGAAGCTGCCAGCAGTGATTCACAAGGTTTAAAATGTGAACCTGAACTGTGCATTTGCGTACATTTATGTAGGTGATTTTTTGATAATATGTACGTTCAATTGCGTTGAATTCATATATATAGTTCAGTTGTTTGATTGGAATTTATTGTGGGTAATGTATGTGATGTTATGTGTGTAAATCTGCGGATGACATAAATTGAGCGAGATTAAAAGGAATTCTGTTTAAACACTTAATTAATAAACTGAATTGAACTTTTGAGTGCCAGGCAGAAGAGTGAATCTTAAGAGTCGAGTGCGGGCGGGAATTGCGAGTCCTGGGCAGGCCCGCCCGGCACTACCCGCCCCGCACCGCCCACCGTAGCTAGGACCCTGATTTTAAATATCTTATTTGAACTAATTAAAGACCCCAGTATATATATATATATACAAAGCCTGCAATTTATATTTTGCAGATGGAGAGGCATTTCATATCCATGGATTCAGTCCAATTGTAGGAAATCCTGGTGACCAGCAGTGTCCTAGTTGTCAAAAGATTTTGAGCTCTCCAGGCAACCTTAGGAGGCATCTGCAGATTCACAAAGAAACAAAGCCTTATCAATGCGCGTATTGTCCCAGAGCTTTCAAAAGGAAGGATTATTTGCAAAAGCATGAGTGTATCCATTCTGGTGAAAAACGTTTGAGATGTAAAATTTGTAATGATGGTTTCAAGTACGAAGAGGCGCTTTCAAAGCACATGTGGATTGCACATGGAGAAAGAAAACCGTTCAAGTGCATTGTCTGTGGAAGAGAATACAAGACTAGGAAGAACTGGGAGGAGCATCAGGCTCGAGATCATAATCAATGAAAGCTGTCAGAGGATGAGAATCTACATCTCACAATTCTTGGTTGCCTTGAAATTGACTCAAAAAATTCAATTCTCACTTGTTCATGGCATGGTTTCTTAGATTCTTTTCCATGATGGATGTTATTATCTTTCTTACAAACATGAAAAGCAACAGACATTACACCTTTTGTGACCAGGGCCAGATTAAGCCTTGTTGGGGTCAGTAGCAGAAAATAATTTGGGCCGGTCTCAACTTCAATTCGGAGTGAAGGCAAGATTTCTTGAGTAAATGTTTTGTGTTTCTCTGACCGAGAGGGATATTTCACCATTAATGCAAAAGAAAATGTCAAAACCAGGCAAAATTAATGATGAGTTTGATCGTAAGTGAAACTACATAGCAAAAAACAAGCTTGAATACTTCTTAGTCTCTACCAGATTGGATTTTCCCCCTAAATTTGGGAGGGGGGGGGGAAGGAAGGAACCTTTTCCCCTCGTTATTATCTTATATTGTTTGTGACCAAAAACAGGAGGATGTATAATTCTATAAAAGTGGGGAACTTTGTTTACTTCTAAAAGGATGAGTGCAAGTTTATTGATGTACTGACATAAGAGAAATTATCAATGGGGTACTAAATATGTATCGATTACTTTTTTGGGGTTATATTCACCTGGAGGGAACGGGGGCACTAAATATGTATCGATTACTTTTTTTGGGTTATATTCACCTGGAAGGAACAGACACACATTGTAATGACATAAACAGGGTTTTGCATGATTCATCATAAGTATGGAAATGCTTACCTTTTAATCATATCTCTCAGACAAAAGAGCGAGCTGTTTAATTACAGCATTAAGACATTATGTGATATAATTTAATGTAATATAGAGTAAATAACTTTTAACTTGGGACTACAGTTACAAAAAAATGTCATAGCATGAATGACAGATAAATTGTCCATGCTAGCTATACATGTGCATTTGTTATTTAGATAACATATATCTGGTTGCAGAATATATCAAGAATTGTACAATTTTGGAACTGAAAGTAAAATTTTGCAGCCAAAAAGATGTCTCCAGAACCATGATGAGGTTGACGTGTCATTCAACAGTTGTTCTTTGTGGATCGGATCCACAATGTACCTTTTTGCTACTAAGTACTGATGCACAACACTGATCAGTGGTGAATCATCCATAGCTACTGATTAGCCAGCATCTCTCAAAAACTGATCAGTGGTGAATCATCCATGGCTACTGATTAGCCAGCATCTCTCAAAAACTGATCGGTGGTGAATCATCCATAGCTACTGATTAGCAAGTATCTCTCAAAAACTGATCAGTGGTGAATCATCCATAGCTACTGATTAGCAAGCATCTCTCAAAAACTGATCAGTGGTGAATCATCCAAAGCTACTGATTAGCCAGCATCTCTCAAAAACTGATCAGTGGTGAATCATCCATAGCTACTGATTAGCCAGCATCTCTCAAAAACTGATCAGTGGTGAATCATCCATAGCTACTGATAAGCCAGCATCTCTCAAAAACTGATCAGTAGTGAATCATCCATAGCTACTGATAGCCAACATCTCTCAAGCCTGCAATTTGTTTTCTTGCAGATGCCGATCCATTTCATGTCCATGGACTCTTTCACAGCCCAGGAAGCATGAATGATCTACAGTGCAGCATCTGCAGCAAGACTCTTTGCTCTCCAGCTACTCTGAGAAGGCATCTTCAGATTCACAAAGAAGGAAAACCCTTTCAGTGCTCATTATGCCCAAAAGCTTTTAAACGAAAGGATCATTTGCGACAGCATGAGTACATCCATTCTGGTGAAAAACCCTTTAGATGTAAAATATGTAACGAAGGCTTCAAATTTTATTACCTTTTATCGAAGCACATGTTGCTCTCCCATGGAGAACGAAAACCGTTTAAATGCATTTTATGCGGAAGAGAATACAAGATTAGGAAGAACTTGGAAGAGCACCAGGCTCGAGATCATGACAAAGAATGAAGGATTTGTGAGAGGATGAAGTTCTTCTGCATCTCATAAATCAACTCGTTATAATAAACACCATGTTTGATTCGTAACTTTTCAGTGATTGTAGTCATGTTCTTTAATAAACGCGTAAAGCAACAACATACTCATCTTTGTGATGTTGTTAGCGTATGATTTGTGAGAGGATGAATTTCAATCTCTCATAACTGGACTTGTGCTTATAAATATCATGATTGCTTAGTAACATCAACATGATTGTAGTCATTTTCTTTAAGTAAATGCGTGTAATTAGCAACATGCTCTTCTTTGATGTTAACACATGGTTGTATAATTCTATAAAAAAGATATTTGGTAACTTTTTTTAAATGAAAGTTTACTTAAAGGAATAGTCCCATGGATTTTAATTTTTTCATATATGATAGAGAAAATTTGTAGGAACAAAAGTGGTGAAAAAACTATGATAATATCTCATTCCATTTGGAAGTTATAACATTTAAAGAGTAGATAAATGTTATTGAAAACACCTCGTACAGTATATGTCCTTCAGCTTGGTGATGTCATCAAGGCAATTCCAGCACAGTTCTTATGTATTTCTTAGCAATTTAATCACACTTTTTTTACATAATTGAACAGCATTTTTAGTTCATTATAGAAATAGGGTGGAATATATAATTTACAAGAAAACATTTTGTTTTTTCTTGGTTTACATCACATTTTCAATGAGAAAAAAATCCAAATCAATTTTAAAGAAACACAAAAGACGTTTTGTTGAAATTGTCTCTTTGACATCACAGATGTTGCCAATCAGTCACTTATGTCAAAATACTTTAACATTTTGTAACTTCAAAACGGAATAAGATATTAACAAAGTTTTTTCACCACTTTTTTTCTACAAATTTTCTTTGTCATATATGAAGAAATAAAAATCCATGGGAATGTTCCTCTAAAGATCTATTGGTTGAATACCAGTCCACTATATAATTAAGTTTAAGATGCTCTTGCTTCCATACAAACATATCTACCATCCCTTTGTTAAGCAACATCCTTATCGGTTATTAAAGTCAGAGACTTGTTAAACATTTATGAGAAACACTGGGGAAAAGGGTATTTGCGTATGCAGGACCAAGAAATATCTTCCCTACAAAATTAGCAGCGTTACATCGATATCATCCTTTATAATCAGTCAGAGACATTTCTTTTCTCAAAGCTTTCACTTCATCAAGTCATTGTCATGATTGTTCGCACATCTGTATTGTGTTGTTTGGTATTGTTTGTTATCATGTGATCATATCCTTGAACGTTTTTTTCTCTTTTTTTGTAACTGTTCAATGTACTTTAACCTAAACTTAAGAAAGAAAGTATGGACATTTCCGAAAGTGTCAATGGTACCAAGTTTTAGAGCACATACATCCCCTCTTTTTACCAGATTATGTTTTCTCAATATTTTTGATACAGACACCAATGCTCTGTATTCATTTTAAAATTTGTTAATCAACAATTACCAGATATTTTCAAGGATTACTTTTCTTTTACTCATAATATACATTTCCGCAACACCAGGTTCTCCCATTATTTTTTTTCTCTTCCCATAAATTCTGACTTTTCAAACTTTGTATCTTATGGTATTAAGTTCTGGAATCAAGTATGCAATTCTATAAAAAAAACACCATACAAACTGTAAAATTATTTTCTGATAAGTTAGAAAAGACACTTATATCTAAATATGACTAACTTTAGTTTACCTTCATGTATTTTCATCTCCACGTAGTTTATGATTATATTTGACCTCTTATCTTTTTTTACCCAACCACTTAAATAATTTTAGGCTTTGTTACCGGGCGGGTTGGGGGGTTCCTCTTTTCCTTCTATTTTCACAATTTTACTTTTCTATACATTTCTTTTGTGATTAATTATTAAATTTTAGTTGAGGTGAGCTTCTTGTAAAAGCTCCGACTTCTAAGCCCTTCCACCATTTTCTCATAAATTATTATGTGTTTTCATTATAAATATTGTAGTATATGCATGAAAATGTAAAATAAATGAATCAAATCAAATCAAAAGTCATAAGCATTTTATAAAGCAAGGACAATTTTGTACATGTAAACATGGACACCATGTAGCTTGATACAGTGTGAACATTCACCAGAGCATGGGCTCTTACAAAGGGAGTGCTGTTTATTTAATTTTAGGTGTTTTGTTGGAAGGTTAAAGGATGTGTACACCAGAACCATTACAAAAGAAATGTAAATTCTAAGTAGAACAGTCTTTAAAAGCACTTTTAGTTTTTGTGGTATGACTGATCAAAGTTTGATCAGTTTTTAATTTATGCAAAATTTGTGATGTATTACTGGGCGGCCATCTCAAAATCTTTATGTAATTCTTTCAAAATTGTTCCCAAATCTTAGGCACTAAAAATAATGGGAAATTCTTTTCCTGCTAGAATTTTATTAAAATGACTCAAAAGCTTTTGGTCAGACTTGGCTGCACCACTTCAATGAATTATGATTTACATGTAAAAGGCAAAGGATTTATTAAAGAAAATGCTAAGTTTACCCTGTAATAGTACACAAATTTGCATGAAATATGCAAATTGATACCTGAAATTTAAAAATGCTTAAAATGATGGACAATGTTTAACCAATTTTAATTGAAAGTTTTTGTTTTGCTAATTTTAAAGCAATTTAACTAATGTTGCTCTTTGCCTCCACATACCTTGAGTTGAATTTATCCTTAGCAGAATGAAATATTGAGGTGTTATATTCACCATTTTGTGCTTTTTCATATACAGTGAACTTGCATGACAACTAAACTAATCCATAAATGAGTGTATGGTCAAGTGCCTAGAGAAAAATAGATATAACTGAAAATTGCATAGTTGGTGATTGAGAATTTGCATGATATTTGTGAATAATTTTAAGTGATTGGAGCCTTAATCGTAAAAACTTGTAACATGCTGGATCTAAAAGTGGAATTTGTACAGGGAAAGATGTCTCCAGAATGAGGATGGAGTGGTGTCATCAGCTATTTCAGTTCCTGGTTCTGAACCACACTGTACTCCTGCTTATTGAGCACTGTCATTGAGGGTCAGAATTCCTCTCTTTGCAGTGCCTGCACCAGCAGCACTGAAGAAGTCATCAGGGGTTGATGGGGGTGTCCCCCAGTGGGGTTTGTCTTGTAACTCGTCAATGATGACTTGTCGAGCGCTGGCGCAACCACTATTTAGAATCCATGAAAAGCCATCATCTCTCAAGCCTGCAATTTATTTTCTTGCAGATGCCGCACCATTTCGTGCCCATGGGCTTAGTCAATCCCCAGGAAGTGTGAATGAGTGTAAGATTTGCTACAAGACATTTTCTAGAGCATCTACTCTCAAGAGGCATCTTCAGATTCACAAAGAAGGCAAACCATTTCAGTGCTCTTTCTGTCCTAGAGCATTTAAAAGAAAAGACTATTTGCAAAATCATCAGTATATCCATTCTGGTGAAAAACGGTTCAGATGTAAAATTTGTAAGGAAGGTTTCAACTATGAGGACACCCTTTCAAGGCACATGTCGATCTCACATGGAGAAAGGAAACCGTTTAAGTGTATTTTTTGTGGGAGAGAATACAAGACTAGGAAGAACTGGGAGGAGCACCAGGCTCAAGATCATAATCAATTGATGTTGTGAGAGGATGAGATTCTACATCTCCCAACTTTTCCATTATTGATGTAATTTTCATTCTTATTTCAAATCTGAACAACAGACACACCATTCTTTGTGATCTTAATTAGGTGGCTTTATTATTCTTAAAGAGTACTTGAAAGCTATGGCCAGCTTTACAAGCATGAGTACAAGTGTTTTCTCATACAGACATGCTAAGGAAGTCGTGAGCACTTACTAATGCAAGGGCATTTTATTGGTTCGCATGCGAAGTATAATGCGAACCTATGTAATGGCAATTACGTCCGTCCGGCTGTCCGTCCACAGATTTTACCTAAGATTTCCTCAGAAATATTAAAGTTTTTTGAGAATTTCTCAGAAATGTTAAAGTTTCTTCAGAGTTCCTCAGAAACAGTTAAAGTTTCTTCAGATATCCTTATGAAAGCTTAGAATTTCCATACAAAATGTTAAAGTTTTTCAGAGACACTTAAGACAGGATTGAAGACTAGTTTCCTTAAAAAGTCTACAAAACATTTAATATTTTCTTAGAAGATAACTGTAAAATGATATAATTTTCCAATATTCTTCAGAGATCCTCAAGTGTCTGTCTTGTAGCACTTTAGATTTAAAATCCTTAAAATTCTTTAAAATATTTGGGCACCAATAGTTGTATCAGGCATGATTATTAAACTCCACCTTTATTATTGTGCTCATTTGCATAAAGTTGCTACAGTATATGAACTGACCAGACTTTTTTATTTAGTATGCTTAGTCAAAGAGTGTGACAGGAGTGATTGCATATGGACATTAGGAGGGATGCCATGTGAGACATGGATGGGGCCATGAGGGACATATGATATAATATATACCATATGGTATACATCAACGGCTACAGTATATCAGGCATAATTATTTGACTCCACTTTTTTTTCATCTATTTAACAACTCATTTGCATTTAAGTTAAATAAACTGACACTTTCATACATAGTATGCTCAATCAGGGACTGATAGCTAGGATGAGACTTCTTATGGAACCTATGGGACGTCATGTGGGACATGGGGTGGTACGCCATGTGGGACAGGGTGGGATGCCATGTGGTATGCTATGTGGGACATGGGGTGGGATGCCATGTGGAACAGGGTGGGATGCCATGTGGAACAGGATGGAATGCCATGTAGGATATATGGTGGAATGCCATGCAGGACATAGGTGGAATGCCATGGGATGGAATGTCATGTGGGACATGGGATATCATGTGGGACATGGGGTCCCACCCCATTTCAAGAAGTCATTTGCATATAAATTATTATATGAGCTGACACTTCCATACATAGTATGCTCAATCAGGGACTGTGATAGCTAAGATGAGACTTCTTATGGAGCGTATGGGATGTCATGTGGGACATGGGGTGGGATGCCATGTGGGACATGGGGTGGGATGCCATGTGGGACATGGGGTGGGATGCCATGTGGAACAGGGTGGAATGCCATGTGGGACATGGCAGGATGCCATGAGTAAGACAAGAGTGACATAGGTTGGGATGCCATGTGGGACATAAAGTAGGATGTCATTGGGAGGGTTACCATGTGGAACATATGGTGGAACATAAGGTGAGATGCCATGTGGAACATCAGGTGGGAAGCCACTGATGCAGGATATAGGAAGGGATGTCATGTGGGAAATGGGGATGGATGTTATGTGGTACATATGGTTGGATTAATGTGGGACATACATGTAGTATAGGATCCATGTGGGTCATAGCGTTTGGGTCATAGCGTGGGATGCCATGTGGGACATGGTGAAATGCCATGTGAGACACTGGTGGAATGCCATGTGAGACATTGTATGGTGGAATGCCATGTGAGACACTGTATGGTGGAATGCCATGTGGGAGACATGGTGGAATGCCATGTGGGACATGGCATGGGATGTTATGTGGTACATGAGGGGTGGGATGTCATTTGGGACATGGGATGTGGGACATAGGGTGGAATGCCACGTGAGACAAGGATGGGATGGGATGTCATGTGGGACATGGGGTGGGATGCCATGTGGGACATGGGATGGGATGTCATGTGGGACATGGGGTGGGATGTCATGTGGGTCACGGGATGCCATGTGGGACTTATTGTGAGATGCCATTTTTATAATTGTACGGGTCATATGATATGGGTGTCAATTTGCAATATGCATGCGAACCCTGACTGTATTTTCCTTTCTAGTTTATATTACTATGGACACCTTTAACATTGACCAGAACATGAGCTCTTTCCAATGCATGCCATTCATTTAATCTTAGGCTCTTTCTTATGAAGAACATATTTTAGTGTAGGTGCTTTATTAGAGCATCCTGGAATTGAACATATCTCTTGGAGTTATATAAAGTTCTTACATTGGATAACATAACATAAGATGATGGGCCAAGAAGGGTGAATCACCCCATAAAAATCCCAAACTAACACCACCACCACAAAAAAAAAAAAAAACCCAAAAAACAGAGATGCCCAGAGTTAGTAAAGAACCTATCAATGTTGATTTTTAAATTGTAAACAGAATTGGAGCTAATTACCACTCAGGCAAACCATAAATAAGATAATTTTGTTGTTTTCACCAAGGTTTTGACAAATAATCTTCTGGCTTTCATATGTGAAGAAGTTGCTTGACCACAGACTATCCTTTAATTACTGTATGTCCATGTTTATAGAGTAAAATGTGTTTTTATAAAAATTGTAGCTTTTGAAAGTGAAGATTAACTTGACATTTGTGAATGTGTTAAGTTGTAGCATATATCATCAAGATTTGTAACATGCTGGATCTAACAGTACAAATCATACAGCAAATGAAGTAGCAAGGACAATATGGTGATGAATTGCCTTCAAATCTTTCCTCTTGTGGATCAGAACTGCAGTACACTCATGTGCTCCTGCTTATCAAGTACTGGTGCATGACGGAACTGATTATTGGTGAATCCATAGCTACTGATAGCCAACATCTCTCAAGCCTGCAATTTATTTTCTTGCAGATGCCGATCCATTTCATGTCCATGGACTCTTTCACAGCCCAGGAAGCATGAATGATCTACAGTGCAGCATCTGCAGCAAGACTCTTTGCTCTTCCAGCTACTCTGAGAAGGCACCTTCAGATTCATAAAGAAGGCAAACCCTTTCAGTGCTCATTATGCCCAAAAGCTTTTAAACGAAACGACCATTTACTAAGACATGTGTATATCCATTCTGGTGAAAAACGTTTGAAATGTAAAATTTGTAATGAAGGCTTCCAATATGAGGACACCCTTTCAAGGCACATGTTGATCTCACATGGAGAAAGAAAACCGTTCAAGTGCATTGTTTGTGGGAGAGAATACAAGACTAGGAAGAACTGGGAGGAGCACCAGGCTCAGGATCATAATCAATTGATGTTGTGAGAGGATGAGATTCTGCATTTGCCAACTTTTCCATTATTGCCGTAATTTTCTTTCTACTTTCACATCTGAGCAACAGACACACCTCTCTTTGTTATCTTAAGTAGGAGTTTTCATTATTCTTAAAGAGTACTGGAAAGCTTTGGCCACCTTTACAAGCATGAATGAGTGCCAGTGTTTTTACGGCCAGACATATTACTAAGTCGTGAGCACTTACTAAAGCAGGGGCAATTTATTTATATTAAAATAGACATCTTTTACAGTGTGGGTATTCACCAGAACATGAGCTCTTACCAATGGATGCCATTCATTTAATCTTTGGTTTTTTCTTATGAAGAACATATTTTAGTGTGGGTACTTTATCAGAGCATCTTTCTGTTTCTTTGCATTAAACATGTCTCTTGGAGTTATATAGGTTTCTGACATTGGATAATATTATTGTTTTCACCATGGTTTGGCAAATCTCTTCAAACTTCCATGTAAGTTGCTTGATCACTGAACTTATCCTTTAATTAGTGTATGTCCAGGTTGGTAGAGTGAAATCGGTATTTATGAATATGGTATAGTTTGTGCATGATAGTGAGGATTAACTTGACATTTGTGAATGTGTCAAGTTGTTGGAGCATATATTATCAAGATTTGTAACCTGCTGGATCTAGCAGAAAAAATGAAACAAAGGAATTATCAAGGACAGTACAAAATGATGATGAATTGCCTTAAGTCTTTTCCTTTGTGGATCAGAACCACATTGCACTCCTGTGCTCCTGCTTATTGAGTACTGATGCATGATGGAACTACTGATTAACCAGCATCTCTCAAGCCTGCAATTTATTTTCTTGCAGATGCTGATCCATTCGGTGCCCATGGACTTACTCAATCCCCAGGAAGTGTGAATGAGTGTAACATTTGCAACAAGATTCTTAGCTCTCCATCAACCCTCAATAGGCATCTTCAGACTCACAATGAAGGAAAACCATTTCAGTGTGCTTTCTGTCCTAGAGCTTTTAAGCGAAGGGACTATTTGCAAAAGCATGAGTACATCCATTCTGGTGAAAAACGTTTGAGATGTAAAATTTGTAATGAAGGCTTCCAATATGAGGACACCCTTTCAAGGCACATGTTGATCTCACATGGAGAAAGAAAACCGTTCAAGTGTATTGTTTGTGGGAGAGAATACAAGATTAGGAAGAACTGGGAGGAGCACCAGGCCCGAGATCATCATAATCAATGAAGGGTGTGAGAGGATGAGATTCTTATCTCACAACTCGTAGTTGCTTAGATGCATTTCCATGATGGATAAACTTTCTTTCGTTATTAACATAACTTTCTCTCTTATAAACACATGAGCAACAAGTCGTGAACACTTACTAATGCACAGGCAATTTCTTTGCATATGGACACCATGTAGTGTTGTACAATATGGGCAATCACCAGGACATGAGATCTTACCAATGCATAATTTTCATTTAAGCTTAGGCTCTTAAAGTATGGACACATAATTGAGTGTGATTACTTATTAGAGCATATTTTGTATTGAACATATCTCTTGGACTTATATATATTCCTGACCTTGGATGATATTGTTGTTTAAGGTTACGCAAATCTCTTCGGACTTCATATAACGTTGCTTGATTACTTAACTTTCCCGTTAATTAATTAGTGTATGGCCAGGAATGTACAGTAGAATAGTTTTTTTTATTTTATGAAATGGTAGTTTGTGATAGAGTTAACTTGACATTTGGGAATGTGTAAAGTTGTTGGAGCATATATCATCAAGGATTGTAACCTGCTGGATCTAACAGTACAAATTCTACAGCAAATGAAGTCTCCAATATAATGACAATGAATTGTGAATTTATGGAGCAAAACTCTCAATAGGCATCTTCAGATTCACAATGAAGAAACACCCTTTCAGTGCTCTTTCTGTCCTGCAGCTTGCAAAAGAAAGGACCTCCGAAATCATGAATATGTCCATTCTGGTGAAAAACATTTCAGATGTAAAATTTGCAATGAAGGCTTCAGGCATGATTAAACCCTTTAAATCATATGTTAAGCTCACATGGAGAAAGAAAACAATTTAAATGCATTTTATGTGGGAGAGAATACAAGATTAGAAAGAACTGGGAGGAGCACCAGCCTCAAGATCACCATAAACAATAGAAGATGAATGATTCTACATATCACAATTTTTCCATTTTTGACTTAATTTGCTTTCTTATTTTACATCTGAGCAACAGGCACACCACTCTTTGTGATCTTTACTAGTTTTGTTTTCTTCCAGTGTAGACATATTAAATAAGTAGCGAGCACCATGTTACCATTTACAGTATGGACATTCACTAGAATATGAGCTCTTACCAATGCATGCCATTCATTTCTTAGGTTTATTCTTAAATATAAAAACCTATTTGATAGTGGTTTTGATGGTGGTTATACCTTATAATGGTGACCCAGATATGATTGGTGGGAGAAGAAGAGGTACATGCAGAAGAAGAGGTACATGCCGAAATGTTTGTCTTTAAGCCTATCTGCTCCTGATACCTGAGTTAATACTGAAAAATCAGGTATGGCAATTTCCAACCCGACTTCCTCTTCAGTGTATTGTGTTTCCACTCTAAACAATGATTGTTTATTTGCCATTCCCATGCACACCACAGTCAAGTAGCTCAAGGTTATTTGTGTGTGTAAGATTACAGAAGTCAGTGCTGAGTAATCAGGGCAGTTTTGTGATTAAAATAACTCATCCGTGTTAGGTGTCTTAGTTGGAGAAATTTGTTTGCAAACTGGTGATAAAAATTGTTGTGTATTATATGCCTGAGGTGATGTGTGCATTAAGTGTGAATGAATAACAGACCATTTCTCCTAAAGAAAGATATTGCTTCATGCAAATGTTACACTAGATGGCTTGACGTCATATAGAGAGACATCTCTTCTTTATGAATTGCAGAGGAGTTCAAACAAATTGCCAGTGATGGTTGGAAATGGCGGATGTTCTTGCACAATTAACGATTTTACATTATTTTACTAGAGAGAGGGGAGGGATGAGGGGAGGCAGGGGAAGAGAGAGCGGGGAGGGAGGGAGAGAGAGATGGGGGAGGGAGGGAATTTTTGTACTGAATATATGTCATGGAGTTATGTAAAGTTTTGACTTTGAATGATGTTGTTTTTAATGAAGTTAAAGTTCTTTGGACTTATAAGATGAAGTTTATTGACAACTGAACTTATCCTTTAAGTAATGAATGACATGAGTGTAGAGTAAAATAGGTTTTCATGAAAATGGTACAGTTTTTTTTTTGAGAGAACAGTAGCTTGACATTTGTGACTGTATAAAGTTGTTGGAGCATATATCATCAAGACTCGTAACATGCTGGATCTAAGAGTATCAATAATACAGCAAAAGAGGTATGAAGAACAAAAATGGTGATGAATTGCTTTTCAAGTCATTCATTTTGAGGATCAGAACCGCAATACACTCCTGTGCTCCTCCTTATCGAGTACTGATGTATGATGGAACTGATTATAGGTGAATCCACAGCTACTGATTAGCTATCATCTCTCAAGCCTGCAATTTATTTTCTTGCAGATGGCGAACCATCTCATGCTCATGGAGTTAGTCAGTCTCCAGGAAGTGTGAATGATATACAGTGCAGCATCTGCAACAAGTCTCTTTCCTCTCCATCAAGTCTTAAGAGACACTTACAGCTTCACAAAGAAGGAAAACCCTATAAGTGCTTTTTCTGCCCCAGAGGTTTTAAACGAAAGGATTATCTGCTAAGACATGAGTATATCCATTGTGACAAAAAACGTTTTACATGTAAAATTTGTAATGAAGGTTTCAGACAAGATGAAACCCGTTCAAGGCACATGTTAATCACACACGGAGAAAGAAAACCGTTCAAGTGCCTTTCATGTGGGAGAGAATACAAGACTAGGAAGAACTGGGAGGAGCACCAGGCTCGAGATCATCATAAACAATGATGGTATCACCAAACCTACCAGTGTGTGGTATGAAAATTCATGAAACATCAAACATTGAAGAAAATATTATAAAGCGATGAAAAATTAGACAAAGGACACTCTTTTTAAGTTGTAAAGTGTTGTGAGTATATTATCACTTAACAAGGAACAGTACTTATTTACAGATTAGTATAAAAAATAATCATCTGCATTTCAAGCGAAAGGCAGTACACCAGAATCAGAATATGTATACAATAGGGCTTCCTAATTCCCATAGAATAAATAATTATTTCATTTCCACTCTCCGCACAAAGTTTATAATTTAGCCACATGAAGGTGAAGTGTCATCAGTTGCTTCATTTATGGTTTGGAACCAAACTGCATTTTTGTGCTCCAGTCCTGCTTATTGTGTATCAGTGTATGACAGAATCCATAGCTACTGATTAGCCAGCATCTCTCAAGCCTGCAATTTATTTTCTTGCAGATGCCGTACCATTTGGTGCACATGGACTCTGTCAATCACCAGGAAGTGTGAATCAATGTAACATTTGCTACAAGACTCTTTGCTCTCCATCTACTCTCAAGAGACACCTACAGATTCACAATGAAGGAAAACCCTTCCAATGCTTTTTCTGTCCAAGAGCTTTCAAAAGGAAGGACCATTTGCAAAAACATGAGTACATCCATTCCGGTGAAAATCGTTTAAGATGTAAAATTTGTAATGAAGGTTTCAAGTATGAAGAGACGCTTTCAAAACACATGTCAATCGCTCATGGAGAAAGAAAACCGTTCAAGTGTATTATTTGTGGGAGAGAATACAAGATTAGGAAGAACTGGGAGGAGCACCAGGCTCGAGATCATCATAATCAATGAAGGGTGTGAGAGAGGAGATTCTCATCTCACAACTCGTAGTTGCTTAGATGCATTTCCATGATGGATAAACTTTCTTTTATTTTTGACGTAACTAGTTTTCTTATAAACACATGAGCAACAAGTTGCGAACACTTACTAATGCAGAGGCAATTTCTTTGCATATGGACACCATGTAGTGGTATACAATATGGGCAATCACCAGGACATGAGCTCTTACCAATGCATACCTTTACATTTCTTACAAACACCTGTTGTCCAAGTTTATTCTTTGTGACTTTATTTACATTAGGTAGCAGGTTTTTATAAATGTAATGTTACTTCCCTGGTAGAAACCCATTTAAGAACACTCCAGCAAAATGTGAGGGGGTATCGTAGTCTCCAGAAATTTTGAAAAATACACTTTCTAATGGTACTGATAACCTCTGATATGAATGTGCAAATCAACTGTAATCATTTCTAGTGATTACTTATTTATTTTACAACAATACAAGTTTGAAAAATTTAAGCGGCAAAATTCCCAGGTATAAGCCAAAAAGACACTCACTTTTTTCAACCATGAGTCTCTATAGAGGATTAGCTCAGGGGTCAAGCAAGCAAATCGTATATGAAAGAGGAGTTTAAAAGAGATACAAAAGATTAAAGTTTAGTATCATTTGTGTTAAAACAAGTGATATCGGACTAGTTGTGACGTCACAGCCTCAGATTCCTTTAAGTCTTTATGTATTCTGTGGCTTACAAACCTTTGGTTATGTCAAGAAAGTAGTCAAACAGAATATTGTAAGGATAATTATAATTTACCACCTGATGAGAGTTTGAGGAAAAATAAGTCAAATAGGAAAAAAGTTCAATAATTTTTCTTTAAAATACATTAACAATTGTAAAGAATGTGAGGATGAGGGTGCCAACTTCCCATAGTGGAATTACTACACCAGTCATTTCTACAAAGATAAGACAGAGCTTTAAACTTGAATATCTCTGTAACGGAATAAGATTTTTGAACAATTTCTTCACCAGTTTATATAAGAAGAACTTGCTTAACCACTGAACTAATGCTTTATAGTTTGCCATCTTCTTAAAGCATATGTTATTATTGGAGTGTGCACGTTTCAGGTATACTTGGGTAAAGCCATGGTTATAACTGTGGGATAAATGCAATATTCAAGGGAAGAAAATACCAACAGATTTAGAAGAGAAAAAAAGGATGAGCAAAATAAAAGATAGTGCTTAACTTGCCAAGGTATCATAAGGGAATTTATGAATGCTTGGTATTGAAACATTTCAAAATTATTAAGAACATTTGACCAACTCTGTAGATTTCAGATATCATTGATAAGTCCTGGACATTTTTAAGCTATTATAACCTATTACAATATATACATCCATTGAAACAGTCATTTGTCTCACTCTGTCATGAGGACTTCCTAGGGGTACTGGTCTTTACTAAAAGATTTGCACTGGCTTTCCGATTTCTTCATAAATCAATTAAAAAATTTAAAACTGTTGATTAAATCTCTTATAGGAGTAGTTTAGTGGTCAAGCAAGTCCATCTTGTATGACAGAAGACTTCGAAAGAAACAAAATGGTGAAGAGCATTAAAAAATTATATTCCGTTAAGGAGATATTCAAGTTTGGTATCATTTGTGTAGAAACAACTGAAATCAGACTAGTTGTGATGTCATATTGTGTCCTTAAATTTTGTGGCCTCAAAATCATTTGATATGTCAGGAAAGTAGTAAAACAGAATATTGTAAGAATAATTATAATTTACCACTTAAGAAAGTTTAAGTAAAAATAATTCAAATAGGAAAAATGTTCAGTATATTTTTTTTTAAATACATTAAAAATTGTTAAGAATGTGAGGATGATGGCATCAACCTTCCATAGACTTGCTAACCAGTCATTTCTACAAAGATCAAATAGAGCTTTAAACTTGTACGTCTCTTTGACGGATTTTTGAATGCTTTCTTCACCATTTTTTTTTTTTTAAAGTCCTCTTTCATATAAGATAAACTGCTTGCCCACTGAACTAATCTTTTAATAATATGTCCCTGGTTTATTTGTCCAATATGTGTCATTACAAAATAATAGATACTCTTGCCAATCCATACATGATTTTCTTTCCCAAATTTAGATGTTTTGGTAATCACGCTTTAAATGTGCATGAACCAATGCTAAAGGAACTATTTGCCCCTTTCAGGCAAATGTGCTAGATCCCTTTCATCATCCCATCATTCACTTCAGGCTCATCTTTTTTTTGTTCTTCAAATCTTCACCTAATTGATAATTAAGAAGTTCTTGAGTTTTCTTGTTACTGTTTTACTGTTTATTTAACTAAATATATTTTATTCATGATTGCATGAATGTATTGTTAGACACTCGAGAATAAATAGTTTGTTTAGATAATATGAATGTGATGAACTTCAGTTTGGGCTCATCCTCTTACAGAAATTAAGAGTGTGGATGTTACTAGAGTATCTTATCTAGTTTTTTTTTTTAAATTAAGCATTGATCTTTGAAGTTAGTAGAGGCATAAGCATGGTTGCTTATCATGGGAGAGGGGATCCCAAAAGTGTCCCAGTTAACATGTGGAGAAATGTCACTGATGAATTGGGTTTCTTTCAGATGTTGCTGGTAATCAGACCATGAAGAGATGTAGCTTTCTAAAATTGACCATTTTCTGAGTAATTTTGCTTCTTGTATTATCATTTCCTTATTTTAACCTTCAGTTTCAAGCTGGGAAGGAAGCAATCAGGAAGGTAAAATATCCCACCCTTCCCTATCCCTTGCATCTCTGTACATAAGTTAAGTTATGTTCTGACATTTGATCGTTTGTTTTTGTGCTTTATCATTGATATTTGATATCTCTTGTACAAACCTGTTGGAAAGCATTTTTGACATTAAGATTATGTGAAGAAAAAAAATCTTTTTCATATTGTATGGGTGTTTTCTCTTCCTTTCTCCGTAAAATTATAGTTATTTGGAGATATTTATGATAAAGTATGGTATTCCCCACTATAAACACAAGCTGAAATATCAATTCACTGCACACCAATCTGACCAGATCAGGTTCGATGGAGGGTATGATGCAATCTGATCAGGTCAGGCCCGTCTGGTGCATTCGCACCTTCTACTGACTGCCATGGTACACAAATCTCATATACCTCTCTTTGTTTCATGTGAAATTGGACAATTTTACCCCCTCCCCCCTTCCCCCTCCCTTCCATGGAAAATACTGGCTATTTGCTTGCAGATGAACATTAAATAAAATAGATAGGAGTGATCGATCATTGTTGAAACTTGAAAAGCGCATTTCCCCAGGTTTCTTGTGCACAAACATGACCAGAAGTAGGGAGGAAGGGGGGGGGGGCAGTTTAAAAGCAACAATTGGCTAAATTGATTTATGACTAATTTATGAAATCCCATCAACATCCATTAACAATTGGTCATTTTACAGCATTTTGAATTTTCAGTTATTGCTTCATATTTGCACATTTTTGCTGTTTGAATTCGCAGAGCCCTGGTATATTCTTACACAAATCTATTGATTTTTCATCAACATTTTGTGATGAAATTTTTCTTTAGATTTCTACCATACTATACCTCCAATTAATGGGAAAGTATAATATGCTATAAGGCTGTCTGCTCTTTCATACAATACAATCAAAATCTTGAATATGCTGTTTTCAAAATTTAGGACTTTGAATTGAATTTTTTTATTCATTGGTAATTAAACTAGGTATCTAAATCCTTTTAATGAGGAAGATGAAATGACAGTTATAGCTAGTACATGAGGCCTCATGCTGGAGGTAATGTGCAATTCATTTTGTGAAGAATTTTTTGATGTGAACATAGGATTTACATGAAGTGCAGACATGCACCTATCCATGAAAAGCGAAAAAGGCTATAAGATTTTCCACACTTAAGTCATATTTTGGCTTCGCACAAACTATTCAGGCACTTGGACATCACACAGTTCCTCTCAGCATTGTGCCAATAGTACAGTGACCCTTGTCTGAGCCTTCCAGAGCCTCATTACTTTAGCATCCTTGGGCCCTCCCCGGCTACTTGATGGCACCAAAGATCAGTGCCCCCAAAGCATCCCAATCCGACTCTTGTCTTGTCTTCAAAACCACTAGGAAGATGGACTATCACCAGTTATTTCCTTGTGCTCCTTATTGAGTGCTGCTGACATTGAGGGTCAGGATGCATCTCTTTGTAAGTGAGTCCACAGGTACTGATAGCCAGCATCTCTCAAGCCTGCAATTTATTTTCTTGCAGATGCCGACCCATTTCATGGACTCTGTCAATCCCCAGGAAGTGTGAATGAGTGTAAGATTTGCTACAAGACTCTTTGCTCTCCAGCGACTCTCAAGAGGCACCTACAGATTCACAACGAAGGAAAACCCTTTCAGTGCTCTTTCTGTCCAAGAGCTTTCAAAAGGAAGGATGCCTTGCAAGTGCATGAGTGTCTCCATTCTGGAGAAAAACCGCAAAAATGTAAATTGTGTGGTGAAGGCTTTATTTATCCATGGGCCCTTTCAAAGCATATGCTGCTCTCACACGGAGAGAGAAAACCTTTTCAGTGCTTATTCTGCGGGAGAGAATACAAGCTTAGGAAGAACTTGGACGAGCACCAGGCTCGAGATCATAATAAACAATGAAAGATGTGAGTGAATCGAAGCCTGATTGTCACTTGTTGATGATGTATTTGCTGTTGGTATTAGGTCAGGAGATATTACAAGACTGTACTTCTGCCAGCAAAGTTGAAAAGAAACTATGTTTTAGTTGACGTTTGTTTGTCAGTAACATACATCTTAAATTAATGAATGTCTTTTAAATAAATTTGGTGCTTGGCTTTGTTAGTGTCCAACTTCAAATAGCCATCGAAAGACCTCATACTAAAAATAACTTGTTATCATGAGGGCCTATGATATTTGGGAGCGACTATTAGAGTACATGTATGTTCATCTGTCAAAACATGGAAGCTTAGACTGCATGTGTAGAACACACTCTTAATACTAAGTTCCGCGTAAAGTGCACCTTACTCATTGGTGTGATCTCATATTTTCTTCAGGCTAGGAAAATATAACTTCCTTAATCCTTAAAGGATTTTACACTAGTATTGTTATTGTTATTATTATAATTATTATTATTATTAGTAGTAGTAGTAGTATCATTATTATAATTATAATTATAATTATTATTATTATTATTATTGTTATTGTTATTATTATTATTGTTGTTATTATTATTATTGTTATTATTATTATTATTGTTGTTATTATTATTATAATTATTTATTATCATTATAATATAATATAATAATTACTACTACTCCTGTACTATTACTCCTACTATTACTACTGTTACTTCTACTATTATTACTACTACCAATATTACTGCTACTACTACTATTATACTGCTACTACTATTACTACTACTACTGTTACTACTACTACTTAATTACTACTACTACTATTACTAATGCCATTATTACTAATACTATTATTACTACTACTACTGTTACTACTACTACTATTACTACTACTACTATTACTACTACTATTATTATTAAAAAGCACTGTGGTGATAAAAGATTCTTGTTTGTACTGCCATTATTCATGATTACTAAAAACATGGTGTGAGCTACCATTGCGGCACATCCCCACTTCATTCTTGAAAAAAAATTAGGTGCCCCTTTTTGGACACAAAGGTGACCCCACTGTGTTCAGAGGGCGAAGTGCCCTTTTTCAGATTAACATGTCCAACATTACTCAAAACTTTCCCCTAACAAAGAACTATATCTGATCTTTGCACTGAACAAAGTAACACCAGTAAAGCCCTAAAAGAGAATATAATTTTGAAATTGTACGCCCATGCACTCTTTTCCATAAATTCTTTTACACCAAAATAACGTTGGGGAGCCCCGACAGCTCTATATTGGGCTTTTTCCTACATGAAAAACCTTCACATCTGCCTTCTTTTTGGTTTTCATACATAAGGGTATCTTTGGCATTTTTTTGTGGGGTATCTTTGGCATTTTTTTGTTTCTGTTAAAGATATATAATATAATCAGGTTTCGAAGGTTGTTGATGATACATTAATAGATTGTATAGACCAATGAATATTTGATTAATGTAGGCCTTATTTCATCATATAATACTTCACTTGATTACACCATCTTTTGGCACAATTTGATATAGTCTAAAAGGAGGGCAAAACTAAATTTTTGGTTCGCATGCGAAGCATTATGCGAACCTATGTAATGGCGATTCCGTCTGTCCGGCCGTCCACAGATTTGTCCTGAGATTTAGAATTCTTCAGAAAATGTTAGTTTCTTCAGAGTTCCTCAGAAAAAGTTAAATGTTTCTTCAGATATCCTTATAGAAGGTTAGAATTTTCATAGAAAATGTTAAAGTTTTTCAGAGATACTTAAGACAGGATTGAAGACTAGTTTCCTTAAAAAGTCTACAAAACATTTAATATTCTCTTAGAAGATAAATATAAAATGAAATAATTTTCCAATATTCTTCAGAAAATCTTCAATTGTCTCTCTTGTAGCACTTAAGATTTAAAATCCTTCAAATTCTTCAAAATATTTGGGCACCAATAGTTGTATCAGGCATGATTATTAAACTCCACCTTTATTATTGTGCTCATTTGCATAAAGTTGCTACAGTATATGACCTGACCAGACTTTTTTGTATTTAGTATGCTTAGTCAGGGAGTGTGACAGGATGTGATTGCATATGGATATAGGGAGGGATGCCATGAGGGTCATATGATATAATGTTTACCATGTTGTATACATCAAGGGCTATATCAGGCATAATTATTTGACTCCACCTTTTTTCTTATTCAACAACTCATTTGCACAATGCATATAAGTTATTATATGAACTGACACTTTCATACATAGTATGCTTCTTATGAAGCCTATGGGACATCATGTGGGACATAGGGTGGGATGCCATGTGGGATGCCATGTTGGACATAGGGTGGGATGCCATGTGGAACAGGGTGGAATGTCATGTAGGATATGTGGTGGAATGCCATGCAGGACATAGGATGGAATGCCATGGGATGGATGGGTGTGGGACATGGGATGGATGTCATGTGGGACATGGGATGTCATGTGGGACATGGCATCCCACCCCATTTCAACAAGTCATTTGTATATAAGTTATATGAACTGACACTTCCATACATAGTATGCTCAATCAGGGACTGTGATAGCTAGGATGAGACTTCTTATGGAGCCTATGGGACGTCATGTGAGACATGGGGTAGGATGCCATGTGAGATGCCATGTGAGATGCCATGTCGGACATTGGGTGGGATGCCATGTGGAACAGGGTGGAATGCCATGTAGAATATGTGTTGGAATGCCATGCAGGACAGGGTGGAATGCCATGGGATGGAATGTTATGTGGGACATGGAATGATATAGGATGTCATGTGGGACATGGCGTCCCACCCCATTTCAACAAGTCATTTGCATTATAAGTTATATAAACTGACACTTTCATACATAGTATGCTCAATCAGGGACTGATAGCTAGGATGAGACTCCTTATGGAGCCTATGGGATGAAAATATGGTGAAATGCCATGTGGGACATGGGGTGGGTTGCCATGTGGTACATGGGACGACATGTGGTACCTGGGATGCCATGTGGGACTTAGTGTGAGGTGCCATTTTTATAATTGGCCGGGTCGTATGATATGGGTGTCAATTTGCATGGGCATGCGAACCATGATGGTATTAACGGTTCTAGTTGTTAATAGAGGAGCAAGTAACGCTAATGAAAAATACAAATATTGGGGGTACTTGCCCCCTCTCGCCCTCACTGGTCTTTACTGCAATCTTTGCTCTTCTAAAGACAACACTTTTGCACCGATGCAGTAGGTTCTCTCATCGCTTAAATTTTTTTCAGTTTTAGCCCATTACTGTAAACTCTTTTTCAGGATGTTAGGAATACATGTAGCTGCGCAAGTTTGAAATCCTTCTTAAATTTGCATTTTATTCTTGATTTTCTATTGGATTTGGCTTATTGGCTATTCACTTGGTTGGTGCCATGTCACATCCGGTTGATGACATCATCTACTGGAGTGAAAACAAACCTTTGCGCGATACACGTGGGCAAGTCTGTATGCGTTTACTGTGTGCGGTACGTATGACATGTAAACAAACACAGCTGATCGCTTTGTTTTTACTCCAATGTGGGGTGAATGTGTGTGGTTGCTATGCAGTCTGATGACCTCAGGTCACATTTCTAACCAAGTGAATTCATCTAAGTGACAGACTGATTTTTAAAATGTTCCATGGACAAAAATCAAACTTACATATACATATAGCATAGCATAGCAAGGTTAACGTCCCGAAAGCATCCAGTGTTGGACATTATATCAAGATGGACACAGCCTTTGATAACTAGTAGTGAACTCACTGGTTGCAGACCCACCGGGATTCGAACCCGGGACTTGCGGGTGAGAGGACAAAGCACTAACCACTACACCACGGAGGTCTGTGATATATACACTTGAATTGCAATTATGCACTTGTGAATATATGAGTGTGCAAGTCACAAAGACGTTCAATTATGAGTATATTTCATAAGTACATGTTATTTCATGCATAAATTATTTCTATATTAAATGTATATGGACAGGAAAGTTTTTTTTTTTTTACTTAGATGAAAGAGCATCATAACAATTTTAAAATAGTCACAATAGCAGTTATAGATTTTAAGTTTGTAAAAGTATTTCAGCATATACAAAAGTGTTGATGTATGAAAAGGAATATGATAAAATTCTTTAATGTAATTATTTATATTTTTTTCTCAAATATCAAAGATTTTCAAATTGAATTTTCTTGCTAAATCTGGGTTAAGGTTATAATAGTATGTCTTTTTTTTTAATTCTGTAAAACGTTCAATTTTTAACCAATTTTGCTGGGGCTTTTTGGTGTTTGCATGCTTTTTATACTTTAAAACCTTTTAGGCTCAGATCTTGCTACCTGCTAATATACCAATATACCTTTAAAAGTTTTAATTAAAGAAACAACTACTTATTTGCTGTCCATGATAACTGACATTATACATGCAACTACTATTCTGGAGCTTAGTAAGGTAGAAACAAAAAAACAGGGAGGGGGCACTTCCATACTAAAGTGGTAGGTATGTGCCGCCCAGATTTTCAAAATTAGACTGCAGTATGAGAGATTTTTTTGGTAACTGCAGTATGACAGTTTATGTTTTTGATACCTGCAGTATGAAAATAAGTGATTTTTGATACCTGCAGTACGAAAATAGGTGATTTTTGATGCCTGCGGTACAAAAATAAGTGAGTTTTGATACCTGCAGTATAAAAATATGCAATTTATTTTTAGACCAGCAGTATGAGAGATTGGATTTTTGATACCTGCACTACAAAAATTCTGAAAAAAGGCAACTGCTCCTGCGGCACATGTATATATATATATATACCTCACATATGGAAGTGCCCCCTTCCCCCCATCCTGCAAAAAATGTCATGGGAAGTGCATGAAATACCATTCATTATATGGGAAGGAATGAATAAAAATGCCCTTTTGTGCCTCCACTTTACAATATTCATTTTGAGAGACAAGAACTTCCTCTAAGGATTTGCCGATTAATTTTCAGTTTCTCTCAGGCCTGCAATTTATTTTTTCGCAGACGCAGACTCATATCTGGCACAAAGATTCAGTCAATCTCCAAGAAATACCAAAGATCGACAGTGTCATGTTTGCTCCAAGATTCTGAGCTCTCCTGGGAACCTTAAGATGCATCTAAAGATTCATAGCGTGGCAAAACTATTCCAGTGCTCGTATTGTCCAAGAGCTTTCAAAAGGAAGGATCATTTGAAGGTGCACGAGTGTGTTCATACCGGGGAAAAACCTTTAAAGTGCAAACTTTGTGGGGAAGGGTTTATTTATGCGCCAGCTTTATCAAAACATATGTTGGTCACACATGGAGAGGCGAAACCCTTCAAGTGTGTTGTCTGTGGAAGAGAATACAAAACAAGGAAGAAGTGGCAGGAGCACAAGGATCAGGAGCACGGCATCATATGAAAAGGAGCACAGCATCATTTGAAAGTTCACTGATAAATAGGAGCACAGCATCATTTGAAAGTTCACTGATAAATAGGAGCGCAGCATTATTTGAAAGTTCACTGATGGATAGGAGCGCAGCATCATTTGAAAGTTCACTGATGGATAGGAGCACAGCATCATTTGAAAGTTCACTGATAAATAGGAGCCCAGCATCATTTGAAAGTTCACTGATGGATAGGAGCGCAGCATCATTTGAAAGTTCACTGATGGATAGGAGCGCAGCATCATTTGAAAGTTCACTGATGGATAGCAGCGCAGCATCATTTGAAAGTTCACTGATGGATAGGAGCGCAGCATCATTTGAAAGTTCACTGATGGATAGGAGCAGCATCATTTGAAAGTCACTGATGGATCAGCATCATTTGAAAGTTCACTGATGGATAGGAGTGCAGCATTTGAAAGTTCACTGATGGATAGGAGCGCAGCATCATTTGGAAGTTCACTGATGGATAGGAGCGAGCGCAACATCATTTGAAAGTTCACTGATGGATAGGAGCGCAGCATCATTTGGAAGTTCACTGATGGATAGGAGCGAGCGCAGCATCATTTGAAAGTTCACTGATGGATAGGAGCGCAGCATCATTTGAAAGTCACTGATGGATAGGAGCGCAGCATCATTTGAAAGTTCACTGATGGATAGGAGTGCAGCATTTGAAAGTTCACTGATGGATAGGAGTGCAGCATTTGAAAGTTCACTGATGGATAGGAGCACAGCATCATTTGAAAGTTCACTGATGGATAGTAGCACAGCATCATTTGAAAGTTCACTGATGGAGCTCATTGGATGAATGTACTCAGGAAATGAAAGACTTGAACCTTTAAACACTATTGCCATGACAAGCACGCACTGAGCATCAATTTTAGGAACACAAAACCAGAAATAATCTGCACATACATATTTTTTTTTATTTATGGCACTTATATTATAATTTGTTATATTCGTGTATGGAAACAGAAAAAAAATTTCTGTGTATAAATCAGTTAAATCTTCTTTCCCAGAGATTCTTTTATTTTCAAATCTTTATTTTGAGAGAGAGGTGGAATGCACACTATCAAAGTCTACAGAAATATATCAAGCGTGCCATTTATTCTTTGCAGATGGAGCCCCATTTCACATACACGGATTCTCTCAACTTGGGGAAAATGCTACAGATCGGCAGTGTTTCATTTGCACCAAGATTTTCAGCTCGCCCAGTAACCTGAAGATGCATCTTCAGACTCACAAAGAAGGAAAGCCCTTCCAGTGCTCATTCTGTCCAAAAGCTTTTAAGAGGAAGGATGTTCTGCAGAAGCATGAATGTATTCATTCAGGAGAAAAACCTCTCAAGTGTAAAGTTTGTGGTGAGGGTTTCCTGTATGCCAAAGGCCTTTCTAGACACATGTTGCTTTCCCATGGAGAAGCAAAACCCTTCAGATGTATATTCTGCGGAAAGGAATACAAGACGAGAAAAAACTGGAAGGAGCACCAGGATCGTGAGCATGGTGGAGAATGATTTTCTAGACAGAGATACAGAAGTCGAAAAGCTTCTGCACTGCAGCTGCTGGAACTTTATTGCAGGTTTAAATATACAGTACTGAGACTGGTATTCCATGATTGTAATTGTATCTTTTATAATGGAGGACGAAGGAAGATCTAGAATTAATCTCAACTCTTCTTTGCAAGAAGTAAAATCTCTTCTAAGATCTCTTGACATCTGTTGATGACCCTCCAAGATCTCTTGAAATTTGTTGATTATGCTTTTGAAATGATAAAAGTCTGCAAAAAGAATCGTGGTAGAATAATTGTAACTTGTTATCTGAAAGAACAAGTATGGTTCATTTTCCAGAAGTTTTTTATTTTTATATTCAAATGGGGGTGACTCAGTTAGCACTTGGCTAATCTTGAAAGAAAAAATTAACTTGGAATACTCTTCCGTCAAGAATTAGATGAATTGAAGACAGACAACTCTTCTTGTTTAAATTCTTATGAATGTGTTTTTTAACATGAACAGTTTTATTCAATATTTTTGCACAAACTATCCAATTTTACCATCTTGATTTGGTATATTATTTAATTTCAATGTTGCTTTTGTTGGTACCTGAACTTCTGTCAAAGTTTTGTTATTTCGAAAGTTGTTTTTGAATGGTCATCAGGTTGACAAAAGAAAATTGATGAAGCGTGTCAAATATGTTGAACCTCTTTTAAGAAGATGAAGATAAGTAGAAGCAGAATTAATTCCTTCATAGCTATATTGCTGCAATTATGTGTTTCAGATCTACAGTATTGTGTACAGTCTGATGACATACCACTTTCATTTTGCAACCTGGAAAGAATGGATTAAAATAGTTTTAGCAGAATCATTCTAAAACCAGTTTGGTTTCAGCTCCTAATATTAATTGCTTAAGGGAATTTATATGTGACAAGCACTGAGGCACAATAGCTGGAAATTTAGCAAGGAATAGTGCATATTGGTATTGCACAATGTTTAATATGTATAAAAATTTGTATTATATACAGTAAGGCTAAATATTTTATCAGAAACTAACTGAAGTATATTAAAGAAGAACATTTATTTACAATTCAAAAGGGTTCACATGTTGACTTTTTTTAATGCCACCAATTGAAAAGGTGCAAACTTTGATGAAGAATCTCTAAAATTGTATAAAGCTTACATAGTAACCTTTTTATCTACTCTCATGAATTAAGCATTAGTGATTTTGGTGAATATCTTCGAACTTCAAAACAAGGATTTGTTATTGGAGAACTGTTCAAAGCAAGTGATGTGAAGACATAATCTGGAATTGGCTAATCATCAGCTCATGTTATACTTTTGACTACTGTATGTGACTTATTATCTTGTGTACATTGGATCTGTATGGTAGTGTTCTATTATTCTAAATTTCACAGTAATTTTGCAGTTTCTTCTCTTTATTGAGTCAAAAACTATCTCTATATGTTTTCAGTTTTGGAGTTATTTTTTATTCCTAAGAAACATTTGCAAATCACCTTGGTTTAATTCTTGTTCTTTCATCTTTCCAAATCATGATAACTAGCTCTTGCTCTCCTATTCCAATTTCCCACCCCCTTGCTACCATTTACTCACATGCCGCCATGACATCCCACCAATGTAGAAATATACTTTGTTAGTTTCCTGTTCACTTGATAAGTTACAACTTTTTACATAGCTTGACATTGTTTCGAACCTTGGTAAATTGAGTATTAAAGAAACTAGTTGGTGAAAAAGTCATGTTGGTCTCTTATTCATTTTACAAGCACTTTTGCCCATCTGGTCATGTACCTAACAAAATAGAAGAAATTGTATATATATTTTTTTTCTTCGAAAATTGCAAAGAATATTACCTTTGATCTGCAAGTCCGACATCACATTGTATACTGTATTGGTTACTTTTCAACACACTAGTGAAATCTTTGAAATGTGATAACTCCTAAATGGCATAAGATTTAATTATTGTTTTCTTCAACAGTCCTCTTATTATTTATATCAGTGGTGTAACCAGCATTTCAAATGTGGGGGGGTCCTAGACACCCTTCCAAGATGAAGTGTTCAAATTTAGCCCACTTCTGAGGGCAATTTTGTTTTTGAAAAGCAAAAAATATATAAACAACAAAGGTTATCCCAAAATTTGTGAGATTTCCTGGGGAAAATGGGGGTGCGTACCCTCTTCCCCTTCCCCGTGAGTATGCCACTGATGACAATGAAAATTCATGGAAATATTCTGAGTCCTTTAAATAAGAATACATTTGTTTCAGATCATGTGTAACACTTCATGTCTCTTACAGTCATGCTTGTACTTAAAAAGCTTTTCGACAGATACAACATAGAAAGGATTTAGCATCTGCTGCACGTTCCTGTGGCATAACCAACCTTGTTCAATAGATCCTCTCTGCCATTTAGCTCTTTTATACATCTGAAATTGGTTCTGTGTATTACATTCTTTTGTTTGGATCCTCTTGCATTGCATTGTGGGAATACTATAAGCCTTTGAGGTCTTTGCTTAGCATTATAATTGAAGATAGATATAAAAAAAATTACGGCTGGTGATGTCAAGTGTTCTGATTGTATTTACTTACTTTCATTTAAAGCTCAAAAAGGCAGCAAGATAATTTTTTATGCTTGATTGTTCAGTAGTAAAAGCGACGATGACGAGTGAAGACACAATTACAATGACGGGGTCGTCGCCTGCGTATTCGGTTATAATAGTAACAATGCTATCACGAAACGCCTAATACGACCCGGACGAGAACACAGGTACGACGTACGGACAGACATAACATCGACAACCAAGCCCATGTCCACGGCCTTTGATAAGCAGTTGTGGTGCACAGGCGTGTCTACCCAACTCGGGCTTGAACCCAGGGCCTCGTGGTCTGTAGACAGGTATGATAACTGCTACACCACAGTTAGTATAGAAAAAGCTGGATTTCTGAGTCTTTTAAAGACACAGCCTTTGATTTTTGGAATTTTGTTTTCCAGTTTGGTTAGAAAATTTGTTCATTTATTCCTAAGGCGCAAAGGTATGATACAAGGAAGTGCTGGTGCAAATTATTTCACTTTATATCAATATTTCATTTTGTCTGGGCCTTTTGAGTCAGTCAATGATAATGATGGAAATGTGTTTCCAATTTCTGCTGAACTAGTAAAGAAGCTTATAGATTCAAAATTTTTTGTTAGAGTTATAGCTGCTAGCTCCTTTTCAGATTTACATGAGAATATTGGAGAGCGAAATTTGATTGAGTTATCAAATGCATATTATCGTCAATGATTTGCATGGATAATTATAACATGCAATTTTTATTGACTCTCATGGACCTTTCCTACTTTTATTCATGCTTTTCAGTAGAGTTTGATATTCTTTAGCTAATGTTGTGCCAATGTTTTGATAAAGAACTTCAACTGCATCTTGTAAGTGTGTTGTGATGTATGAATCATTGACTGTTCAAAATTACGCTTATAGTATTCATAACATTGATTTTTACTTCTGGTTTATACCTTGTATGTTGCGAGTAAAGACAAGGATTCATAGCCTTTTCATTTATAGTCATTGTTGACTTGTTCCATGTTTCTTTTGAAACTTTTAATTTGTTGTGACTTATCCAGTTTATAGGTATTTTTGTCAAGTACTGTATCTAAGCATGTATTCTGAGATAGAAACTTTTCTTTTGGCTCTGTATCATTCTTTAAATTACATTAGCATGTTTGCTGAGATTTTGATAGGACCTCCTCTTTTGACCATGTATCATTCATGTCTTTGTTTCCTTCTCTCAGAGTTAATGTTACTAAAGAGGCGGGAGGGAACTCTCAGAAGAGACTATGGTGACCGATCACGCAGGTGTCAGCAATGTGGCTCTCATGTTTTGCCTTTTCAGAACCATTCTTGTGTTCCTAAGGTGTCTGTTCAAGGTAGACAGTGTCCAGTGTGTGATAAAATACTAAGTTCCCCGAGTAATCTCAAGCTTCATATACGCACTCACAGAGAAGGAAAGCCATTTCAGTGCTTGATCTGCCCAAAAGCCTTCAAAAGAAAGGACCACCTTCAGAGACACAGTCTCAGTCATTCAGGAGAAAAGTCCAAATGCATTACCTGTGGTCAAGATTGTGTAGATGATGCAAATCTACAGAAACATATGGTCGATGTCCACAGGCAGGTTAAAACGTTCGCATGTGAAATGTGTAGCCAGAAATTTATGAGCGAAGAAGATTGGAGAGAACATGAATGTAATCTGACATTCTTAGATATCAATGTCAAAGATGAGAGGGATTCATCATTTTAGTATGTGTGGTGTATAAATCCATCTTTATACGACTCTTAAATCAATACAAGTTATCATTTATGTGATAACTGAACTTAAAGGATGAGTTCAGTGTCGAGCGTGTCCATCATATATGAATTAGAACTAAAAAGAAAAAAAGGTGAAGAAAGATTTCAAATTCCTTTTCCGTTAAGGAGATATTCAAGTTTAAAGCTCCGTCTTATATGGAAATTGACTGGTGTATATAGTAAGTCCTTACTATAGAAAGTTGGCGTCTTCACAATTTTAACAATCGTTAATGTATTTAAAAGAAGGTTTATTCAATTTTTCACTATTTAAATTATTTTTCCTCAAATGTTCTTCAGGTGGTATATCATAAATACTCTAACTAGATTCAGCTTTACTTTTTTGACATGTGCTTTTAAGGCACAAAATCGCAGGACAAAATATGATTGAATACATAATGATTGAGGAATCTGAGCCTATGACATTACAACTAGTCTGATTTCAGTCGTTTCTACACAAATGATACCAACTTTAAACTTAAGATATCTCCTTAATGAAATAAGAGTTTTGAATGCTTTCTGCACTATTTTGTTATCCCCTCGCCAACGAAGTTGGTGAAGAGGAGATATAGAATCTTTACCGTTTGTCCGTCCGTCCGTCCACATCTGTTGTCCATCCAGCCTCATGCTTTGTTCAGCTATGTCAGCAATGTGGCTCTTGTGTTTTGCCTTTCAGAACCAAAAGCTACTGGGAACAAAAGACTGCTGCCCTAGGAAAGGAATTCCAACTATTTTTATGAAAAGAAATTTACATAAAGGAGAACAAACTCATTTCTCTGAATACCAGCAATTAAAGGATTTGTTTTTGGGATGAAAAAGTTGAATAATTAGATTTGACGACTGAATGGAATTTCTAATGAAGTGTGTTGCGAATGAATATAAAAAAACAAAAGATTTGCTTAATAGAGTGTCACATAATAGACTTATGATAATCTGCAAATTAATCTGTTCAAGGGAAAAAAGTTAAGCATGTTTCTTTTGGAAGTTTAGGCTGGTGGAGGGGGGGGGGGGGCTGTAGTGCAAAGGGAGGGGACTTTATAGTGAAGGTTGGAATGATGAGTTGGTTAAAATATATTTGGTAGATGAGTGGATGGCAAAAGGTGGGTTGGGGTAGTAAGGTGAATGGATGATGGTAGGTGAATGGGGATGTTAGATGCATGGGGTTGGTAGGTGGATGGGGGATGGTAGGTGAATAGGGAATGGTACGGTTAATGGGGATGTTGAGTTGATAAAAGTGAGGGAATGGGAGTGAGAGGAAAGAATGTTGGATGGAAGATGGTAGAATGATTGGTAGATGTAGGAATTAGGATGAAGGTGGGATGGCATGGGGACAGGATGGGATCATGTGGGACAGGATGGCGTGTGGGACAGGATGGCATGTGGGATAGGGTACCATGTAATGTGGGACAGGATGTCATGGCATATAGGATGGTGGGATAGCATGTGGGACAGGGTGGCATGGCATGTGAAACAAGGTAGTGTCATGGCATTTATTATGATGGTGCACAAGCCAGATGAATGTCTGCAGAGATGTATTCATCATCGCATTATAGCAATGTGCTGAGAGTAAGTTTTAGTCAGGATAAAAGTGAAGGGGTGCATTAAAGAAGGATGGGAAAGAGATGAAATACTGAGAAAACCTTGCCAATCTTTTACAGGGACTGGAGTAGTTGTCTGTACACAAATTGGTTCAAATGCTTTCTCTGCTATTGGAATATTAAATTGAGTGCAAGTGCTGTTATATACAATACTACATGTTGCTTTTAAAGGATCATAACAAGTTCATCTTATATGAAATCAGACTTGAAAAGAAAGAAAAAATGCCTTAACCTACTTCATTATTACAAAGGAAGAAACAACTGAAAAGTATTTTGAACATTATACATTTTGTACCATAAGCGACATATTGTAAATTAATTTGGTTTATAAAAACATTCTTAAGAAACGTGTATCGTTTTATAGCAATAGTTTGCGTACCTTGGGTTTGGTTCCAGTGAGTATTAGTTTTGTGATTACATACATATATAAATCTTGACCATTAAAATTGCTAAACTTCATTGTTACTGAAATTTTATCACAATCCACCTTTAAGATTAAATGGGTAGCTACAAGCCAGAATTCTTCATATTTAACACTGATACTACCATAATAATCTTTATAGCATTTATATTTACTATAACCTTTTTATTTCTCTTCTTTTACATTGGAATTGAATACTGAATCCTAATTCAGGTGATTTGTCTTTTTCATCTCTTGGTTTTGGCAGGATTCTAAAGTTTTTGATCATGATGAACAGTGAAATACAATGAGTAATACATAGGGATTGCCACCAAGAGACAGGACCTAACTTGTCTGGCTTCTATCCACGAGCTCCATCCCATCACTTTCCTCTTCTTGACTGTTCTTCAGGTCGTTCTGGGACCAACTTTCCTTCTCCTCTCTGGTTTTCACATCATAGCTGTCACACAGTGCTTAAGCACCAAGAGACAGATATAATCTAGGAAGGGTTTTTATAATGTACCACCTGAAGAAAGTTAAAAGGAAAATCAATTAAATAGTGTTAGAAATTAAATAAGCTTTCTTTTAAATACATTAACAATTGTTAAGAATGTGAGGATGAAGACGCCAACTTTCCATAGACCTACTACACCAGTCATTTCTACACAGATAAGACGAGCTTTAAACTTGAATATCTCCTAAACAAAATAAGATTTTGCAATGCTTTCTGCACCATTTTGTTTCTTTTGAAGTCCTCTTTCATATGAGATTGACATGCTTGACCACTGAACTATTCCTTCAAGGCTTACACTGGATTGTTCCTCCTACCTAGGATATGTTACATTAGCTAAAGTAACATATCCCTGTTTCTACTCTCTTTTTCATAATCTGTGCATTATTTCTGAGTGTGAATTCTCATGTTGGGTCTGTAATTAAGCTAAGTTTCCATCCTTTCTCATTTCCCTCAGGATATTCTTATGAAGATCCTCTTTATGTGCCGAGTGGTGATGAATCGTCGGATAGCAATCTTGAAGAACTTCTTCGGTTCACGTGTCGGATGTGTTCTGCATCTTTTCCAGATGCCCCTTCCCTTCGAAAACACAAAAGAAGTCATGACAGAATTTCAGACAGGCAGTGTTCCGTCTGTCACAAAATTCTGAGTTCTCCTGGCAATCTAAAATCGCATTTATTGGTGCATTGGGAAGCCAAACCCTTCCAATGTCAGTTTTGCCCGAAAGCATTCAAGCGCAAGGGTGATTGCAAGAAACATGAATCATCTCATATGGCTTGAAAGTAACAAAACAATCAATCTTAGACATGATCAGATCCACTGCAGAAAGATCAAATCCACTATTTTTTTATCGTGAGAATGCTGACAGGATCTGCTTGCAGTCATGATCCAGAGCATGGGACCAGATCCAGCAATGAAAGTCTCAAAAACCATATGTGAAAGCAGATCAGTGACTCACATGTAATATCCTGTTAGGGGCCTGGTAAAATGTTAAAATGTTTCCGGTCATTATGATCTGTGATAAAATTCGCAAGCTCGCACCGAGTGGAGCGAGAACCATGAAAATGTTTTTTTACTTTATCAAGCAAGGTTGGGAATCATGATCCGGAGATGAGTGAAAACACATCCTTATAGATTTTTGTGGCTATTGTATGAATATGATCAAGTTTTGAAGTTTTCCATTACATAAATTTTAGCTTGCAGCACGCTTGCGACAAGCTAACAATTTTTAGTTTGTGCAAGCTTGCAGAAAGATTTTGCTAGCTAGCAAGCAAGCATTTGTTCCAAATACTAGCTTTTTGCAGCACGTTTAGAGCACACTTGCTGCAAGCTCGGAGCACACTTGCAACACGCTTGTGCAAGCTTGCAACACGCTTGGAGGACACTTGCGCAACCTTGGAGCACACTTTCTGCAAGCTTGCAGCATGCTTGCAGCACACTTTCTGCAAGCTTGCAGCATGCTTGGAGCCAGCTTGCAGCATGCTTGGAGCATTACAGCATGCTCGGCAAGCTTGCAGCATGCTCGTGCAAGCTTGCAGCATGCTTGCGCAAGCTTGCAGCATGCACAAGCTTGCAACAAGCTAATGTTTCTGTAAGGGTTGTGTTGTTGATTATCAGTATAGTCAAGACTTGTTTGAATACTTAATATTTATGTGTACTATTCAAGTAGTGAAACTGAAGAAATAAAAACATGATAGAGGCTATGTAATGTGAAAGAATTCGGGTATGGTGTATATAGAACTTGTGCTTTGTAATACGTAATTTTGTTCGTACATAACTAAATTTTTGATAATATTAACTGTGGTTGTAAGCAGAGGTAAACTGGCCAAAATCATTCCACTGTCCAAGTGTAGGACCCACCTCCAATTTTGTGGAGACTGGCACGCATTATATGCTGCAACCGTTTTAATGGCCTACGTCTGGCTATTCAGGATTGGTGGGCCAGTCCGCCTCTGGTTGTTACAAGTGTAATAGGCTGTATGAATGTTGCCAACAATTTCATCAGTGTATATGGGGAAAATAACATGTACAGGTATCATTCATAATTTAAATTTCATTAGGTGTTCTCCTTGGTTAGTCTAGGGGAAGTGACACTTTTAAGTCACTTTCCTGGGTAGTCATTCGATTAAGCTTCCTTCCTTTATTAGGAAGCCTGACATGGTGTCATGTGACTATAAAAACCATTTGGACAGTTTTTAATTTCACTGTACTGTTCCACAGCCTTTCTAGCTATTACTATCAGGTATTATAGCAGATCCTGCCTGGTAGCATTATCAGGGTTTTTGCCCGGTATCTGTGGTATAGCGCCACTTTCTTATCTGTGGTCAACATATCACCATTCCTGTGTTTTTGCATTTAGTAAGTGGTTGTAAAGGTTTAACAGATATATGAAGTTCTGGGAAATGGTTGACAGGAGGGTAATGAATTATGGATCGAAAAAGTAGTAAATCAAGTGTAAAGCTTGGGGTAATGCTCTGAAATAAATCCTTAAAAATATGTAACAGAAATGTACACCTAATGTTCTTTGTATCATGTAAACATATTTCTTAGCTGTATGTTTTCTTACATTAAGGTCAAAAGATTTGAGAGGGAAAATAATGAATTTGGTTGGTTTGTTATATATCATTTGGCAGAGCATGTCTAATCTTTTCCCTATAGTTTCCAGATTATTGCCCTACGCATGTCAGTTTTCTCATGTCACGTCTGCACTGTTTATAAGTTAGTTTCCATGCTTTCTACTTTCCCTCAGAATATTCTCCATTTGAAGACCCTCTTTATGTGCCGAGTGATGGAGACGAGTCGGATATCATTGTTGAAGAAGTACTCCAGTTTACGTGTGGGATTTGTTCTGCATATTTTCCAGATGCCCCCTCCCTACGTAAACACAAACGAGGACATGACGCAATTGCCGACAGGCAGTGTTCCTTCTGTCACAAAATTCTTAGTTCTCCTGGTAACCTGAGAATGCACCTTTTGGTTCATGGGGAAGCTAGACCCTTCCAATGTCGATATTGCCGAAGTGCTTTTAAGCGCAAGGCTAATTGCAAGAGTCATGAATTATCTCATTTTGATGGAAATTAAAGAAAAAAAAAAACACTTCTCTGGAAATTTGCTATGAATCTTAGAAAGAATGATGACATCTTGTTCTGAGATGTTTTATGCAACAGTCTTAAAATTACAGTATTACAAATGTAATTTGTGTTTTTTGTTTGCAGTTGTGTTTTTGTGGAATAAGGCATAATTGAGCTGAAAAGAAATCACTTAAAACTAAGATTATAGAAGAAAGTTTTGAAAGAAATAATAGGAAGCATAAACGTCAAAAACAAGTCTTCATGATATGAAAGTATTTTCACATAGCGCACATCCACTTTATAATCTGGACGGTGCACCACGACACATGGGAAGACAAGAATAGAACTTCTGAATGGATAAATGGGAAAAGCATTTAATAAATGTAACATGTGTAATACATGCTTTTCCCACTTTATTCAAGATAACATTTCATAAGCATTTAATTTCACCAACAGACTTGTGATAACTTGATGTGCCGATATATTAAGAATATTGTTTTATATCTAATTTTTTTTTTTTAGAAAACTAAAGAAAGATATTGAAATGATTTTCTTTCTGTTTTGTTGTTCATCTTATTTGTGGCAAGTGTTTTATCCCAAGTCATTAAATTTTTATGCTGCATCTGTAATTCAGCTACTCTCCACCCTTTCTACTTTCCCTCAGAGTATACTCTACATGAAGACCATCTCTCAGTGCTGGGTGATACTGATTCGTCGGATGGTAACGTAGGAGCACTCCGGTTCACGTGTCGGATTTGTTCTGCATCTTTCCCAGATGCCCCTTCCTTTCGAAAACACAAAAGAAGTCATGATGCAATTGCCGACAGGCAGTGTTCTGTCTGTCACAAAATTCTGAGTTCTCCTAGCAATTTAAAAATGCATTTATTGGTGCATGGTGAAGCCAGACCGTTCCAATGTCGGTATTGCCCAAAAGCATTTCAAACTGAAGGGAAATTGCAAGAAACATGAATCGTATCATTTTGCTGGAAATTAGAAAAAAATATCGGATGGAAATTAGAAGAGATAAAATGAACCCTGAACCCCTTGCATATAAATAATGTTATAATATATCTAGCAAATTATAGAATATACCAATATTTACATTGATTCAAAACTTTGAGAATACTGTTAACGTAGTGAAAAATACAACAAACAAAAAAGCATTCTGGAGGAAAGTCAAAATTATTTGATTTAAAAGATCTTAAATCCTCGTGTTTGCTCTTACCAAGGTATCTAGACATAAGTGTATTCAAAATCAGAGATGCTGAAATTTGAACTCCACAAAATGTTGTGAGTATTTTCTTCTTATGATGATAAGAAGTAGATGATAAGTTGCCATCCTTGAATTTGTTTTACATGGAAATATAACTCACCATAGGAAGTGAGATTGTAAAAAAGCTAATTTCTTAGTTCATGTTGATATATTATTGGTAGTGTATAATTTCCTCCAATTGACATAATTTTGGTCCTGACCAAATATTAATTATTTTTGGTCGGTCAATAATAATCATCTGATGATGAATAAAAATATGAAGATTGCAGAGAAGAATTTGCAGTTTTCTTTGCCCAAATAGATACCATTTGGATTATTACCTTGCATACAAAAAACACCTTTTCGTGATAACGTATGTGAAAAAGTTTCAAGAACTTAACAAAAATATTAAAAATAAATATCATTCACTACACTTAAAATTTTCTTTTTGTTTAAATTGAAAAAGGCAGATGTTTTTAGACCTTCAAGGAATCTCAAATGATTCCTTATAGATTCTATAGCTCTTAATGATTATCATATTTTTTGAGTTTTCCACAATTGTACTTTAAAACAGTTACAAAATTTTGAGGTTCCTTGTCATTCTGAGCTTTTCTCTAGTGTTTTGTTTGTTTTTTGCTCAATATTGTTCGTAGTTATTTAATATTGTTGTACGCAGCTGCGGATGTTTTTCTTAAGAGGGGCTGCGGCAATACATTAACTGTACAGCTGAATTATTTTTGCAGCTGTCAGCACTTAATTCAAATTTAAAATGTTTGATAAATTGTGTGAAATGAAACTGAAAAACAACTGCTTACAACTGTTATTATAATCTTAAAGGTATATGGACAGGTAGCAACAACATGGTGTAAAATGACTTGGAATATACTACAAATCAAAAGATTAGCAAAAAGTCCCATCAAAATCGGTTAAAAATTAACCATTTTATAGCATTTTAAATTTTGGTACAGAATTAACAAAAATTGTGCAATACTTTGTGACATCACAACAAAAACACCATGGAAATTGCTTATGTTAACTTATTGTTTTTGAACCCTTTCCCAAAATTGTATGAGAGGAAGCAGTTGAAAAAAATGCCAGTTGATCATCAGTGATGTCTGAAATTCAGGAGAGAAATTTAAAGGATTACATTTAAAGGAGACATAAAAGTCTTACATAATCCTTCTTTCATGTGATAGAATTGAACATTTTTTCTGACCAAGAAAATTTTTCTGACCAAGTTTTATACCCCCTTAACCAATCTAACACAATTTGTATAATTATTAAAAACTTAATTCTACTACTAAATAGTACTATGGGAGCTGCCATTTTGATCTCAAAACATGCAGATTATGATGATGTCATCAGCCCAGCAGGATGTTGGAATGCTTTTATTTCTTTATAATCTACGGTACCTCAATGTTTCTAGGTTATGAGAATTTTGTTTCTTTGTACTGGTCAAGGAATTGTTTTTGTGTACACATGAAATAACCAAAACATTCTGTTAAAACTTTGTGTCACATCATTTTGGAATAAAAAATTTAATCACATTTATAAAGAAATACATTAAATTCCTTATGTCCCTATTGGGGAAATTATATAATCATGCACAATATTTCAATACAGAATTGAACAAAATGGCAGCCCCCATGTGTCAACTTTAAACATGAATAACTTGAGATAGGAATAAGATTTTTACTTGCTGTTTTTGGTAGTTAAGATTTGTATCCTCTATCATATGAAATATTGATTGTATCAGACTTTGTCTCATTTAAAGATGGATAACTTGAGATAGGAATAAGATTTTGCTTTGCTGTTTTTGGCAGTTAAGATTTGTATCCTCTATCATATGAAATGATGATTGTATCAGACTTTGTCTCCTTTAAAGATGGATAACTTGAGATAGGAATAAGATTTTGCTTTGCTGTTTTTGGCAGTTAAGATTTGTATCCTCTATCATATGAAATGATGATTGTATCAGACTTTGTCTCCTTTAAAGATGGATAACTTGAGATAGGAATAAGATTTTGCTTTGCTGTTTTTGGCAGTTAAGATTTGTATCCTCTATCATATGAAATGATGATTGTATCAGACTTTGTCTCCTTTAAAGATGGATAACTTGAGATAGGAATAAGATTTTGCTTTGCTGTTTTTGGCAGTTAAGATTTGTATCCTCTATCATATGAAATGATGATTGTATCAGACTTTGTCTCCTTTAAAGATGGATAACTTGAGATAGGAATAAGATTTTGCTTTGCTGTTTTTGGCAGTTAAGATTTGTATCCTCTATCATATGAAATGATGATTGTATCAGACTTTTGTCCCCTTTAAAGATGGATAACTTGAGATATGAATAAGATTTTGCTTTGCTGTTTTTGGCAGTTAAGATTTGTATCCTCTGTCATATGAAATAATGATTGTATTAGACTTCATGTCTCCTTTAAGATGTTAGCTGTGTTCTTGTCCATATATCATCATAACTATTGCACATGCTGACAAATTATGCCAAATTTGATTTGTCGTGACTCAAAAATTATAAATGCTATTTTAACCATTTACAGACTTATCTGCTTAGAATTGTATGCTTCTTTATTTGACTAATTCCCTACATGTCCATATATCTTTAATGTTATAATGTTATAATTTAATGTATTTTTAATGCAATTGCAGCTGCCATGTTTCTTGTCCCCCACATGTCCAAATACTATTACTGTGTTGATGAAACGATTGAATAAAATTTGACATGTATCGAAAGTTAAAAAAATGTGAGATATTCTAAATATAATACAAAAATCTAAATAAATATTTTTCAAGAAAATGATTAAATGGCTAGTTTTGTTATACATATGTTATGCTCGGTTGGCACTCCATGTCCCCTAGAGGGATTTTTTTGACTTAACCTATACAGATTCAGAATTTTTATCAAACTAATTGTTGGGCCATATGGGCTGGAGGCTAGTGGGGTCCTGTGGGCCCCTATGGTATATGGCGGCGATTCTTAATAGGCAGCCCGCAGGCCAAATTTGGCCTGCCAGACAATCCAATCTGGCCCACAAACAATAGTCATTATATAATGCAATACAGTGCATTGCATGTAAGATCAATCCGATTGAGATCGGTGAAGTCGCAAAATACTTGTTTATTGTTTTTTTTTTCCTAGGCAGATCAGCTCACTAAAACATCGCAGCTTATCAAATAAAATGTTATCTTTAGTTCCGTTATAAATTGGGTTCTCGTCTTGTTAATGGAATGTGGATAAGAGAACAGGCGTACATCCTACTAATCGCGCACGCTCTTAACTTGTTTGTTTTCAGGGATTGTCAAGTTTTTGACGTGTTTTGTCACATGACGCTGGTTTTGCCACGCGATTGGCCCACGGCCTGAAGCTGTTGTGAAATGATAGCCTTTGAAAAATTTGATTAAGAGCCCTTGGTATATAGGTATAATGGATATTTTTTCCCAGGTCCTTTTTAGGGAGACTAACTCCCCCCCCCCCCCCCTCCCCTTTTTTATTATCTCACTGCCTGTATGTAATCTCTGTAGAAAAGTTGCCTTTGTTAATCAACTTTTAAAAAAAGGTATCGTCCCGTAAATACATTTAGAAGTGAACACTGTCGTACTTGCAAGACCACATCCGTTTTTCAAGTTTTCCGAGAAATCCGCATAACACAAACTCCAAACCAAACATAGGGTACCATACATTTGTTATCGAAAACATCACAATTTCTCGCAATCAGTAAGGAAAATTCAAACTAACCGAATGACACCCTTACAGAAATTTTAGCTTGCAACACGCTTACAGCATGCTTTCATGCAATTGCGACAAGCTAACAATTTTTAGCTTGCACAAGTGTGCAGCAAGCATGCTGCAAGCTAGTATTGTAAAAGCTAACATTAGCTTGCGCAAGCTAGCCTAAAATATTTAACTTGCACAAGCTTGCAGAAAGTTTTGCTAGTTTGCGCAAGGGTGCAGATAGTTTTTGCTGCAAGCTAATATTTCTGTATGGGCATTACCGGCACGGTGCACTAACTTCCAAATTTATTTATGGGATGATACCTTTCCTTTAATGGCATTGAAGAAAAAAAACTACATAGTGCTCCTTGGTTCTAGAATCTGTTGAAGTAAGAAATGCTTATTAATCAGTCAAATCACTCACTGATTTTGCTGCCTAATTGATAGCTGGAAGTTTTAAGGGACACATGTAATTACAAAAATATTTTCTTGATGGCAACTAGTAGGTGTAACTTCAGTGTCATTTATCATGCAGATTTTGTTAAAAGTGAGACACTGACTTATTGGACTACTTTAAATGCTTGTATTTATAAGTGACTTAAAGGAGCTGATGTCTGAAAAGTGAGGAAACATCTTTCTTGAGTCTTAAGTATATTCAAACACACATTCCGTGCATGTGGTGATAGGCCTGACTGATTGTTTAAATGAATCATAATTTTTCTAATGAATACTTAAGTAATTTTTCAATGACAAGAGTATCAATAAGTAGAATTTCCTTGAACTTAGTAAAAAAACCTTTTGACTGAGAGCTCCATTAATAGCACAGAAGTATGATTTTTTTTGTTGGGAATTGTTTTTGGCAACATCAACATGAAGAGTTTGGCATATATTCTACAATTGCCAAACTTTGAACTTCATATCTGGAAGCAAAATTGAGTGATTGAATGTATAGCTTTAGTGTTAGTTGTGGCGCTACGGGGGGGGGGTCGCCTTTTTCCCCCTCACTTGCTCCAAGAAAATTGTGTATGGCGACATAATTACATAAATTGTCTGATCTACCTGTGTAGGGTTTTGTCCCCCCCCCTAGCATCAAAATCCTGGCGCTGCCACCAGTGGGGGACAAGAGTCAATTTTTCCCCAAATTGTACTGATTTTTTTTAATTTTGCTGAAAAGTGGGGGTCATGGACCTGTCCCCCAGGAATTAAGGCCCTGGCCACCACTGCTTAGTGTGAATTTTGGGTGTAAGAGAGAGAAAAACATTTAAATATATTTGCATGATAGTTTTGTTTATATGGTAGTTATATGAGATACTTTAAATGTACAGATTTATTAAGTATGTTTTGTTAAGCATCTTCTTGTTCTTTTTTTCGTAGTTCACTCTTGATTGTTCTTGTAGCTTAGAATTGCATTAGTTTCTGTGGAAATAAAGTATTCAGGTGCAGCAGAACTGGGAGGTTAGGGCTGAAGTGCCCCTTTCCTTTATTTTGCAAGTTAAAAACAATTACCTCTTCCTGGAATAATGTCCACAAATATATCAGCATTGTCCCCTTTGAAAGAATTTGTATTAGATAACTTTACAGCCAATTCGTTTAGTAAATAAATTTATAGGAGTATTGACTTCTAAAAGGGAAACAAGGATGACATTTTTGCACACATGCACTCTTTTATAGTTTTTACCCCCAAAACAACATCAGAGGCCTGATAGTGGATTTTTTGTCCTGCTTTTTTTTGCCATGGTGATCAATAGCACATGTGGTATGACCAGGTCAAACACAGATATAGGCAACAAGGCACTGTAAACCAAAACCCTCGTGAGCCAATCAATGGTACGTAGCAGCTTTGAAGTGGAATGAAAAATAACCTTCTGCTAGTACATGGTGGTGAGAGGAGATGATCGTGCACCCGAGTCTTGAAGGACTGGGGCACCATTGTCATGAATTTCTCCCAATATCACATTGTCGGAGACTGTTCCAGATTTCGACTACAGTTTGGGTGAAACCCATTGCTTGTAATGCTTTCAGTCTGCCTGCCCATTTTCTTCCCATTTTAATGTTGTAAGAACATTGTTAAGATAGGTGGTGTCCTCCCTCTGCCCCTTCCCTCTGCTGCAATTAGTAAGGAGTAACAGCTTCTATTTTCAAAATGGATTTCTATTGTCAAAATAGACTAGAATAAAGCCTTCAAATATACCATTATACTCCTTTTTCGGTATTAAAAAAAGTCTGTACCAGAAAAGCTAACAAAATTCTTGTTTGCTATTCTGGTACATAGTTTATAAAGTAACAAAAAAGGAGTAAAATGGTGATGTGAAAGCTTTATTCCAGTCTATTTTGACAATGGAAATATATTTTGAAAATAGAAGCTGTATAGTGCTTTATTTGTAAAATCATTTGAAGTGTGTAATTCCTAAAGTTGTTAAATTTTTCCTTTTATTGTTTTATCATACAGAACATCCAGTTTTAAAAATGTTAATAGCACAATGTAAATAAGAGTTTTGTATTATTAAGTTTTATATAGTATCACTTTTTAAAGTTTGAGAATATATTTGCATGCATGCAACATTTATGTGGATAACAAGCATGAAAGCATTTGTTTCTATTATAGGCAGCTCATTGAACAGGCAAGAGAAGGAAATTGAGCCTTAAGTCTTTCAAGACATTTCATGCTCTTTAAGTCATGAGTAGAAAGAAGCGAGAACTATTTTGTATCATTGGTGTATTTAGGGATGGGTTGCTAACCTTTTTTTTTGAGAATTCATTGAGTTGACTGATACCAGCCCTGGACTTTTACCACGACTGAGAAAGTAGGGGAGAAAGGGGGGAGGGGGCATGGCTTCTTATCCAAAAAAGGGGGACATGGAAAATTTCCTCCTAAATATGCTGAATTTGACAAATTCTACTGATAACTGTGGGAGACTGTTCTCCCACTCCCCCACGTAATTACAACCCTCCTTAAAACGCTGCATTAGACTTTGGTGCTCAAACATAAACTAGTGTAGCTGACTGGTTTTCATTCTTGCCGCCTAATATACTATGTAGTTTATACAATCCCTATCTTACTATAATAAGTATACTTAGAAATAAAGGAAATCATGCATGCATTTAGTGTGAAATGTGGTAAGGAAATTATTCTATCATGAAGAAAAATAGAGTGGTTTTTATAGGGTTTCTTAAAATAGAAAAGTACAGAAGTAGAGTGGTTTTTATAGGGTTTCTTATAGTAGAATGGAGTATGCCAACTAATCTAAATAAGTAAAACTAAGAAGTAAGAGAAGCATTTATAATAATTTTGTATTATGTAGTCAACTAAACATGGCTTTGTCCGATGGCAAAATGCCTCGCCCCTCTGCTAAAGATATGACATCTAAGTTACCCCTTTTTAATTCGTTTTAAATATCATTCTTTGTAAGTATTTCTTTTGTCTTTTGTATTATTTATTTTGACATTTTGGTCAAATATAGAGAAGTACTCTAGTCAGTGTTGCTGGTTTTGGTGTTATTTTTGTGTCCATGCTTTGAAATAACTATAAAACACCTTTCAAATAATCATAAAACAACTTAAACAATATGTCTTTGGATTTGTCAATTGTCATTTCTTTTTTGCCTTGTTGAAGACCTTTCTAACCACCCTCCCCAACACTTAAATATGAATTCCTGGCATCACCCATGTTTTAAAGAAATTGAGCTTCAAACCATTTTATTCAATGTTATCATTTGTTACATCAGCAAATTGTCGCTTTCTGCTTGTTTTCTGCAGGCTCCATGCCTCTCGGGAAGAAAATAACACCTTTCAGATTAGAGACATCAGGGAATGTTGATCACAGACCCAGACTAAGCCATGGTGACAATGAGAGAAGACAGTGCCCAGTTTGTTTTAAAGTATTAAGTACTCCAGGCAACCTCAAAAAGCATTTTCTAGTTCACAGAGATACTAAACCCTTTCTATGTCATCTCTGTCGGAAGGCTTTTAAGCGCAATAATGACTGCAAGAGACATGAATTGTTACACATGACCTGAACCCATTGTATCCTTATTTGAAAGAATATTCCTGTGAGTTTTCATTTTGATGTATATAATAGAGGAATGTTAAAGAAACACGTTGGTGAAAAACCATGTTGATGTCTTATTCCATTAGGAGTGACTGCATTTCAAAGATTTCACAAGTGTGTTGAAAGTGACCTTGTAGTTTACAGCGTGATGACCTGGTCCAAGAAGGTGCTTTATGTATTTCTTTAAAAATTAACTGCCCCTTTCTAAAATATTGGAATTGATTAGATGGGGTATCACATGCACTGTAAGACGCTCTGCCCATCTGCTTATTACACTCTAAATTAAATCAATTTTCTTAAAATACAGAAGAATCTTGGATATGCAGGTATGACATCACACTTTACGCTGCAAGATCACTTTCCAACATACTTGTGAAAAATCTTTGAAATGCAATCACTCCTGAGTGCAATATCACATGGTTTTTTCATGTAGTCCATATTTCTTTAATAGTTGTCTAAATGAAAATTCACAGGAATATTCCTTTAAAAGTATAGAAACAGGGTCCACACCCCTGTTTGAATATGACCCTTCAAACCCTGTCATTCAAAGCTGACTTTGATGTGCTGGTTTAGAGATAGTAAATACATTGGTTATGCAATCACTACACAGGGATACTGTTATAGACCCCATGTCTATGTTATCATTTATTACATAAGCAAATTGTCGCTTTCTGCTTTGTTTTCTGCAGGCTCCTTGCCTCTCGGGAAGAAAATAACACCCTTCAGATTAGAGACATCAAGGGGTGTTGATCACAGACCCAGACTAAGCCATGGTGACAATGAGGGAAGACAGTGCCCAGTTTGTTTTAAAGTATTAAGTACTCCAGGCAACCTCAAAAATCATCTTTTAGTTCACAGAGATGCTAAACCCTTTCAATGTCGTCTCTGTCAAAAAGATTTTAAGCGTAAGAATGACTGTAAGAGACATGAATTGTTACACATGACCTGAAACCATTTTAGTTTTTATTGATCTGAATTTACTCATTTGAAGAAGCTTTTTGAGAAAGTTGCCATGCAAGCAAATACATGTAACATTTTGATATGACATCCATGTTACGCTATGAAAAATGGTACTGCAATGCAGTGTGTGTCAGTGCTGCAGATGTATGTTCATTGATGTATAGTTGAATTTAGTCATTTTGAAAATCTCAGGCCTATGTTCTGACAAATTTGAAAAAGTTACTTACTTTGACAAAAAATATAAGTGCCATAAACTGATGCGAAAGAAATGAGGGGGGAGGTGATTCTATAAAGAACATCAAGAATGTTCTTTTTTCCATTTTTATCAGGTTAAGACAACTAATAGTCTGATTCATTATGATGAGTTTATTTTTTAGATTTTTGAATCTCAAGAAATAAACATGCTTGAGCGTTCTAGTTTTGCCATTTTACAGACGGATAGATTTACTCTACTCGCATACTAATAGTTTTGATATCATTGTTTGCAACATTGTTTTCATTATATCTCACAAAATAGCTGTTTTTGCACAATGTTAATTATCAGTAATATCAAGTTCAATTGTTGGTATTATTCAACAAGGTTTTCAACATGAGATGCATATGCAACAAGGTTTCTGTGTTATTTTGTCAATTCTTAACCAGTTTTTGTCAATTTTCATCTATTTAGTTTTCTGGTAATTTATTTCCCATTATGCTAAAGTTGTCAGGTGTATGTGTGTACAACTAGTGGTGCAGGAAAGAGTTACATTGTTTGGAGCAACAATCCTCTCTATGGGGAATAGCTTTAAAGGTAGAAAATTTAAACCAAGAAATGAATGTATTAATTTGCAGCTACCCCAGGGGCATAAGAAAGGTCCCTCCCCTCCCCCTGACCTTACTGTAATTTTTGGTCATCACACTAACACTATAGACTTAAAAATCAATGTAAAAGAAATGATATACTTGGACAGAAGCTGGGGGAGTTAAGTAAAATATGTTATTTAAACCTTTTGAATTTGTTTAAATTCAGCTTTCAGGATTTGCTCATCATTCTAAGATATATAAGAAAGAAAACATATTTCTATGCATATATCATTTAGGGTAATCATCATTTCTGTATGTGTCATGCAATACTGGGCTTCAAAACTCCCCTGGGCCTGTGCTCTTTTCTAATTCCTCTCCCCTCCTGCCCCTTTCTCCCTCCTGCCCCTTTCTCCCTCCTGCCCCTTTCTCCTTTCTCCCTCCTGCCCCTTTCTCCCTCCTGCCCCTTTTTTCCTCCAGCCCCTTTCTCCCTCCTGCCCCTTTCTCCTTCCTGCCCCTTTCTCCCTCCTGCCCCTTCCTCCCTCCTGCCCCTTTCTCCCTCCTGCCCCTTTTCCTTCCTGCCCCTTTCTCCCTCCTGCCCCTTTTTCCTTCCTGCCCCTTTCTCCCCCTGCCCCTTTTCCCCTCCTGTCCCTTTTTCCCTCCTGCCCCATTCTCCCTCCTGCCCCTTTCTCCCTCCTGCCCCTTTCTCCCTCCTGCCCCTTTCTCCCTCCTGCCCCTTTCTCCCTCCTGCCCCTTTTTTCCTCCTGCTCCTTTCTTCCTCCTGCCCCTTTCTCCCTCCTGCCCCTTTCTCCTGCCCCTTTCTCCTGCCCCTTTCTCCTGCCCCTTTCTCCTGCCCCTTTCTCCCTCCTGCCCCTTTCTCCCTCCTGCCCCTTTATCCTTTCTGCCCCTTTCTCCCTCCTGCCCCTTTCTCCCTCCTGCCCCTTTCTCCCTCCCCCCTTTCTCCCTCCTGCCCCTTTCTCCCTCCTGCCCTTTTCTCCCTCCTGCCCCTTTCTACCTCCTGCCCCTTTCTACCTCCTGCCCCTTTTTCCCTCCTGCCCCTTCTCCCTCCTTCCCCTTTCTCCCTCCTGTCCCTTTCTCCCTCCTGCCCCTTTCTCCCTCCTGCCCCTTTCTCCCTCCTGCCCCTTTCTCCTTTCTCCCTCCTGCCCCTTTCTATTCCCTGCCCCTTTCTCCATCTTACCCCCATCTTCTTTTCCCTTATACCCTCCCCCAGTCTCCCTACCTTTCCCATTATCCTTTACTCCTCCCCCTCTACCTGTTAAAAATGCTTGGGGATATTAATGCATCTTAAAAGGAAGGGGCTTTGACCCCACTTTTTGTTACGATGCGATAGTATCAGGAAGCTATGCAGTCATGATGGCGTGGGTGTGTGTGGGTGTATGTGATGGCCTGCTAGTAAACGCGATATTTCAAGAACGGTACATTGGATTCATGTCATATGTGGTACACAGATAGCGAAAGGTCTGTAGATGTGCCATATTGTTTTTGATGGTGATGTCATGCAGATTAATGAGTAGGTGGGGCTTAATGTAAAAAAATTAAATTGTTTATATTTTAACAACTACATGTCTGCTTTGTTTTTATTTAGTCTAATCATGATGTTTAGCAGGTGTGTACATGTTCATGATGTAAAAACGCTTAATTTCATTAATATGCATATTGGGTGGGGCTTAATATGATTTTGCTGAAAATAGCTTGTAAACACGATATCTCAAGACCAGTAAACTAGATTCATGTCATATGTGGTACACAGATAGCCCATGGTCTGTAGATGTGCCCTATTATTTTTGATGATGATGTCATGCATGTTAATGAGTAAGCGGGGCCTAAAGTGAAAATCTTGAAATGTGCACTTTGGTGAGCATGCGAAGCATAATGCGAACCTATGTAATGGCAATTTTGTCGTCCAGCCGTCTGGCCGTCCACAGTTTTTCCTGAGATTTCCTCAAAAAAGTTGGGTTTCTTCAGATATCCTTATGGAAGATTAGATTTTCCTTGCAAAATGTTAGTTTTTCAGAGACACTTAAGACAGTTTGAAGACTAGTTTCCTTAAAAAGGCTACAAACATTTGATATTTCCTTAGAAGATAACTGAAAATGTTATAATTTTCCAATATTCTTCAGAGATATTCAAGCGTCTCTCTCATAGCACTGGAAATTTAAAATCCTTTCAAATATTTGGGCACCAACGATTGTATCAGGCATGAATATTAAACTCTGCCTTTATTATTGTGTTCATTTGCATAAAGTTGCTACAGTATTTGAATTGACCAGACTTGTTTTTATTTAGTATGCTCAGTCAGGGAATGTGACTGGGAGGGATGCCATGTGGGACATGGATGGTGGCCATGCAGGACATATGATATAATATATACCTTATGGTATACACCAAGGGCTATATTAGGCATAATTACTCTGCCTTTTTTTTTCCTTCTTATTTAACAAGTCATTTGCATATAAGTTATTATATGAACTGACCCTTTCATACATAGTATGCTCAATCAGTGACTGTGATAGCTAGGATGAGACTTCTTATGGAACCTATGAGATGTCATACAGGATATGGGGTGGGATGCCATGTGGGACATGGGGTGGGATGCCATGTGGAACAGGGTGGAATTCCATGTAGGATATATGGTGGAATGCCATAGGATGTGATGTCATGTGGAACATGGGATGTCATGTGGGACATGGGATGTCATGTGGGACATGGGATGTCATGTGGGACATGGGGTGGGATGTCATGGGGTGGGATGCCGTGTGGGACATGGGGTGGGATGCCATGTGGGACATGGGGTGGGATGCCACGAGTAACACAAAGTAACAGGTTGGGATGCCATGTGTGACATAAGGTAGGAGGCTATGTGGGACATAGGGTAGGAGGCTATGGGGACATGAGATATGATGCCATGTGGGACATAAAGTAGGATGACATTGGGAGGGATACCATGTGGAACATATGGTGGGATTCAATGTGGAACATTAGGTTGAATGCCATGTGGGACATCAGGTGGGAAGCCACTGATGCAGGACATACGGTGGAATGCCATGGGGGACATGGGGAGAGATGCCATATGGGACACAGGGAGGGATGCCATGTGGGACATAGGGAGTATGCATTGGCATAGCCAGAGAGGGCGATATTTTAATCTGTCTGTTCAGATTTTAATCTGTTGGTTCAGATTGGTGTCATCAATTCAACAAGCTTTGACATTCCAGATGCTTAATATGTTTTTAGATTTCAAAAGGGCACTTTCTCAGAAAATGGTTCTTCCGTAATATTATATTAAACATTTGTGCGATTTAGTTATTGTTGTATGTATTTAAATACATGAAGACAGAGAGAGAAAAGAGGGGAGGGGAGGGGGGGGGGGGATGTCAGAGTACACGTGATACAGAACAGGCTCATTTTAAAAGTTTGACAACATTTGAACAAGGTTGTAGTAAATTATTAAAAACCTTTCTTTTAGACCACATATTTTTCAAAGAGTGATGATAAACCTAACCATGTACAAACGTAAACAAAACATTTTATTTCCACATTATCCATTTTCATGATTTTGTATATGGTGTATTATTGCTCTGGACTGCACCAGGGGCCCTTAAGCGGGCCCCTGGACCCCACGCCGACAAGTTGTGTGCTTTAATTTTGTGTTTTGTATAGAGTGTATCATAGCTCTCTTTGACATGAATTTTGACTTGTATAATACACCTTCTTACCATGCATTGTGACATACTTTTTTTCCCTTCAAATGTCAATTATGCAAGAGCTTCCGGGGGATTTGCCCCCTGGACTCCTACCACAGCTTCGCTCCTGGACCCCACCAGGGGCCCTTAAGCAGGTCCCTGGACCCCATGCCGACAAGACGAAGTCACACCTTCAGTATCACCACAACTACACCACTAAATATCATGTCAGTTCAATTCGATTCCCTGCCCCCAATATGAAAATCCTGGCTACGCCACTGGGGAGAGATGTCATGTGGGTACATATGGTTGAATTAATGTGGGACATAGATGTAGGATGGGATCCATGTGGGACATAGGATGGGATGCCATGTGGGTCATAGGGTGGGATGCCATGTGAGATGTGCTTTGTGGTGGAATGCTATGTGGGAGATATGGTGGAATGCTATGTGGGACATGGCATGGGATGTCATGTGGGACATGGTGTGGGATGTAATTTGGCACATGGGATGGGATCCATGTGGGATATAGGGTAGGATTTCATGTGGGACATGGGTGGAATGCCATGTGAGAGATATAGAGGAATGCCATGTGGGACAAGGGATGAGATGTCATGTGGGACATGGGGTGGGTTGTCATGTGGGACATGGAATGCCATGTGGGACTTAGTGTGAGATGCCATTTTTATAATTTGCCGGGTCATATGATATGGGTGTCAATTTGCATGGGCATGCAAACCATGACGGTATTTACCGTTCTAGTTTAAGAACCACATGTCTGTTTTGTTTCATGTTTGACTTAGTTATGATGTTAGCTGGTGTGTACTTTTGATGATGTAAAAACGTTGAATTTCATTGATTACATAGTGGGCGGGGCTTAATATGATTTGCTGAAAAGAGCTTGTAAATGCAGTATTTCAAGAACAGTAAACTGAAGTAATTTATTATATGGTACACAATAATCCATGGTCTGCAGATGTTTGTTGTGGTGATCTGATGCATATTAATAAGTGGGCGGGGCTAAAAGTGATAGATGAGCAACTGTATATCCGTTTTGCGTCATATTGGGCATGATAATTTTGTTGATTATTGTGTACATGCTTATGTTATCACAGGTGTCATTAATATGCATGGTGTGCATGGCTTAACATGAAAGTACTAAATGATGTAAACACCATAGATAATATTAGATTTATGCTATATGTGGTACACAGATGGGTAATGGTCTGTACATATGTTCTAATGTTGTGGAAGTGATGTCATGAATGCTAATTAGTGGGTGGGGCTTTCTGACAAATTCTTTAAATAGGATAAATGAGCAATTTATTTTGCATCATACTTGCTTTGATGATGTTAATTATTGTGCAAATTTTCTTATGGATATTTTTTTCATTTCATGGGATTAGTACTAACTAAAAAAAGACTAATTATCGCACTTGAGGTGGGGAGGCGGAGTGGGGGTAGGTTTGTTTCAATTTTCTGCAACTTTTGCTTGACTTGGCACATGCATAAAGATTTTTAATATTTCATTTAGATCTATTCAATAAAAAATACAAGATTTCTGTACTTACAATTGTCATATTTCCTTTGCATTCCATTGCATTTTGTTTTGTTTTTGCTTTTGACAGCCCGTTTGACAGACTGCAACAAAATAATCCACACCCAAATCATTCCAACAACTTCCCCAAAAGGTGTCCATACTCGTGGAGGGATGCAGCAACAACCACATTTGTGCCCCATGTCTTTTAAGACTCCAAATTCACACAGCATCCATGAGAAATATCATGATACAAACTTGTTCAATGTACTGCATGTCTCAAGTTACTAAGCCAACAAATCACATTAACACAACATTATTCCATACATACAGGCTTAAGACCACATTAACGCTCGCATTGTCCCAAGTTGCAATGTTTATTTGCAGAAAGATCTCTTACGACATTAATGAATCCATTCAAGTCAAAAGCCTATAAGAAGTTGAATGAGGTAGCTCACAGAGCACCCATTTTTCAGCCAGTACGTCGTGGGTTAATTTTGCCAGCAGGCTGCCGGGTCTTATAAATAATAAGAAAATTGGACCTGCTGCCATCTCACTTGGTGCTCAGCATAAGTGATTGGAGCAGTGTAATAGTCAGAGGTGTGGAAAGCTTTCGAAAAGTGTGGGGGTGTGACCTTTTAGGGGGCACTTCCCAAGTCATATGCATATGTCCACCCCGTCTGTAGATAATAAAGTAACAGGGCATTTCATTTTTAGAAAGGGGTACTTTTCTAATTGGAACATTCCCCCATACATGGGACTAACAAGTTGTCAGTTTCCTGCTATTAGGTCAGTCATTAAAGGGCATTTCATTTTGAAAGGGCACTTTTGTAATAATTTTTAAATTGCACAAATTCCACCAGTTCTTGTACCTTCGACAGTAATTGAGGTCACTTCATATTCAAAAGGGGCACTTTTGTGATTTTTAAGAAAGTACTGGAGAAAAGATGGTATGATGATTTTTATAAGTGAGGGGTGCACATGAATTGTGTGTAAAGAGATATTGTCTTTTTTATTGTCTATTCTTACCAGTAAGAACGCGTGAAAGTTTGGTACATTTTAAATTTGTGCACCCAATATCATAATGATAGAACTGACCGACAGAATAAGAGATAAAAGTTTTCCTCATTGTTCTGCTTTCTTCCATGTAGACTCTTCATCCCCCTTGAAGCTCCTCGAGATGCATGCCTCAACCGGAACCACAGGCCACAAAGATTACCTCAACTTCAAGTGCCAATTTTGTAATCAATTATTTGGTGACTCTGCAACTTACAGATCACACATCTGTCACCAACCTAAACGCTATCCCTGCTCGATATGCACAAAGGTCTTATCTTCATCCATGAGTCTGAAACAGCATCAGTTAATACACACAGGTGCAAAACCACATAGGTGTCCATATTGTAACAAGACTTTCCGACAGAGGAGCACCCTCATGCATCACTTGCACATACACACTGGTGCTACTCCATACAATTGTCACTTTTGTGAAATGGCATATAATAACCGTGGCACACGAGCCAAACATGAGAAGAATTTTCATGGGAAGATTTAAGGTAGAAAAAGAAAGTTTTGATTTGGCCTAAGAAAAGATAAAGTTAGTTTGCCCTCCTTTTTTTTTTAATTTTCAAAAATCCCTATGCTTCATCAAAATCCCTACAAAATGTCGCAGCAACCACCTTTGCCTGTTGCTGTTACTGCGGAGAAAATGAACCCACTGCCCACAAGAGCTTGAGAATACAAAGTTGTCCTGCCTGTATGTAACGAGTGTGTCAGGCAACTGAGAGAAAATCCCAAATCACACACTGCATCAGTGAGATATAAAAACTGCATGTTGTGTACATTTGCTTTATTCTCCAACCGCCATTTTTGGCTATTTTCGGCAGTTCAGTAAAAAAAACACATGACCACCATTGACCTTTAATGTCACTCATACACAGTAAATATTAATATTCAGTAGATAAATTGTTTACAGAAGCAATTAATCTTTGAACAATAAGTATAGCTGTTAAATCAAATGTGCTCTCATAGGAAGGAGGAAAATGGGGATATCTGTGCATGATTTTAAGCACATGTACACGATATGTGAGCAAAATAAAAGGAACCAACAATCTGAAAGTGAAGTAAAGTGTTTTAATTCTGTGTTCTAAATGTTCTTGATATTTTACCCTAAGGGAGCCAAAAAAATAAAAAATTCCACCTGCCCCTCCCTTAAAATTATCCACAAGAAATAGCAAACAAACAATTGTTTTAGACCTTATGTTCCTGTATACACTGATCATAGCTAGGTGAGCTGCTGTTAGATGTTTCAGCTGGAGGGACAAAACATCTATTTAATTATAAAATGATTAGCAAACCGTTGGGAGAGAGAGGGTGTCATGGTTATCCTTGTCCCTATGACCTCTTGTCCATGGCACTGCATGATCAGGAATCTACTCTACCGACATATTTTATTTGACACATTACATCCTCAGATCTGCAGATAAGGAAAATGACAGCTCTGTACTAGTACCCCAAGGGAATGATCAAACTTGTATTATTATTGACAGTGAATTTTGTAAGGAAATTTCACTGGGTGAACACAATCACCACTCTGATGCGAGGCGAGAAGGAACATGTCGATTTGAGCACCTTCATAATGTGCTACCACAGGGCCTGCACAATTGATCATATATATTCTAGTATTTAGAGAATTTTGATTCATAAAAGGTATTATAATGTCATAAAATGTTCTATACATGTATGTCTATACATGTTGATAACGAGGCGCAACAGTGGAAGTTATCTTGTATGCTAGACAAAGTGAAAATCCAGGTCGCCCAGTGCATCAGAATTTTGTTCACTGGGGGACCAAAATTTCACATGGGGAAAGAACAAATTTCTTTTCAATATCATGCAGGTCAATTTTCATAGAAATGACATATTTAAAATAAAAAATGTACAAATAAAGAAATGTACACCAACATTTCATTTATCATCTGATAGGTAGAACTATTTCCTATCAAGTGTGTTTTTTTAACAAGATCAAATAAATCTCTTTAGGAGGAATGATCCCATTAATCATTCATGGGCATTGCACAAATTCCTCCAGGCATATTTATTTTCAGAGTCAGCCAAGGACTATTCTGATTCATTTCACTGCAAGGCAGGCATGTGGCTCCAGCTCCAGCTGAATGACCTATTGTGTACAGTGTAACAATAGCTTGTTGCTGGCAAGTGAACCGTGGAGAGCTCTATGCTAGCAAGTGAACTGTGAAGATACTCTCAGGTTGGAAGGTACTCTTGGGTTGGAAGGTGTGGATTCAAACCGATATTTAGGAAATGAGGGGTGTCAAGTTGGAGCAGTCCAAGGGACAAAAATTCTGAATGAATGGAATTTACAAAGTCCCTGTTTTCTTATAAAATGTTTTTTTGTTATATGTGTTCATCTTCATAAGATATTACAGATCAACACAAAACTTGAAGGTCTTGAGTTGGAAATCTTTTGTTCTTAGAGTAAAGCTACTAATCTCCAACAGAATAAGGCATACTCCTACTTGTTTCAATTGAACTTCGCGAGATTTTATTGATCTAATTTGCTAAGTAAACTACTTTCAAAGCCATAAAATATAATATGTATGATTCTACAGTCATGTCTACACACTAATGTCAGAGCTTCTCTGCTATTTTCCTTTCTGATATTGAATAGCATAACGAGGTTTAATGTCCCGAAAGCATCCAGTGCTGGACATATCAAGACCGCCATGGCCTTTGATAACCAGTTGTGTACTCACTGGTTGCAGACCCACCGGGATGAATCGCTTAAACCCGAGTCCCATTCTTTGAAGTGAGAGAAGGTTGCAAGGTGCAACGGCTATATAGGAGATGCCTCTTGCTGGAAAGGGTAACAACCATAGGTGGGGTTTAGCGAAACAAGAAGCAATTTTTTCCTTTCTGAATTGGTAACTTTTTGTATGGTGATTTTGTATTGTATCTTAGCATGATTCCCCCTCCCCCCTCTTCACACACACATACAATTGACATTTCCCACACTTTCGTTCAGCAAATCCTGCCTATGGTTACATCCAATAATAGATAAGTGATTACAAACAACTTATATCAGTGTGTTGTCAATAAACATTTACATGCTATAACCTTTTTCTTCTGGCAGTGGAGATTGCATTCAATAGGTCTCTTAGAAATTTTGCACGATTTGGCAATGGTAAAATCAGTTTGTAGTGATTGATATCTACCTTAAATATATATGTTTTTAATCTCTGTTAAATGGGAGCAGTTTTAGGCATTGGACAACTACCTTAGATGATTTACTCAAAATTAATCAATTATTCAAATAAAAAATCTTATTTTATATTATCTTGTAAGTAAAAATACACCCCATGAGAATAGGTCACCGTGCGACAAACGGCAGACAAGGATTCTTGAATGAGCCTACATAGACGGCAACTTGAAACTTTGGTAACAAAAAATAAATATGCAAAGCAAAAATCAATCAATGGGTTTCAGTGAATCTAGCAAGTTGCAAAACACAGCATCTGGGACCAAGTTGCTTAACACTTAGTGTATTTTAAAGAAAATTTATTTAACGTTTTTACTAGTAGAGTTATTTTCCTACAAACTGTATTCAAGTGGTAAATTATAATTACCCTTACTAGATTCTGATTTATTACTGTGATGCCCTAGCATCACTGTTTATGTATGTCACATGTACAAATGTATTTCTCATGATTTTATGTGCTCTTTATATCTCCATCCAGGGTATGGTGCATGCGACGGAACTGACCAGTACTTTCCCGCTCTGTTCTGCTACATGCGCCATGTCTTGGTCATGGTATAGCGACCACAAGGTTTTCGGTCAGTTGGGCACTGGCTTCTGTTTGGCCTAGACATGTTTCTTTGAAACGTGTAGACTTGCATTTTCTGAGACAGATTCTTATATATATTGTAAATAGATTAACGACAAATTAGTTGCACCTCTTCTTCATTTATTTTGGCATCTCTCTCTCTCTCGCACTTATATTTAGTTATTCATTATCGCTGGACTTTTTTTCGCTTGGTTATTGGTTCGTCATATTTAATTCCCACCTAACCCTTGTGTTATTACAATACTTTCCTGACAATGCAATAGTTGTTAAGCCACAAATAAAAATGAAAAATATAATAGCATATATAAAGCCTTTGAGGAATCTCAGGATGGGGCATCACAACTAGTCATTTCTATACAAATTATACCAAACTTTAAACTTAAATATCTCTTCAACAGAATAGGAATTTTGATTGCATCCTTCAACATTCTGTTACTTTTTTCATTCTGTTACTTTTTTCCTTCTGTCACAAATTTGCATTTTTTTATTTTTATACTATCATTTTATTGTATTATGATATGTCAGTATGTTAGAGAACTCGGGGTATATCAGACCCTGTGGTAAAATGAAATACTCATGATTTTGCCCCAACCACATTTGCTGCCACCATTTTTGATGAAAAGATACCGACGATAATGTAAAGATGAGGATTAGACATAAAATGGTTCACTAAATAGGGGATGATGCATCGGTAAATCGGTGACATTTGAAATGACTGCCTCTTGACCTAACATGACGAGTATTCCTTTCAATTTTACATGATATTGTAAGAAAAAACTTCACCGTGTATGTTACTGCTGTAAGTATACATAATGCAATCATCAAATGTGTTTGATTTTCTGTTTGTGGTTTGTGGTATATTAGTGCCAACTCTTATGGGGCAAAACAGGACAATTTCGATGGGGTAAAACGGATCCCTGATTAAGACACGTTGAGAGAATTAAATTTTATGAAAGTAATGAAGATGTGGATGATTTATCGTTTTTTACAAGAACCGGAAATTCCTCTCAGTGGGCCTTTCACAAGAACTAGGGTGAAAAGTATAATTTCTACTTTTCCATTTCTACTTGCATCAGTGTTGGGGGTAAAATGGTCCCCTATATTTCATCTTGCCCCACCATATGTGGTAAAACGGAACCTTGTAGAAATTAAAATCTTCAGCAATAATTCAAAAATCATGTGAGTGAATAATTACATGGCATGTTTGTTGTTACAAGTTCCATTTAAAATCTTTCAAACGTACATAAATACACTTGCTAATACATTTTCACAAGCATAAATTGAATGTGGTCCGTTATACCGTACATTCCCTTACGTTTCGTTTCTTTCATTACAATAAAGAAAGACATTTTACACGCAGACAGGGACTCTTCTAAAATAAGAGATACACACATGATGCAGACAAAAATATGCAGATAAAATCATGCATCTTGAAGACTTAACAATGCATAGTCCACACAAAAAGACCTAAGCTTGGAGACTGTACACATTACAATACAAGAGGCCATATAATTACTACGATCAACTTGAAAAAAGAAAAGGACACCCTCTGAAACTTGTAACACCAATTTAAAGTTAGTAGAGAAGAACGTATCAACCAAGGGGATGGTCTCTTGTTGTTTACAAGTATAACTGAAATACTTGAAAGTTCAGGTGTAAATGCAAAATGTTGTATGGGTGTGTAGTGGAGTAGCTATACCAAAGAGAAGATCTGGAGACCTGTCAACCTAAAAATTTGTGAATCTGGAGATTTTCACACAATAAAAACCCCTTGATATATGGGAACCTCAAACCTTGAGATTTACAATTTTCCAGCAATTGTGTTAATACAAGGCTTGTGGGCATACGGACAATGCACTGTACTAACTTTATGGGACTGAGTGTTAATCAACTCCAAAGTGAAATCAAACTGTAGGAACTGTATGAAGTTGGTGAGGAAAATTGCAAATTATCGTGAAATTTGACCTTGAGATAATACCGGAAACTGTGGGTCTCACGGTGAAAGCGTGAGAATTGACAGGTATGAGATCCCGTTTAGAAAGAATAAATATGCGAGTCCAAAAAACATTTGTTCGGCATCTAAAATAAAAGAAGAAATCACTACACACTCCCAAAGCAGATAAAAGTCCACTTTTGCATGGATTTGATGGACTCCTGAAATATAAAACCTTACGGTTGAACATTTATAGATTAATCTTTGTTCATACCATACGAAGACTGGAAGATGAGTTCATGATAGCGGAAATTACTTTACAAATAAATTATATGGTAAAATCATATCTTATCTGTGATTTTATTTCGTAACGACTCAAATTCGTCATAACTTCGCCTCTTTCCTGTGTATATACTAAAGTTCTGTTGCCACAGAAGTCTGGAAGTCCATCTGATTATAATAAGAGGCTGATCGTGTACATATTGTCTCAGTATTTCATTGGCTTTGATGGGGAACCAGAAGAGGTAGGTGGGTCACCGTTTGACATTTTTTGTAAATTGATACATGTTAAACAACATTACTCCCTCCCCTTCCCCCTCCCCTCCTATGCTAGTGGGATTGGTTGCTCCACATTAGTCAAGTTATATCCTCAGCTTTGTTTTTCGTCATTTTTTTCTGTCTTTGTAGGAACTTCTCGGCGTCCATCATCATCTAAAACGAGACCTTTCACTACTGTCATCCGAAAGACTCCCCCACCCGCCAACTGTCAGTTCTGTCAACAACAAAATGGAGACCTAAGCGCATGCGTAGCTCACGAACTTAAATGCATACACAGAGATTCCCGTTATTTTACATGTCAAGTATGCCAGCAAGTATCAACAACTGCTCAACAGTACAAAATTCATCACGTTCTTCACATCGATTTAAAACCTTACAAGTGTACATACTGTGCCAAGGCTTTCAGCTCCAAGGCGAACCGTAAGAAACATGAGCGTATTCACACTGGTGAGAGAAGTTATCTTTGTAGATACTGCGGCAAACCGTTTGCAGATTTGAGTAACTGTGTTAGGCATGAGAAGTGTTCACATCATGAAGTGTATACGCCGAGGAGATACAAATTAACAGCAGCGGAACTCTGTAGTTAATGGTACTCGGCCGGGCCATGTTAGAGAAATCTTAGTTTTACTTTATTTTAATATTTTACCCATAGCAGTGACATAGGAAACGGTGTAGGGAGTGGAGGGGGAGGGGTGGTTAAGTGCCACTTTGGCCTCATATAATGAAGGTCTGACGAATTGATTTTCTTACTCCAAAGTATATGAACGGATTAAGTCGGCACGCATAAAAACAATTTGGAATCCTCTGGATTTTCGGAAAATTTCCTTCATTTTCGTTAAATATGCTTCAATTTATGTTTCCGAGAAATTTCCTTAATTTTCCCAACATTTTCGTGAAGTGTTATCGTCAATTTTCCGGAAAATTGCTTCATTTTGAAGAATTTTTATTATATGAAATGATGCTTAACTTTCCAAATGTTTCTAACAATTTTACGAAAGTTCCTCCCCCCCCCTTCCCTCCTCTCCCCTCTTATCCTCCTTCCCATCTCCCAGCACAAATTATTTTTGAATATAAGTTGCTCATACAATTTTATCGGTTTGTTGGAACAAAAATCAATCTTCTTCTCCCTCCAGATGTGAAATTTCTTTCTACGTTGCTGCGTATAATAGAAAATTTTACCCACATGTGTATCGTCTTTATATATGGTTAAAAACTACTACTACAAACAAAATCATGTAAAGAATTTATAAAAAGTTTTTGGTGTGGAGATTTCTACCCTCCTATACTTTGAAACTTTGTATTTAGGTTCCAAAATTCATAATATGAAAGTTATAAATTCACACAAAAAACGTGGGAATATTCCGTTAACTGTTTTACACATTTCAGTTTTACAAGTGAATCTGAAATAGATGTTATCCCGTATTTACCATGTAAAACTTAGCATTGTTAATTAGCATTTGTTGGATGTATTACTATTTTATGTAACATTTCATGCAGCTGAATATGATGTACTTTACCATTTTTCAAAATTTGCTATGTAAATTGAAGTCTCCAAGATGTGTCGTTTCTAGCACTCTAAAAAAAAGGAATGGTCAGATTTGACCAAAACATGGTCAACTGTGCTCCGAACCAACTTTGGTTAAATTTAAACGACCAAAACATGGGCAAATTTGACCAAAATATGGCAATTATGGACGAATTTGACCATAATGTGGTCAAATTTGTTGTTCAATTTTGACCAAAGCTGGTACGGTGCAGATTTGACCATGTTTTGGTCAAAATTTGACCATTTATTTTTTTATAGCTGTTTTAATGATAATCATTACCATAGTTGCAAAGTTTCAAGCAATGGATAAATTATAAACCGAAAATTGACAAAGATAGGTTTATTTATCCTTGCCTGTGTTTCGTCTTAAGGCCACATAGCAAGTTAAGTTCAAGTTGATCATGTACAGTTTCTATGAAATATCTTAATATTTAGCATTTTACAAACATTTTTGTAATAATCATGGAAATTAGCCTATGAGCCTTTTATTTGTCAGGCTTTTATATGACATTTTGTAGATATTATCTCTCATGTATATATTGGATAGGTTTTGTCATTTCATTTACTTTACTTTCGTTTTTTATCTTAGAAAATATTGTACGACTGATTTTATTAGTCTGGTGACGTCCGGCTTTTCTAAATATATATAGAATACTTAATTGAATACCTTTTCAAAGTTTTCCTGCCTGTGTATGCCTGTTCGAAGGATTGTTTTCACATTTTGTGCAGTATTTTGATAATCTACTGGTTTAATGCTCAGGGAAATGGACCAGAATTTTCTCCAAATATTTATCACATGAAATTGAATATCGTACTATCGATGTTCGCTAGAGTTCGCAGATGACATTTCACAGTTTTCATTATTTTGTATCTCCATGCTGCGTTCGTTAGTATTTAAAGGAATATTTCCATGGTTTTTTGTAGCATTTCAAAAGAAAAATATTTAGAAACAATGTAGTGCAAAAATCATGTTGATATGTTATTCCTACCTAGAGATATTTAAATTTTAAGGTTCACAAAAACTGCCAATAAACGAACAAGAATAGACTCAGTGTGACATCACAGCAACACATTCTCCCACAAAGTTAATGCATTTTATTAAAATTTATCATCCTTTTTCATTAGTAAAACCTGCTAGAAATATAAATTGATGAAAGTTAGGTATTTTTATACATTGCCAAATATACCCTACTTCAATAACTTTTGGAAAATTGTTTCTAATCACAGTACAGAAACACCCAAATAACGTTCAAAGAAATATATAAACATTTGTAATGGAATTGCCTCTATGACATCATCAAACATGATTCATCATACTGTACAAAAACTTTAAAATGCAATTGGGAAATTCTTAAAAATCCATCTTCTGAACGGAATATGATATCAACCTGATTTTTGTACCAAATTGACTTTTCAATTTTTTTTTTTATTTTATACAAAAAGCCATGAGAATATTCCTTTAACATTAGGTTAAAAGGCGTGATGAAGACCACGCACGATATGTTGGATGCAACAAATAGTATTGAACAACTGAATGATAAGCAATATAATTATGATTGTCGAATAGATTACACACACCTCTTTTAGCATTTGAGGGCCGAATTAATACACCATGAAGCCAGGAGCTGATCAAGCTTATGAGCCCCCCACCCCCCCCCTCCCCCACCCCTTCTTCCTCCGAAAAAAAAAACGATCTTATTTCTTGTAACATCAATTATATATGGATATAGCAATATTACTATGTTGAATATGTCATGACAGCATTGATTGTATTTCTTAACTTAAAAAAAAATGAAATTAAACACACTTTTTTAGCCACTTTTAATGCGAGAACATCTCCTTTTTTGTTATTCAATTGATATAACTAAAAGAGGTATTGTACTTATAAATACTGCTAGGTTTTACATGTTTTCTAAGTTACTGGTTGAGGTAACCTTAAGCTTTTTTGTCTTAAAATATCTTGGAAAACTCAAAGATATTTTGAAGGTTGTAGTACAAATGAAAATGTAAGTGCATCTTTCAAAGCTCAAGTAATTTGAAATTATCTGCCCCTGCTACCCTATTTCTGTATATACTTCCCTTTATAATCCCATTCTCTATACTAGCTTTGAATAGTCGAGCATACTGTCCTTCCGACAGTTCTAGTTCATACATGATAAAGAAAAAAAATTAGAAACTAAAGTGGTGAAAAAAGCTATGTGAATATCTCATTCCGTTTAGAAGTTATTAAATCTTAAAGTATTTTTGAATTTGGACAAAAGTGACTGATTGTGTCTGAAAGTGTTTTTTGTATTTCTTTCAAAATTATTTGGATTTTTTTTTTATCATTGTAAATGTGATGTTCACCAAGAAAAACACAAAATGTTTTCTTGTAAATTATATATTGCACCCTATCTCTATTATGAACCAAAAATGCCGTTCGATAATGTAAAACAAGTGTGATTAAAAAATACATAAGAAATGTGCTGGAATTGCTTTGATGATCACCAAGTTAAAGGTCATATACTGTACGAGGTGTTTTTAAGAACATTTTTCTACTCTTTTAATGTTATAACTTTTAAACGGAATAAGATGTTAACAAAGTTTTTCCACCATTTTGTTTCTACAAATTTTCTCTATCATATATGTAAAAATAAAAATCATGGGAATAAAAACTGCAAGATGAATTCCTTAACAATCCATTCCCTGATAAACATTTCGTCCTTGGTTGCAAATTTGGGAAAATTTGAAGCTATTCTGAAAGCCATGTTAGACTTATAACAGCCGTTTATCTGAAGCCTCTATCAAATTCATTGACATAAGTAATTAATAAATGACTAAATAACAGTAAATATATTTTTGGAAGGGTATTTTCATCCCAAATTTCAGTTTCGTTCATGATCCGTCAAATGTAAATAGTTTGAATTTGGTAATTAACCACAAAACGAAAATGTTTAGTGGTTCCAATGCATCCTTTTGTTGGTTGATTTCCAAGTTTTACATTAAGCGCCACCTACTCATTGATATGCATGACATTATCACCAAAAATAATAGGGCATATCTACAGACCATCGGCTATCTGTGTACCACATATGACATGAATGCAACTTATCATTCTTGAGATACCGTGTTTAAATGCTCTTTTCTTCAAAGATATATTAAGCCCCGCCCACCACGCATATTGATGAATTTCAACGTTTTAAAATCATGAACACATACACACTAGCTAGTATCATAATTATACAAAATATGAAGAAGAAAAAAAGGACAAGTGGTTGTTAAAAAACGAGCATCTCACGATTTTTACATTAAACCCCGCCCACTCATTAATATGCGTGACATCACCAAAAACAATAGGGCACACCTACAGACTATGGCCTACATATGTAACACATATGACAAACACAATGTGTCGTTTTGGAGATTTCGTGTTTACAAGCTCTGTTTGGCAAAACCACATTAAGCCCCGCCCACTACGCATATTATTGAGATTCAACGTTTTTATACCATGAGCACGTGGACACTAGCTAACAAGAAGTATCATGTTAAAAATGGACAAACGGTTCTTGAAATGTGAGCATTTCAAAAAAATTGTATTAAGCCCACCCACAACTTAATATGCATGACATTAACACCAAAAACAATAGAGCACATCTTCGAACTATGGGCTATCTGTGTACCACATATGACATGAATCTAATGTATCGTTCTTGAGATATCGTGTTTGCAAGCTAGTCGTGACACACACACGCGCACACACACACACAATCACGTGTATCAACGGAAGTGAGACCATTGTTTTTAACCTAAAAGTGGGACCACCCACTTTCCAATGTAGATATCTCATGGCATCTATAATACTTTGGGAACTCATTCCCTGAAGTCTTGCAAGGTTTTACACAAAAACATTTGGCATTCAACTTTGCTTTTTTTAGGGATATGCAATGTGGAGCCATTTACAATATATTCATGCAAAGTGAAGCCATCTGGAGTGGTAAGCATACTGAAGCCATCTCACACACGCACACACCCTCACACACAGACGCAAAAATCACACAATTTTGTCCCGTTCCAAAAACGTATGACCCCTAACCCCTGATATGAGGTCATCATATGAGTGGGAGGGGAAGGGGAGGAGGGGGGAGTGGAGGAGGGGGTGACCATGTATTGTAGGAATTATAGGCAGTTATTTGCCTATACAACAAAGTGGCTACAATATCTCATCCCCACATATATGTATATGTGGGTGATGAGATAAAAATGGATATCTGCTGGAATCTACGATGAATTGCTGGAAGAAAGAGCTGAATCGACAGTGATATATAGGTTTTACATATATACATATAATATACATACATATATATATATATATATATATATATATATATATATATATATATATATATATATATATATATATATATATATATATATATATATATATATATATATATATATATATATATATATATTTACATATATATACATATATATATACTTATATATATATGCCTATAACGTTATTACCTCTATCAAGACATTTTGATTTTATGACACCATTTCTTCCGTTTAAAAGTGCACTAGACCGAAAAGTGAGGGCGTATTTTTAGGGGGCGGGGTCCCTCAAAAATCAAATGCTTATCGAGCATGCAACTGTACAGCAACATTCTGGTAAAGATGGATATTCAAGTGACCGCTCTGCCCTCACGTTTCATGTGGGATATAGACATGAAGTGTATGTGTCTGTTGCGGATAATGTATCGCAAAAACAAGCGCCCTTGCTTTTCGGTCTAGAGTTCCTTGAACATTTGTAGCTGTTTAAATGAATATAGAAGACTGATATTAGATTTGTAGAAAATTGTTTAACTCAAAAGAAATGACTCACGCGTATAGTTTTTTCACCCCTTATACCGGTTCATAACATTGTTTGTGACCATGACCAGAAGTAAATTAACGATTCAAGGGGCATTGGGTTATATGAAGATATTATAAGGTATGCCAATAAGATGAAGGAGCTGTAAGCCAGATCAAAGTTTATAATATTTCGTCAAGGTGTGTGTTAAAGCAAATAGTTCATTTCTTCGTATTATTATATTTGTATAATTGTGAAGTAGAAAATCATGGCCAATATTATAAGGGCAAAGTCGTATCACAAGCAGTGATCAAAGTTTAATCAATATTTCGTTAAAGTGTTTGTAAAAGCAAACAGTTAAATTCTTCGTATTATTATATGTGTATAATTGTGAAGTCGTAAGCAATCGTGGCCAAAAGTGCAAGAACAAAGCCGTCTCACAAGCAATGTCGGCGCTACGTGGAAGGGGGTTCCCCATGAGATCGCTTTGTCCCCACTTGCCCCACAAAAAAGTGGTAAAGTGACATATTTTTTCCAATTTATAGGCTTTTTCCTACCATAAGACAAAATTGCTCCTGTCTTTTCCCCCATAACCAAAAATATGGCGCGGCCAATGCCCTAAAAATCCCACAAAAGATCAAACTTATAAGTAGTCCTTTTAGCCGCATGGTCGGTATAGATCATTTCAATTATGAATCGGCAATCGCACACTGGGGTAATCGTTGCCAATCAAATACTGTGGGATTATTGGCCGCAGACCGTTTGTACAATTTATGCAGAGATTGGAATCAAGCGTACTAAAAATACATCAATATGTTAATCATACGGGCATTTTATATGAAGGTAATACGCGCGCGCACTGTTGTTTACAATTTCAGTGACTGCAACTGACATGCCCTGAAGATTAAACCAGAGAGTATGACGTAACTCGGCCTATATTTTATGTCTGAGAGTCGAAACCCTTATTGGTTCGTCCACTACCCATGTTTGTAATAACAGAGGGCAGCAGATATGTCGGTACATCAAAAATTGAACACAATAAAGAATAGGCAAACTGCAAATTTAACCTAAAAAATAAAAATTGAAATTCTTTACACACAAAGATCAATCATAATTATATTAGTTTTAATCATATATGTCTTTTTAATCAAGATTAATGTTCATTTTATTTCTAAGAAGAACACATAACAACCATTTCTTTTTACAGTACATACAGGACTAATGTAAATAAATATAAGCCGAATGACGTCACGCTCTGGTAATTACGTATACGTATTGTTCAGTGGCGCAACAATAGGATGGGTAAACAGCACGGGCCCCGAGCAAAATTCAAGATTTGGGAGGGGGGGGGGCACGACTAATGACACTGCAATATCTGGTTATAGGGCTCCAAACCCTAAATTCCACACGGCCCTAGACCTCTAGTTGCGCCACTGGCATTGTTGCTTTTCATCCAGCAACTCTCGTCGATTGGTTGGTAACTAAAGGGAAAATTCCCCCAGAAGTTGATTGGGCAAAGCACTGGAGTAATCACGTCCAGCTAAACTCGGTTTTGATAGACAATTTAAAAGCGTGTTTAACCAGAGAGCGTGGCGTCACTCGCCCTATACTACGTATCAAGACAGACATTTACTATTTTCTTTTGTTTTTAATTAGCTGACGTTTTCTTTTTTTGTTAATGACTACTGACGTTTATTGATACACATAGCCCTTACTGTACAATGTATTCTAATCCAGTAAATGTTGTTAGTGTACACATAACTAATGTCTCATAGTAGATGCGCGTGTACAGTGAGTATGTGACTAATAGCTAACTTCACCCAACTCTACCATAACATGTATAAATGATCTGGAAGCCGTCTTTCTTGAGTCTGTGGGGAAAAAAAGATGATCCCTTAATAACAAAACAGCAAAAGTAAACAACAAATTGCAACGAAATAAAAAGTAATATTATAAGCTTGAAATGAGCATGTTGTTACAAATTCTAATTAACAAATCGATGAGGAACTTGAAGGCTTGAAGTTTTCTCACATCAATACCTAACGTTAGGCTACCAAATTGCAAATGGTTTCACACAACGTAGTCCAGGCCGGAGTACACTAACGCTACATTACTGTAACCTGGCTACTGAATGGCCTATGATTACCACAGCAACGCTTTTAAAAGCAATTAATCGCTACGTACATATCTAAATGAAATAAGATTTTATAAGCAAGTTATTCTTTTTCCTAAATAAAACTGAAATTATTGCCCATATTTGTCAGCGTTTACGTCGGTCAGTTTAGGTTAAACTAACGGCATACGTACGGCGTTAGCTTCAGATCAGACTTCAACAACAACTGGCACAATTATGATAGCACATTATTTAAGGTCTACTGAAATTGTTCAAGACATCTACTAGTTTTGATCATTTATCCCTTATCAAAAAAGTTGTTTGTGTAGTATTTTTATTTAAATATACTTAGGCCTAAGTTAGTAAGCGCAATACATGCCTGTCTACAATCTAACGCTGCGCTAAAGTGTTGTCGTCCTGCATGTACTGTAAAAATAATTCGTTGTTTTGGGGTTCTTGTTAGAAATAAAATGAAAGGTAAATCTTCATGATTAAAACTAAGATAGATATAATTAATCTTAGTGTGTAAATAATTTCAATTCATACTTTTGTAGGTTAAATTAGCAGTTTGTCTATTTCTATTGCCCTCTCTTGGAACCAACATGGCTGCATGGGTGGAGGACGAACTAAAAAGTATTACGCTCTGAAGTATAGGTTCTACTCTCGGCCTTCGGCTTATATATATATATAGGCTAAATATATAGGCCAAATGACGTCACACTCTCTGGTATTACCTTTAAGTATAGCCAGAGAGCGTGACGTCATTCGTCCTATTCATTTGGTTGGATATCCGAGAACTTCGTGACCTGAGGTCATCAGACCGCAAAGTTATTGCGCGCCGCCGGAGTAAAAACAAAGCGATCAGCTGAGTTTGTTTATATGCCATACGTAGCATGATAGGGCCGAATTTCAACAAATTTGTGATTATTTTCAATCATTGACTAATCAATGTTCCAAAAAATCTCCAATTCTTTGAGACAATATATGATGATCGATTCGGAATATGTGGCGTCCTTTTATTGAATTTTCGGTAAAAATGTATCACTGCTTTGGTCATTTCGAAATTTCCGCGACTGACCCAAATTCCAACCATATGTGTTCAAGATGACTACATTGAAATACCCAGCAGGTGTACCAGTAAAACGTACAAGTCAGATCGTTCGTAAATATCGATATAAACTTGTGCAGCAACTGAGTGACACTTTTCATTTTTTAAAAAGGCGCTTTTGTCAGTGTTTGAAAAAGTGGAGGAATCTTGCCTGGTGGCCCAATGCTTCATATGGTTTGAGCATGGGTGGGATTTGAGGAGAGCAAGGGTTTCCCATCCTCACTTTTTTCCCAAATGGATACTTTTGTATGGCGATGTCTTGTATTTTAAGCGTGGTTTTGTAATATCCCCTCCCGCCTTCCCCCTCACTCACACTGAAATAAATAAAATACAAATTAAACAAATAAACAAACAGTGTTGTAGATTTGGAGGTAAATAAACTTTCACCGCAAGTTGCAAACTTGTGTTAACAAACAGAATGTCGGAGATTCTGGAGGTGTAATCGGGCGATTAGTTTGATCTTATTAACTTAGAGATCAGGTGTATATTTATGTTTTCATGTTTAAAACGGAAGGCCCTTGTAATGAGAAAATATCTTTTGGTGTACAATTCTATGGTACTGTACGTTATATTTCATATTTGCCATTTTTGGGTAGTCACGTGTAAAAATACTGATACTTTGGTACTACCGGTACCATTTGCGTCGGTATTAATGGTGCTCATTTTCACCAGTACCGTGTAACAAGGGAATAGGTAAAAGACTTCTTGAGAAATGTGCTGCTTACACAATATTGGAGGCATGCTCCCTAGCTGCCACCACGGTCCTCGGTATCGGTGCCTCTGGTAAAATGACATGTCTTAATTGCGTCAAATAAATGCTAAATGTATGTAACAACTTCAATATATTATGTAATATATGTTAGTGAGTAATTTTTTGTATCATTTTTAAAGCTTTAAGAATGACATAGACTTCATATAAGTTTTATAATGGTGTCTCCAGTACAGCCGGGTCCGCCATCAAGCTTAAAAAGAGCATCTTCTGCTTGTTGAGCACCCCCTTATATACTTTAGGTCAAGAGGGCAGTGCCTCACCCCAACATTGCTGCAAAACGCGAAAATTCCCATGGGCCCCTGGACTCTAGTTAAGTTGCCGCACTGCATAATGGAACTGTTTTTCAAGAAAGCCTACAAAAACGAGTAAGCTTCAACAGCAATATGATGCACATTTTTATAACAATATTTCCTATTGAGGGAAATTAAAATCATAAACAAACATAAAATTAAAGTACTTCATATAAATTCAAGATGGATTTTACATCCTTGCAACAAAAAATTAATTGCAATAATATATATATATATAATATATATATATATATATATATATATATATATATATATATATATATATATATATATATATATATATATATATATATAATTATTGCAATTAATTTTTTGTTGCAAGGAAACAAATATAAAATTAAAGTACTTCATATAAATTCAAGATGGATTTTACATCCTTGCAACAAAAAATTAATTGCAAATAATATATATATATATATATATATATATATATATATATATATATATATATATATATATATATATATATATATATATATATATATATATATATATATATATATATATATACATATATATATATATGTATATATATACATATATTTATGTATATATATATATATATATATATATATATATATATATATATATATATATATATATATATATATATATATATATATATATATATATATATATATATATATATATATATATATATATATATATATATATATATATATATATATATATATATATATATATATATATATATATATATATATATATATATATATATATATATATATATATATATATATATATATATATATATATATATATATATATATATATATATATATATATATATATATATATATATATATATATATATATATATATATATATATATATATATATATATATATATATATATATAGTAAGTCGTTTGCAGCTCCTGCTCCTCATTCAGCTGTTGAAAAAAGTGGCAATGGTTGAATGGTGCTCGCCGTCCTTCGGAGTGGGACGTTAAGCCGTCGGTCCCGATGGTAGGACAGTCACAACCTATCTGGTTCTCTGAACACTTTTCGAAAAGAGTAGGGTAAAAACCCGGTGTTTATCCACTTCCATCTCGGTCGCACGAACTTGGTATCTGCTATGCAGGCTATAGCTTGGCGTCTATGCTCAATATAGGAGTCTTGCCAAGTTCCAGTAAGGAAGGATCATCTGAATTTGAATCAGTATAGGTTAAGTCGGCAAAAATCCTTCTAGAGGACATGAACGCCAACCAAGCGTAACAAAAGTATGAGAAAAAATATATACATATGAAAAAAATTAAAAATCAATTGACAAGCTTAGCAAGTTTAGCTTTGAAACAGTATAAACTTGGTGCATGTACAATGTCCAATGGTAAAGCATTCCAATTTTTAAGTGTTTGAGGAAAGAAGGAGTATTTATAAACATTCTTTTTAGCATAAGGAACGTGAAAATTCAGATCATGATTATTTCTTGTATTAATTCTTGCGTTTAAGATCAGGTTATCTTATCAATGGCGACAAAACTGTTATTGATTTTATATAGCATTTTTAGACAGGTGTTCCTTCTTCTTGTATTAGCAGCCTAGGGGCCAATCTAATTTATGAAGCATGCTAGTGACACTGGATTTATAAGAGTAGTCTGCCATACAGAAACTGGCTGCTCTGCGTTGAATTGAATCAATCTTATAATGGGGGGTCCCAAACTGCTGATGCATACTCAAGTACTGGCCGAACTAGAGCTTTACATGCAGTGGTTTTAACGTCAGTGGGACAGTTTGAGAGGTTACGTCTTAATAAACCAAGTACAGAGTTTGCTTTGTTGGTGATGTTGTGTATATGTTTATTCCATCTGAGTTTATGATCAATTTCAACACCTAGGTACGGGTGGGAGTTGACATGTTTTAGCGGTTGGTTGCACAAGGTATAAAGTGGTGATTTATAGCATTAATATCTAGGAGATATTGTGAGGATGTAGCAATTAGAGGGGTTAAAATTCATTTGCCATTTATTTGCCATCGTTCAAGTTTATTTAGATCATCTTGGAGGATTTGTTGGCCAGAGGATTTATCAGTTGTTCTATACACAAAACAATCATCAGCAAACAGTCTAACCGTGCTGTTTGTATTATCAGGGATGTCATTGACATATAAAAGGAAGAGTAAAGGACCTAAAACGGTACCTTGTGGTACATCAGATAGAACTTGTTTAGGATTTGAGATTTCGCCAGCGCAGACAACGCGCTGAATGCGCTTCGTGCTGAGGAAGGATGCAAACCAGGCCAGTAGATTTCCATCGATGCCATATGCGGAAAGTTTGGATAACAGACGTTGGTGTTGGACTTTCGCAAACGCTTTTGAGAAGTCGAGTATAGCCATAGAGATGGTACTGTTTTGGTCAATTTGTTTAAAAATATAATTTATTGTTAAGAGAAGTTGTGTTTCACTTAATCTTTTTGCTCGAAAGCCATGTTGGAGATCAGTTTAGATATTATGCTCATCAAGAAATTTCATCACATGTGAGTGGATCATATGCTCAAGAATTTTACTTCACACGCAGGTAAGAGAGACTGGTCTGTAATTAGCTGGGTCGTGTTTATCACCTTTTTTAAAAACGCTTCATATGTATGCTTCTTCCACTTGTTTGGGATAGTTATCTACAGAGCTTTGAAAGAGATCAGTTAGGATTTCATAAAAGTCTTCCGCATGTGTGTGTAAGAACCATGGTGGTATATTGTCAGGACCTGAGGCTTTGTTTGGGTTTAGGTTTTGCAGTTGCTTTTTGACACCTTCTGGAGTGATTATAAGTTTATTTTGTTGGTGGTGAGTGGTTTAGTTACAGGGATTTGAGAGGTATCTTCTTCTGTGAAAACGCTGAAAAAGTGATTGTTTAGAATGTTGGCTTTCATAGTGCTGTCACTATAAAGTTTACCGTTATTCATAAGGTCTGACACACCCACGGAATTACTCTCAAGTCTTTTTATGTAGAACCAAAAAGCCTTAGGGTTTTCATTTAGGGAATTTTAGGTTTATTACAGATGAAGTTGTTTCTAGCTTTTTTGATGTTTTTACGGACAAATTTCCTAAAGCTTTTATATGTAATATTCCAGTCATGGATTTGTTGAGTTTTCTTAGCTTTTTTAAACAGTTTATGTTTTTCTTACAGAGACGGCGTTGGATATGGGTGAACCAAGGTAGATTTAGTTTAGTTGAGGTGAATTTGTGAGGTGTTTTTTTTTTAATAATCAGTTTAATTTCCTTTTCAAAGAAATTTCATTTTTCATCAACCTCAATAAATGAGCTATTGAATTTAAAATAATATCGCAGTTTAAGTTTAGACAGGTCTTCTTTTATGTGTTCTATGTTAGCCTTTTTCCTTAAATAGATTTTACGTTTAGGCAACTTTTTACGGGGGGAGATGTTTAGGGTCAGTTCAACAATATTGTAAGAGTGATTATTTAATTTATCTAGAGAGTTATAAAACTAACTTTATTCTTGTATTTGATTGGTCTTAAGTTTTAAGGTCAAGGGTTTTCAGTTAAGCGGGAGTTCTAGTTTATTTACATACCAGCTTTCTAACAGCATTCTTTATCATACTTCAGTTCTGTAGTTAGGAATTTCAACTAGGCTTATTCTCTTTGTTACCACACACTCCTTTTGTTAATGCTTTTATGAAGAGTTTTCGTTATCTATGTTTAATAAGATGTTGGGCAGTTACCCCACGCCATCCAAGCAATAAAGAAGTGAATCTTAAGAGGCGTATATTTCGTTTTCTTATAATATCATGGTCACTTATACCCAGGTATGACTTTAGCTGAGCTAGCAGCTGGTGAGTTGTTAGTAAATACAAGATTAAGAATGTTGTTATCTCTGGTAGGTGACTGCACCATTTGAGTGAGGTTGAATGAATCGGCCACCTCAAGCAGCATTTTGGCTGCTTCGGAGGAAGCGTTAGTACCTGAAATATTTTTTTGGTTCCTGTCAATGTTAGGTTGGTTGAAATCACCAGCAAGAATAATACTGTTTTTTGTCAGCATTTTTCTTTAACTTTTGTAGTGATTTTTTCAACTCAAGAAGGCTAGTAAGGTCATTGTGACTGGGCCTGTAAAAAGTTCCTTCATACATGCGTTTTTCCTTAGGGAATTGGAATTTGGTCCAGATGATCTCAGAGTCTAGTTTAGTGAACTCTAGGTCATTTGTTATTGCCTCTAATATACCACCGTAACCATTTGTACTTCTATCTTTGGGAATGACTGTATAGTTGTAGGGGGAAAATTCAGAGTTGTTGATTTCGGAACTTAGCCAGGTTTCAGTGCCAATAATGACATCTGGGTCTTTGCCTTTTATAAGACTTTCAATGGAGGCTTTCTTGTTTCGAACACTTTGAAAGCTGATAACAAGAAATTTTAGAACCTTCCTTTTTACCTTTTTTAGATTAGTTTTCAATTTGACATCGGGATGGTGGTTGGGCTTTGAGTCAAGGCCGGAAGAATAAGTTTGAAGTGCCTCATATGAGTTAGTACAATTGATCATGGAATTGTTAGTTGAAAAGAAAGAATCGGAGAAGTTCATGAAGTCACAAGTATCACATATCCAGGTAGGCCTACAGCTAGAATGCATGAGGTCGCTGTATTTTGAGTCATCCATGTTGCAGCACTTCTGAATCTGAATAGGTCAAGTCGGCAAAAATCCTTCTAGAGGACATGAACGACAACACTTTTTTCCTAAAAAAGAATGAGCATTATATCTCAAGCCATCATTGAGTTATAGTTGAGGAGATTGTGTCCTGTTACAAATTATCAATAGGTCAACAATCTTTTATTGTAGATAAATTCTTATTCCTGTATGTTATGTATCTGTGCGAATTTATGCAAAAGGAACTGCTTTATTTAAACGTATCTTTATTCTCATCTGTGCGATCAAGCAAACCCTAATGCTTACCTTTTCCAATATTTCAGCCATATGTCACAAACCCGTTAGTTATTTCAAACCCATTTTTGAAAGAATTTTTGCATTCTATCACATAGGCCTACAGCATGAGTGGCAGATATTTTCTCAGACTATCAAGAAATAAGTTTAATAACAACTGATCTTTAAAAGGTCACTTTTATAAAGTCATTACCAGTAGGGGCCTATACAGTACGATATACTATACATCAAACTAGATTTTACTTCAAAGTGGTTTGTTTTTACAGCATTATAAACTTTGATATGGATTTGCATACAAGTTCTGCTAAGTACAGACATATACACAGAGAATAGATGTTTACAAATTTTATAAAATAAAATTCAAATAAAATTTTAATCAAATAAATATCATAAATTTATTAGCTGTGTAAGAGCTTTAACTGAAGTACCTGCAATGACCTCAAGTATGTATAGAATAGCCCTATGCCTATGACCGACCATATAGGGATAGTAGGCTCCGCCTTTGAATATTCTGACTTTTCCAACTCTTTCGTGAAAGCCAACAAAGTAAAATTCAGGCTCATGACGCATACCAACATGAAAAGTGGGCAGAATTTTCCTACCGAAAGTGGGGCAATGTCAAAAGTTTGGGGGGACAAAATCACGCCAAGATGCAAAAAATGATCTTACAAAAGTTTTAAATTCGGAAACAGTCGATGGGAAGGGGTGGAAGGGGGGGGGTGCCTTCCTTTCAATTTCTCTTTCAAATCACGCCTGTGTTTATGAACAACGGTGACCGATATGGTTAATATTCTCGTTTACATTCACCATGTGGTATATCTTACGTATTGTTGTCAGATCTCGTTCATACTTTCAACATCAAGCTTTGTTATTATTGGTAAGCACGCTAGTTGTTCGATTTAGTGGTGTACGCCTGCGGATTCTTTTGACGCTTGGACGTTCACAGTGTTTTCTTACCGGCGCTAAATTTACTGGCGTAATTGTCAAACTTCTTGCATTGGTACTGTACTGCTCAGTTTCCCTTCAATCAAATTTTTATCCTTTCTGAGATATGGTTTCCATACCTGAACTCTGTAGTGTACTATTGATTTCAAAAATGATTTATGCAAACTGATGATAATTTTTCTGTTCTGTAAGTTCCTTTTGATTATTTCCATCACTTTTGCTTGTCTTGAGTAGTGCTATTATAAACTTTTACAGTGGGCCTCTTTCTTCTTTTTTGTTGTTAAAAGTAGTTTGATTATTCATCACATCCCTTAGGTAGGGATTATTTAACAATTCCGTTATCCACGGCAATAGCTTTCCTTCTACATTGTTAGCCTCTACCTTTATACTGTGTAAGCACAAGATCAAAAGCTCATATCCAAATAACGAACATTCACTTGTTCACCATTATCAATTTTACTTGTCAGGTGATTTCACTATTCCAAAAGATTTGTTACACGTGATTGTTTCCTTCTGAAGTCTTATTAACTGTTTCCAATCAACGTGGTATTCTATGAATTATCTGTTATTTTATCTTTTATTTCTAACATCTTTGAAAATTTACCAGGTACTGATGCAGGGTGTGATAAATGAATATGAAAGTAATTTGTCCACCCACCAGTGATTTTTGACATGAGTTTGTTTATCTTCAAAATTTCTGAGCTTCATACAAGTATTAAAGTAACTGCTTTGTAAATATCTCTTTTCTGCTTTGTCTGTTTGATTGTCTTTGCTCTTTTGACTCCAGCTTCTTTGTATTTGGTATTTTACTGGTCAATATAAACTGAAAATCATAAAGCTGATAAAGACGAATGTCATACATGAATATTTTTTCATTTTTTTTTTCTTCAGGTAAAGTATAAAGATAGTTTGAATTGTTGGTTGCTACACGATTTTTACTTGTACTTGGTCAATGTTTGTGTTTTTTTGAAGAAAATATATGCCAAAATTTGTGATTTGGGGCCATTTTTGACCTTTATTTTAACAAAAGAATCATAAAAACTGGCCCAAATATTGTATTGGAATTTTTAAAATCTCTACGGGTAGAGGAGAAATAAATCTTTCAGACGAACTATCACAATAATAGATGCACCCCCTCTACTTGCCTAAAAGGTCTCTGATGATGACGTCAATTCGCGTCTTTTTTTTTTTTCTTCGCACATTCAATACAACAAAATGGCGAGATACAACGTCGAACGTGCCTATGTTTTCTTCAGAATAATGATGATTCAGAGGGGTCGGAAGGTACTTCTGATGAAGAAGATGTACCAGAACTCGACCAGATTGAGGAAGAGGAGAATATAGAGCCTGCTGAGATGGATAGCGATCTGTTCCAAATTACAGAGTTGGTGAGTGTTTTCTTCCAAAAATAGCGAAAGTACTACATTGTAAATGTGTAGTAATAAAATAAGGCTTATAGAATTCTAATGATAAATTAGCAGGGATGAAGGATTTAGGTCCTTTCTATAATAGCCTTGATGAAACAAATGAAAGCTGAACCCCAATAATAACATTTCTAAATGGACTGAAATATATGTATTTCCCAATAGCAAAATTGTAAATTTAGGCCTACTGAAATATGTGCCATTATTTCAGGGGCCGAAATCACAATTTTATGGAGGAAAGTGGAGTAGGGGTCCCATGTTAGGGCAAAATACACATGTTGGGGGTGCCCCAGGCCCATTTAGAGGAAAATGCTTGTATATAGTCCTAGTACTGGTACATTATTTTGATGCCCCATTTGTTGGGACCATGATCCTTTTCCCCTCCCCCTGGCTATGCCACTGTTGTGGTGATGACTAGATCGATAAAACAAACATTTTGGACCCCTGTATGAACCCCGGGCTTCCCGGCTGTAAAAGTTTGTCCCCACGGTTACCACAAAATTGTGGGGCAGGTTAGAAACCACAATAAGATGTTATGCGATAACATGTTATGCGTATGCTTGAAGAGGACGAGCCGCCCGCTACTAGAAACCACAATAACATGTTATGCGATAACATGTTATGCGTATGCTTGAAGAGGACGAGTCGGCCGCTACTCCCCAACCCAAGAGGAAGAGGGACAGACCGTTGAAGATGAGCCCAGGCCCCTTTCAGGCCTTGCGCTGTAGTCTCGCCACCATCCGACTGCAGCGGAAAAAGCTGCCTTCAAAACCAGGGAGGAAGAGCGGAACGCTCGGCTGCAGGAGATACAATGGTCGAAGGTCATCCCTGCAGCCGATAAAGACTATCATCTGTGGGAAGTACTGGTGGAGAGTGACCAGGATCGACACGAGGTCTTCGGTAACTGGTTATGGGAAGGCCAAACTAAAATAAGTTGAATGAATATAGTTGCAATTTGTTTTTTTTTAATTCTATTTGCAGCAACAAGGTATAGCAGAAGACTTTACAAATTTGGACCTTTTCGGCAAACATTTCTTATGAATTCCATGTGGAATGAACAGAAGTAAGTGTCTAATAGATAATCAGCATAGTCTATCAACATAAAAGTAGCTGTGAAGCTTGTAATGGCTGAAATTAGGTCAGAAATAAACAAAAAACAGTTTCGTGCATAATAAATGAGGTAAATGACCTAATTTGCATATCATTTGCATAATTTCTGATTTTATTTTTTGCAAATGATGATGTGAACATCTTGTTTTTCTGCATTTTATTAGTTTTGGACATCATAGAAGGGGAAAATGCATTTTTTTGGAAAATTTAGTGCCATACACTATTAGATAGATTATTCACAGAATTGGGGGATAATTTTTAGGTCAAAATGTACAAAAAAATTATATTTGCGTCATTTTTTTTTTCTTTCTGATTTCTAAAAATCCATGAATAGTATCAAATAAAAGGTCTTTCCAAGGACGATTTAGAAATTCTATCCATATTTTTTTTGGCTATTTAGCCACAAGGCACAAGCGTGTCACAAAGATAGAATGTTTGGAGACCTAATATGCTAATTCAATGACCTAATTTGCATATTTGAGTTCGGAAATATGCACATTTTTGGAAAGTTCAACATGTTAGCTTTCATAAAAGTCGAACTTGTTTTGGTACAAATGGAACAGAAAGTGCTGAAAAAATCCTCTTTCCAAAAATTTCAGAAATAGCTTATTCTATTTTTTGAAACCTTGGGAGAGTAAGGGTTAACTAGCATTAAACTAAATTAACCAACAGTTGAAGTTTCTGTTTATCTTTCTTGCTTGGCATAAGTCAACTAAATTCAACTTCTCCTTACTATATTACTCTGCCTCATTCACACTTGAAGATTATTGCAGAGCCATGGATAAACATGAACTGTAAAGCTCATTAACTTCCATGTTCAACCTTTTTCTTTCCATACAGCCTTTTCATGGCACCTTCAATATATTTTAAATGTAGAAGACACATGTTCTTTGATATTTCAGACTGCAGCTCTGGTGTGATTTAATACCAATGAACATTTGAATACATCTCAGGATAAATCATTCCATATGTTCCATTGTGTATGGATTGTTTTGTGAGACGATTTGTGTTTCTTAAGCAAACTGCAATGAACTATTAACTATTAGTGCTACAAGTACTATTCAGAATTTGCATATGTCTGACAAAATAAGAAACCTATTTTGACATAACATACCGTAGCTTTAAAAACATGTCATCTGAATGGATCACAGTTTTAGTAATCCTGCTCATGGTAAAAACAGGCTTGCTTATAGTAATACCGTACTTGCTTGTGGTAAAAGCAGACTTGCTCATGGTAAAAACAGGCTTGCTCATAGCAATACAGTACTTGCTTGTGGTAAAAGCAGACTTGCTCATGGTAAAAACAGGCTTGCTTATAACAATACAGTACTTGCTTGGGGTAAAAGCAGACTTGCTCATGGTAAAAGTAGACTCGCTCATAGCAATACAGTACGTGTTTGTGGTAAAAACACGCTTGCTCATAGCAATACAGTACTTGCTTGTGGTAAACGCAGACTTGCTAATGGTAAAAGCAGACTTGCTCATAGCAATACAGTACTTGCTTGTGGTAAAAACAGACTTTCTCATAGCAATACAGTACTTGCTTGTGGTAAAAGAAGACTTGCTCATTGTGGTAAAAGCAGACTTGCTCATAGCAATACAGTACTTGCTTGTGGTAAAAACAGGCACGCTCATAGGAATACAGTACTTGCTTGTGGTAAAAGCAGACTTACTCATGGTAAAAGCAGACTTGCTCATAGCAATACAGTACTTGCTTGTGGTAAAAACAGGCACGCTCATAGGAATACAGTACTTGCTTGTGGTAAAAGCAGACTTACTCATGGTAAAAGCAGACTTGCTCATAGCAATACAGTACTTGCTTGTGGTAAAACAGGCTTGCTCATAGCAATACAGTACTTGCTTGTGGTAAAAGCAGACTTACTCATAGCAATACAGTACTTGCTTGTGGTAAAAGCAGACTTGCTTATGGTAAAAGCAGACTTGCTCATAGCAATACAGTACTTGCTTGTGGTAAAAACAGACTTGCTCGTGGTAAAAGCAGACTTCCTCATAGCAATACAGTACTTGCTTGTGGTAAAAGCAGACTTGCTCATGGTAAAAGCAGATTGCTTCTAGCCATACAGTCTTGCTTGTGGTAAAAGCAGACTTCCTCATAGCAATACAGTACTTGCTTGTGGTAAAAGCAGATTGCTCCTAGCCATACAGTATTGCTTGTGGTAAAAACAGACTTGCTCATAGCAATACAGTACTTGCTTGTGGTAAAAGCAGACTTGCTCATGGTAAAAGCAGACTTGCTCATAGCAATACAGTACTTGCTTGTGGTAAAACAGGCTTGCTCATAGTAATACAGTACTTGCTTGTGGTAAAAGCAGACTAGCTCATAGCAATACAGTACTTGCTTGTGGTAAAACAGGCTTGCTCATAGCAATACAGTACTTGCTTGTGGTAAAAGCAGACTTGCTCATAGCAATACAGTACTTGCTTGTGGTAAAAGCAGACTTGCTTATGGTAAAAGCAGACTTGCTCATAGCAATACAGTATTTGCTTGTGGTAAAAGCAGACTTGCTCATGGTAAAAGCAGACTTGCTCATAGCAATACAGTACTTGCTTATGGTAAATGCTGACTTGCTCATAGCAATACAGTACTTGCTTGTGGTAAAAGCAGTCTTGCTCATAGTAAAAACAGACTTGCTCATAGCAATACAGTACTTGCTTGTGGTAAAAGCAGACTTGCTCATGGTAAAAGCAGACTTGCTCATAGCAATACAGTACTTGCTTGTGGTAAAACAGGCTTGCTCATAGTAATACAGTACTTGCTTGTGGTAAAAGCAGACTTGCTCATAGCAATACAGTACTTGCTTGTGGTAAAACAGGCTTGCTCATAGCAATACAGTACTTGCTTGTGGTAAAAGCAGACTTGCTCATAGCAATACAGTACTTGCTTGTGGTAAAAGCAGACTTGCTTATGGTAAAAGCAGACTTGCTCATAGCAATACAGTATTTGCTTGTGGTAAAAGCAGACTTGCTCATGGTAAAAGCAGACTTGCTCATAGCAATACAGTACTTGCTTATGGTAAATGCTGACTTGCTCATAGCAATACAGTACTTGCTTGTGGTAAAAGCAGTCTTGCTCATAGTAAAAACAGACTTGCTCATAGCAATACAGTACTTGCTTGTGGTAAAAGCAGACTTGCTTGTGGTAAAAGCAGACTTCCTCATAGCAATACAGTACTTGCTTGTGGTAAAAGCAGACTTGCTCATGGTAAAAGCAGATTGCTCCTAGCCATACAGTATTGCTTGTGGTAAAAACAGACTTGCTCATAGCAATACAGTACTTACTTGTGGTAAAAGCAGACTTGCTCTATCTTAAATCTTACACCATAATTGATTAACACCCTCTTGGCTCATTTGACCGACTGTCGTGGTGTCATTAGACATCAACCAACCAAACCAAACCATCAAGTTGCCATGTGAGAGCAGTGTTACCTAAATTGTTTGGTCTCTCTTGAGAATGTGCCTAATCCAGTTTTATCTCCTTTTTCTCACTTTAGTATTTGTGTTAGTGCATCCAAGATTTTGTTTGGCCACCTTATGATGACAATTCTTAGTCAGCTATTTTGGAAGACATTTGATGTCTTTTCCTCAGTTTTGTTGTAACACTGGGACTTGGAAATACAATTACTGAAGCTCAATACATTTTAATTTTCTTAATTGTTTTAGCTATACTTGTCCTGTATGCAAATCCATGTCAAAGTTTAAAAAGTTGTAAAATGAAAACTAATGAAGTTACCATTCCCATGTTTGACTGGGATCTAGTTTTGAGGTACATATATGTACAGTATTACAGGCTTCTACCAGGCTTTTTAATTATGGACATAACCTTGCGAAAAGTGATCTTTTAAATTTCTATAAATATAATAAAATTCAAATTTCAAGCTCTCACATTCCTTGCATTAAGAATTGTCCTTGACTATTAAGAATTGTCCTTGACTGTTATCAATGCCCCTTTCTGGATTCCTCACCTCAGAAAATTTCTCAGTATCAAATTTTAACGGAATAAGATGAAAATATAAGAGGAAAATTTAGAGAGAAAATTAACTGATTTCCAGTCTTAGCAAAGACTATGTATGGGTGCATGTACATGTGTGATGTTGTTACGGTGAGGTTTGTAACAAAATATTTTGGCTGCTAAATGAATGGAATATTAGCCTGATTTAAGTTAGGCATTTCCATCAGTTATATTGTAGTAGGTTTAATCTGTGTAATGAATTAAAATTTTAAAGAGAAATTAACTCTATTAAGTTTCGATCAATTTATGGTTGCCTGGCGGGAATATCAAGTTGTAAATCAACTAGCCCGGACATAAATACTAGTTGGTTCTGGACTGGCATTTTGTCGAACATTGCCATAGCAACAACACCATAGATGGGGTTTTTTTCAGTATATATTTGGGTACAGTATCTCCATTCCCCCTCCCCCTCCCCCCCTCCTTCCCCATCCCCCACCCCCACCAGCCTGAGTCTTGGAACTGCTTTTGTATGTCAAAGATGAAATGTTGTTATCCTAATTGTTCTCCTAATATCTTCTCCTATAATGCTTTTCATAATCTTTTACCATAAATGACTATTCTTTATACATACCCACCCCCTCTTCCTTCTTTTCGTGGTTAAATTTAAGACCTGCTAAACCTCATATA